>SRMA01025700.1:4629-100943 GCA_007224835.1 Danionella cerebrum
ACAATATTCAGGTGAGGAGCGGCGTGTTGCTTGATTTTGGTTGTAATAGAGTTATTTAGAATGAAGTTATGAAGCATATTCTGGGTAAAACATGTTTTGGATCTGGTCATTTGCAGACGGATGAACAGATTCCATGTCAGCGGGTTGCTCATAGACGGTAATGTGTTTCTGCGAATGAAACTTGTTTTGATAAAAAACGTTTTGTAGTTTGTCCGCTACATAACACAGATTAAAAATAGGTATTATTTGTTTACTAAGAACATTCTGGTCTCGAGCTATTGAGCAGAGAAAACCGAATCCGTGAATCTGCAGCTAACTTCACTGAACTGTGACGGGATGGAGGATCGGCTGATATTGTTTCCATTTCACGCCGCGATCGACCGGCAGCACCTCCGAAATGAGCACCCCTGCATTAAACATAAAGAAGGCGAAAATCTGAACCCTGTCCAGCAGGTGGCGGTAAAGAACAAACTGGCTGCCAACAGAAACAGCCGAAGAAGAAGCAACAAAGCGTCAGAAGAGAGATTTCCTCGACAAATTGTGGAAATTACAGCTGGAGAAACCCACCACAGACTGTAGTAAAGATGGAGTTTAAAGAAAAAACCTTTCGAAGTCAAAGAGGAAGAAACAGAGGAATTAATAGGTCAGTGTTTACCTTCACTGTGTTTAACTGCTGATGAGGAAAATTAAAATACAATTTTTTAAATAATTTGCTACACTTTTAGAAACCTTTGTATTATAGGATTAGTTGTTTGTCTTATTCTTTTGATCTTTACTTTTAGAATCTGCAGAACAGATTAAAGCCAACAAGAAACTGTTTCTGAAAACACATTTCTTGAAGAAGCATGGAGAGCAGGAAACATGGGTGTCTGCCGTCCCGCACTCTTCTACATCATGATAAATGATATTCCAAGTGGGACATACCCAAACACCTCCCCAGGGAGGAGGAGCAGCAGCTCATCTCTGAGCTCCTCCCAAGCGACAGAGCTCCTCACCCTATCTCTAACGGAGTGCCCAGCCCCCCATCGACTACCTCCAGACAAGGCCACAGGTCCGGACGGACTCAGTCGTAGAGTTCTCAGGGAATGTGCTACTCAGCTATGTGGAGTGTTTCAGCACATCTTCGATCTGAGCCTGAGCCTAATGACTCTTCCAGATCTGTGGAAGACATCATGCCCAAGAATAAACAACCAAAGATGAACAGTGACCACAGGCCTGTTGCTCTAACCTCACATGTCATGAAGTCACTGGAAAGACTGGTCCTTAGGCACATATGGACAATCGTGGAACCATACCAGGACCCTCTGCAGTTCGCCTATCAGCCCCGCATTGGTGTGGAGGAGCCCATCATCTATCTGCTGAACAGAGCATATACATACCTCGAGGAGCCAGGTCGTGTTTTTTTATTTCTGCAGTGCATTCAACACGATCAGAACTGAGCTTCACAGTAACAAGCTATTGGATATTCAGGTGGATGTTTCCCTTGTGACCTGGATTACAAACTACCTAACAGGTCGTCCACAATATGTGAGGCTGCAGAACCTCACATCGGACACCATAAGGAGCAGCACAGGGGCCCCTCAAGGGACAGTCTTATCCCCCTTCCAGTTCACACTCTACACCTCAGATTTCCGACACCGCTCACAGTTTTGCCATCTGCAGAAGTTCTCCGATGATTCTGCTGTCGTGGGCTGTATCAGGAGAGGCCAGGAGACCGAGTACAGGAAGGTGGTCGACAGTTTTGTGGAGTGGTGTGGACTAAATCACCTGCAGCTCAATGTTTCAAAAACCAAAGAGCTGGTGGTAGACTTTAGGAGGCAGAGGACTCTCCCTAACCCTATAAACACCATGGGCAGTGAGGTGGACATCGTGGACAGCTATAAATTCCTGTGTGTTCACATTGACAATAAACTGGATTGGTCAAAGAACACAGATGCTGTGTACAAAAGAGGCCACCTGTACTTTCTCAGGAGACTTAGGTCCTTTAATGTTTGCAGAACCATGCTCCTGATGTTTTATCACTCAGTGGTCTCCAGCATCATCTTCTCTGCAGTAGTCTGCTGGGGTAGCAGATTAAAATCAGCTGATACCAACTGAAGAAACTTCTCAGCATTATGGACCATACATCACATCCTCTACATGAGACACTGATGTCACACAGAAGCACATTCCGCCACAGACTGAGACTGCCAAACCGAACCGAACGCCACAGGACGTCATTTATACCTGTGGCAATCAAGCTGTACAACTCTTCCCTTAATTCAGGTGCTGTCATGACAGACAGCTTCATCAACAAAGCCTTACCATGTCCTGCAATATATAAACCGTGCAATAACTACATGAGCAATATCAATAATTCAACACCTTCCTGTAAAGTTGATAGTTCTCTATATATTTTTATTTATTCCGTTGTATGTGTGTCCTTATAGTACATCCTGGTTTTATAGTTCATTGTATTTATTTTTATTTTCTAAATTTCTACTTGGCATCGTCTATCGACCAAACTCTAGTCTTAAAAGTGCTCCACCTGTTGCACAAGCAAAACAGTTGCTTCCATGCCGCCCATTGGTGCTTTCCACAACCCTGTCTCCATCTCCAGTTTTTGCTCTGTCTGTGTTTTACTTCATTAGTCACCATTGAATTCTGTCAGAGTGACGTTGACTGCTTCGGGTTTCACCTCCATAAAGAAAATGTTAGTTCCAGTCACATTTACTGAGTAAATAGATGGGGGTTTCTCCACAGGCGTTTCCTGCATTCACTATTTGCTTTTTTTAGTGATTATCCACAATCTCTGCCTGTTCTCCACAGGGCCTGCAACAAACTATAGAGTATTTAATTTGATTTGCTGTGAAATCTCGCACATAAGGCAAACTTGACCTCACAATAAATTCTCATAACAGCATTTCTCTCCGGTATGGTGCTGTAAAGATTTTACTTTTATTCCGCCCCTTCATTGAAAGTGAGCCTAATCAAGCCTCTAAGCCGTCTGTTTCAAGATGGCAGGCCAAAGGTTTTCTTTCTCGCTGTTACCTTTTCCCTAGCTCCCCTGGAGTGGTTGGGTATTATTAATGCCATGATTGGAACTGTCACCACTTTGCCACCATCTCTCCAACTGCAGTCGAACTGGGGGTTGATCCACTCGGTCAGGTATCGATCATTCGGTGCCGCATTTGATATAACGACTCCATTTCCAAACAGTCCGTGCATAGATTGGACTTGTAAAGTTCATTTTGTTGGATTTGATTTATTCTGTGCACAAATT
Source organism: Danionella cerebrum (assembly GCA_007224835.1). Lineage (NCBI taxonomy): Eukaryota > Metazoa > Chordata > Actinopteri > Cypriniformes > Danionidae > Danionella > Danionella cerebrum. The sequence continues at coordinate 7,892 of SRMA01025700.1, forward strand.
TACCTTTTTATAATAAGGAAGAGCAAACTCAGAAGACGCCACCCATAACTTCAGCTATTTTCACTGCAATCCGTCATTTCTCTTGTACGCTTGGAAACTTAAAATGTAATTCTATCTTTACACCTTCTGCTGAATCTGCGCAAACCCAGTACACATCCACAAACGTTTCACGTTTCCTTCCTTTATCCAACTGGCTCGCTTGCTTTCTATTATAATTCATCACTTTTCCAAGTCTACGCACACATTACACACGGTCTCCTCCATTCATTGCTAACTAGATGACTAGGGTAGGCATGCAAACTTTGATTTTGGCTTGTACTAGTGCCGTTTAAAATCATTTCAAATTTTGTCAATGTCACAACAAGAAACCATAACCAACACCAAAGGCTCTGGAAGATAAAGCTTTACCAAATTGAATGCTATGGAAAACACTTGAATTGCCATGGAGGGGTTAGAGACAATAAAATGTTCATTTTAAACAGGAAAAAAATAAAACCCCATGTCTCTATGCCATTTCTAAGCTGAGATAAAGGTATGTCAAATCATTTGCTAAGGTACACAAATCATACTTCCAAACATCACAGAAACACTCACATGAAAAATACCTGCACAAAGCAGGAGTGAACCGGAGAGATTTGCTAATTTAAATTTGTTTGTTTACTAGAGTCAATATACTCCAAAAAACTTGTGATAAAAACTTGAGAACTCTGCTTTACACCATAACTGGCAGGTATCAGGGACTTGAAGTAAAAACCTGCGTAACAGAACTTTTATTGTGTTGTTTCATCATGAACTGCCATGTGTCTTTTAAGAGAAGACGACTGTGTGAACTTTTTCTCACACATACAACATTGATATGGTTTCTCTCCGGTGTGACTCCTCTCATGAGATTTAAGATGAGATGACACAGAGAAACTCTTCTCACACTGTGAACATTGATACGGTTTCTCTCCAGTGTGAATACGATTGTGATATTTAAGAGAGCATAACTGAGAGAAACTCTTCTCACAGTGTGAACATTTGTATGGTTTCTCTCCAGTGTGAATTGTCTCATGAGATTTAAGAGCAGATGAATGAGAGAAACTCTTCCCACAGAGTGAACATCTGTATGGTTTCTCTCCAGTGTGAATTCTCTCGTGAGATTTAAGATGAGATGACTGAGAGAAACACTTCTCACAGTGTGAACATTTGTATGGTTTCTCCCCTGTGTGGTTACTCTCATGAGATTTAAGATGTGATGACCGAGAGAAAGTCTTCTCACAGTATAAACAATTGTATGGTTTCTCTCCAGTGTGAATTGTCTCATGAGATTTAAGAGTAGACGACTGAGAGAAACTCTTCCCACAGTGTGAACATTTGTATGGTCTCTCTCCTGTGTGAATACTCTCATGAGATTTAAGAGTAGACGACTGAGAGAAACTCTTCTCACAATGTGAACATTGGTATGGTTTCTCTCCTGTGTGAATACGATTGTGTCTTATTAACTTTGCAGAGTCTGTAAAATTCTTTCCACAAGAAGAGCAGATGTAGGTTTTCACATCACAGTTATGTTTAAGGTGTGTTTTAAAGTTTTTCTCATGAACAAATGTTTTCTTGCACAGATCACAGCTGAACAACTTCAATCCCGAGTGGATCTGCTTATGTCTTTTAAGTTCTTTTTCACATTTGAAGGCACTTCCACATTCAGAGCAAGAGAAACCTTTATTGGCCCCAGTGTCTCCAACTGGTTTCTCTGTGAAATCCTCTTCATTCTTTAAATGAAATTCTTCTTCCACATTGCAATTTGTTTTCAGAAAGATGTTCTCGGTGGCTCTGGTATCTTCTGCAGATTCTAAGATTAAAACGTTAAAAGTTAGGACAACAAACAAAGCCCAGAATAAAATACATTTATGAAAGAATACTTGTAACAACAATTGTATTTTGATGTTGTTCATCAGCAGCTAAACACGGTGAAGGAAGCACAGACCAATGTCTTCCTCTTTTACTCTGAAAGGTTCTTCTTTTACTCCACAGGGCTCTTCTTTAAACTCCATCTTTACAATAGTTGTACTGTAGTCTGTGGTTGGTTTCTCCTGCTGTGATTCCTCCAGTTTCCCTCGTTTTTTGATCGGAATTTAGTGATTGTTGCGTCTCATGCTCCTTCGTGTAATTTAATGGCGGGCGGCATTGACCGTCATGCAACGTTTGCGCCACCTTTCGCACAGGAGTACGTATTTATTTATCATTGACAAAAGAAGATAAAATCAAGACACTGAGGGAAAGATACAACACATTATATAACATGTAACAATCATCTCGTAGAAATTACACAGAAATTCCAAAACAAATGGTATTGTAACCAGAAAATAAGAAAAAAAAACGCAGAACAAATCATACATTCTAGAGAAGCAGCTTCTGGGAGATAGCAGACTGACTTCTCATGGACGTGTTGGTCATTTTAACAATGCAAATCAATTTTTTAAATAGTTAGAAAACCAATAAAAAAGGACTGAGAGGTTGAGCACTTTTTCCATTTATATGTATGGATGGATGTGAAACCAGATTAAGTGTGTGGTTTCTAAAGTGTCTCAAATAGATTGCGTTTGAAAGGGAAAGAGGATGAATATTTTACATTTTTAGGGGCAGCCAATTATAAATATTTCCCTAAAACTCTTGGGGAAAAGATTATTCAAAAACAAATGTGCAATCATTTCAGGTGTTCATTACTAAAGGTACACCGTTCCACTTCAAGCTTTAATCTTTCACGAAGATCATCATTCACGGGATAATTTCCATCACCACCATAATGTCTCTCTCTCTCTCTCTCTCTCTCTCTCTCTCTCTCTCTCTCTCTTCACAAAGATTCAGGAGCACCCCTCGGGAACTAGGGCGTTGGTAAGGTCTGATCAAGTGATGAGTGAAACCAATTAAACAATTAAGTGTTTCCTCTGTTCAAATAGTTATTAGAACGTGTGAAAAGGGCAGACCAAAAACCTTCTGTTTAGTCAAGAAGACTCCGACCAAATCAAGACAAGTCACGAGAGAGCAAGTGATTACGAGAGCTTTGAGAAGATTCGAGTGTGGATAGTAAATTCTGTGTCAAAACCAAATCGAGACTTTTCACCCTTAACTGAAATGTCTTCTTTAATGTCAGAATCCTTAAGATAAATTGCCAGGAGAGGGCTGACCCCTGTCCACCACCTCGACTTCAAGAGAATCTGTCAGAAAAACTGAAATTATGAGAGACATGCTGCTATGGAGAGATAGGCACTGGCAGAACCCCGTGACAACTAAACGGGTTGGAAAATGAATGAATGCTGCTATTGATACCACTGTAAAACAATTCGAATCAGAAAGAGTGGATAATGTTGCTGAACTCAGGCAATTTCTCTCAGATTTGTTCTGTGCAACATCCAATAGATCAAGGCAACTTTTAAAGTTGGAAATTTAGTTTAGAGGTTTAGGAGATTGAGAACAAAATTCTCTCTCCATCAAACCACTCATCCTTGATTAAAATCTCTTCCCGCTACAACTTTAGCAGTAATAAAATAAATAGATTTTAGGGCATCAATCGAGTTGCAGATCTCACTGAACATTGTGCTTGACCATTAAAGCCACGTATATAAACCAAAATAAACGTTGTTATCAAGTTCAAGAGCAACCATGGCCAGTGCCCATTCACGTCACATTTCTGATTAATAACTTTACCATCAAATCTGTGCTAAAAGAATCGCGAGCCCGGCTGAATGAGACGTGCCTTGAGAAACAAAATGTATTGTTTGACTATTGTGAAAAAGTCACTATTGCCCCGCTGCAATTTCTAAAACCGAACATCATTACTGCAAGAATGTGCTTCTTGTACAAAAATAAAAAACAATAACTTTCTTCTGATCTTTACAAACTGGACTATTAAGCAAAATTTAAATGTTTAGAGTGAATCCTAATAATAATATTGACGTTTCTTATGTAGCGAGGCATGTTTAAACAATATTTCTTTAAGCGTCTGGTGACGCTCCGGTACAGCAGGTGGCGCTAATTCATCACGGCACACAATGGCGCCTGCTGTTCAGACAAAGGACGAAGAACGCGCGAGTCGTCACAACAAAACCTCGCGACGAGCCAAACGAGAGGAATGACAGCAGGAAAAACCATTTACAGACTGCGCTAAAGCATTCAATAAAGATGGAGTTTAAAGAAGAAACATGCGGAGTAAAAGAAGAACCTTTCAGAGAGGAAGAGGAACATTTTAGAGTAAAAGAAGAATCTTTTGGAGTCAAAGAGGAAGAAATAGAGGAATTAATAGGTCAGTGTTTCTTTCACTATGTTTAGCTGAGGATATTACTATGGATACTTGTTTAAACTAGACTATGTTACCACATTTTATTTTTGTTCAAGGATTGTTTTGTAGACTTATCTTTTTGTTTCATTTAGTTCAAGATTCCGTAGAAGAGGCAGAAGCATCCATGAACCTGATTTGTGAAACACACACCGTTAAGGAGGAAGAATTTATTTCAAAGAATCTGTCAGAGAAACAAGCTGAAGAAACCGGAGCTGGTGCATGTTTTACCTGCTCAGAATGTGGAAAGAGTTTTGCCAAAAAAGGTCATTTAACTCAACACATGAGGATTCACACCGGAGAGAAACCATACAAATGTTCACACTGTGAGAGGAGTTTTTCTGTGTCATCTTCTCTTAAATATCATGAGAGTATTCACACTGGAGAGAAACCGTACAAATGTTCACACTGTGAGAAGAGTTTTTCTCAATCATCTGATCTTAAAGCCCATGAGAGGATTCACACAGGAGAGAAACCATACAAATGTGCTCACTGTGAGAAGAGTTTCTCTATGTCATCTCATCTTAAATATCATGAGAGTATTCACACTGGAGAGAAACCGTACAAATGTTCACACTGTGAGAAGAGTTTTTCTCAATCATCTGATCTTAAAACCCATAGGAGGATTCACACTGGAGAGAAACCATACAAATGTTCACACTGCGAGAAGAGTTTCTCTGTGTCATCCTCTCTTAAATATCATGAGAGGATTCACACTGGAGAGAAACCATACAAATGTTCATATTGTGTGAAAAGTTTCTCTGAGTCAGGTGCTCTTAAATCTCACGAGAGGATTCACACGGGAGAGAAACCATACAAATGTTCATACTGTGAGAAGAGTTTCACTCAGCAATCTGCTCTTAAATCTCATGAGAGGGTTCACACCGGAGAGAAACCATACAAATGTTCACACTGCGAGAAGAGTTTCTCTGGGTCATTTTCTCTTACATATCACATGAGGATTCACACCGGAGAGAAACCGTACAAATGATGTATATTATGTTATAATATACCCCAATTGGGTTGGTTTTAACCAATTCAAAGAAATGTCATTGATTACAAACATTCTCATTACATTTTTTTACATACAGTTTGAAGACTGTGAGCGAGAACAAACCACAGAGGAGCCTTCTGACCACGTTATATTGACATTTCTCAGGCTAATTCTGTAGCTCTTTGATGAGAATAAATTCCCTAAATTTCCTTTTCTTCGCAAAAGAGAGATCATCAGAAATTCATCGTCACTGCTTGAAGACATTTTCATTTGTTTGTGTTTTTGCTAAATAAATGCAACTAAAGTTTCAGACTTCAGTGTGCAAAGACCTCTGAACTATATCTGCAGTTTATATTTTACACTAATAGCAACTCCCACATTTTAATGGTTACCAAACCAGTGTCTGACCTGAAAAGTATGAAGCAGTTTCCATCTTGGTCACCTGTTCCCTCTCGAGAGTGCAGGTCTGGTACTGAGCTGCAAGAATGAAAAACGCAGACTCAGGCTTTCAGCAGTGTACTATCAGATCTTCAGCATTTTGTCTTTTTATATGTGGGGAGTGCGGGACACAGATTTATCTTCCGATGGAAGAGGTTGAGTGGTATTGTCTTCTGAATGGAAGGTGAAGTCTCCATCCTTTTTAGTCACAATCATGGAGGTCATCCAAAGTCTCTTCAGCCCAGCAGCTGCTTCCTCGTGGAGGCCTGACTCGGATAGAAGTCACACATCAATGGCTACACAAAAAGATTAGTTTATCTTTCCTATTATGTCTATTGTGTAGAATTGAGTCTCACTTTCCTCAAGTCTAGTGGTTTTTCTCCTGCGATATCATCTGTGACGTGTGCAATACATTCCCACCCCCAGTGTTTTATTTTTTTCAATGCCAACTAAAAAAAGTCGTGTTTCATGTCATTATCAAATTAACATAGTGTTATAAAGCAAACATGTAATGCTAAATAAAATAATAATTAAAACAATGAGTATAGGATGTGTTTTTATGTCACTCATTAATGCAATATGCCCTTGAATCATCCCCAATAAAAGGCTTTGATCAACCCTTGAACTCGGAATGATTGCCACTCCTTTCTGAAGCCTGGACATAATGGAGCCACAGCTAAGTGTAATGCTGCCACGAAGCGAGGCGAGTGTGGCTGAGCCTGTGCGAGTGATAATTATATATAGAGGTTAATAAAAATAAAGTAAAAAAGAAATATAAAAGTGAGGATTTAAACGTCCTCCGGACATACGCCAACCAGGAATTCCCATCAGCCAATATGGGTGTTATGGTTGCGCATGAGACAGGCAGGCACAGCACAGAAGCGATAGAGAGTCTGGCTTCAGACTTGCACTGGCACCCTCCTACTATTGGACCACTCTGACTGGCACTGGCTAGCGCTGTCCTACTATTGGACTTACGTGTGTGACTGGCTCTCGATTGGACGGCACTTCATCTGTTTCTGAGGCACAGTGCTGACGCAAAACATTTCAAAGTGTACGGTCAATGTAAAATGTCTGCTGTTGTCTTTCCCGTGTTTGACATCTATAACAGAGTAAATAATTATTGTACTGAACCTTTTTAAATTGGAATTGTGAATAATTATTACATGTTCACAAATTCACTTCAGCATAGAATAATACTGTTTTGTGAGTGCAGTAGAGGGCGCTATGGGGACTGAGGTTAAATACATGTGCTATAGAAGAGAATGTATGTGTAACGCAGAAGTCCTGTTGACTTACCCCTATTCTATTACTAACCCGTTTGCGCTACTGCGAAACCACATATGAGGGAGCTAAAGTAAACATTTAAAAGAGAAAATAAAAATAGTGAATGTCACGTGTTGTGTGCTTACCCAATAGCCTGAGAGTGCAAGCCGTGCAGCCAGACCCTTCTCGAAGCGATCCACACAGCCTCCTGTATAATAAAAAAACTCCCAACAGCCTGTATGTTATTACCAATAGGTGTTCATAAAACTAGTATTGTGTACTTTATACAATCAGATACTGTTAATTATATAATACTATATTAATTACATTATTAAAAGAATACATGCGAACATTAGCTCGGTAGCTGAAATAGTGTGTGCCACACATATATTACATTATTTGAAAATTAACATGCTTTTTACAACAAACAACTTAATTACATGCGCGTCTATGTTGCACATTACGGTAACGACAGCTTGCCGGTTTCAGAGCTGTTTTAAAACATCGCGCTTTTCATTTTACTGTTTTACATGTTTACGGATCTGTGGATATTACACGACTTCTTGTTTTAAGCTTTATTTGATGTTGCTTTTACATTATTAAGTTGTGTTTTATATCTTTATCTGTCATATGTACAGCTCTTTGGTGGCATGTACTTTTATCCTGTTGTTTTCTACTCTTTGCTCATCATATTTTTTCATTATTTTATTATAAAATAATTACAAAGTCATAAACAATGCATTAATAACTTATGTAATAAATCATTAAATATCAAATCAAATTGTTTTCTGAAAAATCCAACAGATTATTGTTCTACACATCCCCATGAACCACTGATGTGATATTTATGTTATATTACAGCGCCATTATCGAATAATTACATGACAAAGCAGACCTATAATAATAATAATATACACGTTTTTAAAAAAATCATAAAAATTTAAAATCAAATTGTTTTCTGAAAACTGCAACATATTATTGTACACAAGCAACTTATCTGAGGAACCGAGGAAAATGTGAACGTGTGATTCACGAGCGGCAACCTCTTAATGTGAAGTGACTGAACTGCAATTCCTTGACCGGCCGCTAGAGATCGGGTCCAGAAGTGAGCCGTTGTGTGAAATGAACCTAAAATATATGAAAGTCTAATGTTCATCTGTACATTACAGAAAATAATGAACTTGTAGGACCTGAACTTGTGATCTTTTACAGCACATGTGTCAAACTCAAGGCCCGCGGGCCAGATGTGTACCGCCATGTAATCTAATGTGGCCCGCGAGAGCTTAAAAGTTTTAAACGTCTAAAAAAAAACGAAAACAGAAAAAAACGTCATTCCCCACAATGCCTTTGGACTAAGCCAAAACTTCAGCGATGTGTTAGCGGAGAAATCATTGTAAATATAATGTTTATACTGTATATAAGAGCATAAACATCGTCTTAGTAGTAGTAATAGGTTTATGAATGTTAGCTTGTACTGTTTTTTTTTTTACCGTGATTCTTCTTCCGCATTAGCGCAAGTGCGTCTTTTTTCCCTTATTTCCTCGCATTCTTCCGCCGTTTTTGGCTCACTAAACTGTTAGATTTCGGTGCCAAAACAATTGTAAATAGTGAAAGAAGATGTTTATACCATCATCGAGAGCCCTGTGAGTTGTGAAACACAAACAGCAACAGCAGGGGGCGTGTCACCGTCTCAATCCCCGTCATATGTAATAAAAGTTTTCATACACAGGGTTTATTCCCAACAATGTTTTTCAATATACCTATGGTGTAATTTTTAACATTATATAATATTACTTTAAAACGGCTCTTAACATTTTTGTTATCACACACTGTTCTGAGCATTTCTAACATAAAAAATCACAAATATTTGTAGATTTTGAAAGTTTTATTTCCTCTGAAAAGAAAAATGGCTAAAAATGATACAAACACTATTTTCTTGGGGTTCAGTTCATTCAACTAAGATGCACATGGTGTGACCAATGTCCCGTTTTTACTAAACTGGAATCCATTGCAAATGACCACAGGTATTTGGGAGCTGGCAGGAGTGGGATGGGTCAAATGAGTTTGACACCCCTGTTTTACAGGAAGTTATTCTCGTAACTCTCGGAACTGCCTCAAAGAGAGGCAACGTGTGAAGAGCTTGACGCAGATAGAGCATGACTGCTGATATTGGTTCATTATAAAAAAATGGAGCTACAAACCATTATTTTTAGATTTATTTCCATTTCATTTTATTTCTATGCAAAGGGAAACAAGTGAAACACATAAAAGGGCATATGGCGATGAAGTGGTGAAAATTAAAGCACTTGCATGTTTACTCGTGGGATTTTGCAGCAGGAGCAAGAGAACACTTCAAACCTGCAGGCAGGAGCAGGAGGTAAAAAAAACTGTTAAAATGCAGGAGCATGACTGAAAAATCTCTACTTGAGAATTGTTCTTTACATCGTATCTGGCAGATCTCACTGATTTCAAGTAAAACCCTCAGATTAGTTTCTCCAATGTCAATGGGTAAATAAAATCTGTGGATTACCAAAGGTTCTTAGATAACACTAATCCTGGGGGAACAGAGCTTCTTCATGAAGCTCCATGTGTTTTTTAAGATTAGAGGATATTGTAAACTTTTTCCCACATGTACAACATTGATATGGTTTCTCTCCGGTGTGAATCCTCTCATGATATTTCAGAGAAGATGACTGAGAAAAACTCTTCTCACAATGTGAGCATGCGTACGGTTTCTCTCCAGTGTGATTCCTCTCGTGATATTTAAGAGCAGATGGCTGAGAGAAACTCTTCTTACAATGTGAACAATGATACGGTTTCTCTCCGGTGTGAATCCTCTCATGAGATTTAAGAGAGCCTGACTCAGAGAAACTCTTCTCACAGTGTGAACAATGATACGGTTTCTCTCCAGTGTGAATCCTCTCGTGAGATTTAAGAGCAGATGGCTGAGAGAAACTCTTCTCACAATTTGAACACTTGTATGGTTTCTCTCCAGTGTGAATCCTCTCATGATATTTAAGAGTAGAGGGGTCAGAGAAACTCTTTTCGCAGTATGTACATTTGTATGGTTTCTCTCCAGTGTGATTCCTCTGATGATATTTAAGAGCAGACGGCTGAGAGAAACTCTTCTCACAGTGTGTACATGTGTATGGTTTCACTCCAGTGTGAATCCTCTCATGAGATTTAAGAGAACCTGAATCAGAAAAACTCTTCTCACAGTGTGAACACGTGTATGGTTTCTCTCCAGTGTGAGTTCTCTCGTGAAATTTAAGATGAGAAGGCTGAGAGAAACTTTTCTCACAATGTGTACATATGTATGGTTTCTCTCCCGTGTGAATCCTCTCATGATATTTAAGATGGGATGACTGAGAGAAACTTTTCTCACAGTGTGAACACTTGTACGGTTTCTCTCCGGTGTGAATCCTCTCGTGAGATCTAAGAGCAGATGAATCAGAGAAACTCTTCTCACAGTGTGAACATTTGTATGGTTTCTCTCCGGTGTGAATCCTCATGTGTTGAGTTAAATGACCTTTTTTGGCAAAACTCTTTCCACATTCTGGGCAGGTAAAACATGCACCGGCTCCGGTTTCTCCAGCATGTTTCTCTGACAGATTCTTTGAAATAAATTCTTCCTCCTTAACGGTGTGTGTTTCACAAAACAGGTTCCTGGATGCTTTTGCCTCTTCTGCAGAATCTTAAATTGAAAGAAAAGTTTTAAGACAAGGCTAAAAACAATTTCTAGTTTAAACTAGTTTCAATAACAGTATCTTAGTTTTCCTCATCAGCAGCTAAACACAGAGAAGATAAACACAGACCGATTTCTTCCTCTGTTTCTTCCTCTTTTACACGGAAAGGTTCCTGTTTTACTGCGCTGGTTTCTTCTTTGAACTCCATCTTTACAATAGTTTTACTGCAGTCAGTGGATGGGTTTTCCTGCGGTAATTTCTCCAGTTTATTTTTGTTGTTTGTCGAGGTTTTGTTGTTCGTCGACTCGTGTGCTCTTCTTCCTCTTCGTTTGCAGGCGACATTTTGCGTCGTGACGAGTGAGCGCCACCTGCCGTACCGGAGAATGAGAGCCAACCATATAAATATGATTCAGAGAAAACATGTCTCGCTACAATAAACACTTTTATTATTATTTGTTGTTATTATTATTAATAATATTATTTGTACTCACTCTAAACTGTTAAATCATGCTTGATAGTGCAGTTTCATTTAATAATCTAATCAAACTATTAGAATGATCCTCTTATAAACATATTGCTGGCAGTGACAGAACATGTTCCACAGGTTCTTTACTATTGCAGTAATTGCTCTTGCCTAAAGGATGTTTTCCAATGATCTGCGGTGTTTTATTTACAACAGCTCAAAACTCAAACTTCGGTCCAGCCGGTGGCGGTAATGAGCACCAAGTACAAACTGTCAACAGAAATAACCAAAGAAGAAGAAAAGCCAAAACAAAGCCTAGCCGGAAAATTATTTTCCTCGTCTTGAAACGAAAGAAAATGGAACATTTACAGCAGGAGAAATGCAGTAATGCTATAGTAAAGATAGAGTTTAAAGAAGAGCCCTGCGGAGTAAAAGAAGAAGAGACGGAGGAACCAATCGGTGCGTGTTTCACTTCACTGTGTTCATAGATTTTAATAGAAAACATTTTTTGTTGTTGATTGTGAAAGAATTAGAAACATCTTGTTGTGGTTTACAATTTCCCATTTTTTCTTATGAGAAAAGAATTGACATTGTAGAACAAAGAAATTAACTTTATACTTTATAATTTCACTAACATTCTCACAAGTACAAATAACATGTTTTAAAAGGGGAGTAAAGCAATGTTACGATGCTTAAATAAAGACCTGAAACCTGAGCTTGTTTGGAGGGGTACAGTTACAAAGCATTTTAAAATGATTTTCTGTTACTTTGTTTAAAATATGTAATTATTCGAGTGTTCCGTCGATTTTTGAAATTTACAAGTATTTTTTTCTTATTATTCTTAATTAATTGTTTTAAGCTGCTATAATAGCATGTATCACCTGATTATTTCTGTAAATGTTGCGGGACATTCATATAACCCAAATATCAACAAACAAACAAAACCATTTTTTTTCATGCCGTCTTTTGAAAATAGAAATTAATTCAATTCATTTTATGGTTATTTTTCTGTCGTTCAATTTCATTTCTACACATAAAAAAAACAAAGCATGAAAACAAACAGCAACGGCAGACAGGACAGCTACGTCGCTCTGACGTCAGATATTTAGTAAAAGTAATAATACTAGTAAGTAATAATTAACTATTAATGATAAAAATGCAGTAAATATGTAACCTGGTGAACCAATAAAAAAATCTCTACAAACCGTCGTTGTCAGCCTGTTGCTATGTGTGTGTTTTCACACTTTGAACCGTTGCTGCTTCTTAATGAGACTTATTTCATTTTTATTCTGAGATTTGTTTCTTTTTTTGTCTTTTAACTTTATAATCCACAGAAGAAAGCAATGGCACAAAGAACCCGTTACAGAAAAACCATTTCTTAAAAGAAGGAGAATTTGTTTTAAAAACAGAAGAGAATGTCACAGAGAAACCAACTGGAGCCAATAAAGGTTTCTCCTGCTCTGAATGTGGAAAGAGTTTCACCCGACTGGATAATTTGATTCGTCACATGAAGATTCACACCGGAGAGAAACCCTTCATGTGCTCTGAATGTGGAAAGAACTTCAAATGTAAAGAATACCTGATAAGACATCAGCGGGTTCACACCGCATTGACTCCGTTCGGCTGCGATCAGTGCAATAAAACATTTGTTTATGAGAAAAACTTTAAATCACACCTTAAACTTCACTGTGATCCGAACCGTCACGTCTGTTCTACTTGTGGAAAGAGTTTTACAGCATCAACACATCTAATAACACACTATCGTTCTCACACGGGAGAGAAACCATACACATGTTCATATTGTCAGAAGAGTTTCTCTGCCTTATCCAACCTGACTATTCATGAGCGGATTCACACTGGAGAGAAACTGTACAAATGTTCTCACTGTCCAAAAAGTTTCTCTCATCTATCCACTCTTAAATCTCACGAGAGGATTCACACTGGAGAGAAACCGTTCAAATGTTCACGCTGTGAGAAGAGTTTCTCCCAGTCATCTCATCTTAAAACTCATGAGATGATTCACACCGGAGAGAAACCATTTTCATGTGACGACTGTGGAAGGAGTTTTATACAGCAAACCCAGTTAAGAGCACACCAGAGGATCCACACGGGAGAGAAACCATATCAGTGCTGTTCCTGTGGGAAAAAGTTCACAGAATCTACTAATCTTAAACAACACATGAAAGTTCATGTTCAGAAACAACACTTTCAGGATATAAGTTCCAATTCAACCTTGCCCTGATACTTTTAGCCCTGCTCCAGCACATCAAAGCTCTATTCAGAGAGGATTGGTGTCACGTGTAACATTTTAACACTGTGCGCATCTGAAAACAGTCTCTAAGTTTCACGTACAAATCAGTACAAAGAGCTAAATGGCATGCTGCTGGACACATGAGCAATTTTATTACTTATTTGTTTCCACTCTTGTTTTTTCTGATTGGTTTCCAGCGCTCTCTCCTTAAAGACGGTTTGTGATGTGCTCATTTTCTATTGCGTTAAATCGAAACCCAATCTACAAACGAAGAAAATCCTTGTAATCAAAGCTTTGACAAATAAACTCTGTTTATTCTGAACCGGGTGATCATTAGCCGTTTGCAGAGAGAGAAACCTGCTCATCAATGTCAGCATCCAATTGTGGAGCAAGCCGAACACCAAACAAGGCTCTCGAACACATGTGGAACAAACATCGCTGCGGACACAGTCACGCCTCTAGGAGGGTGGTCAAGAGTGATGTTTTTTATGAGTTCAGCATTTTTATAAGTTTAGCATTTAACACGTTTAGCCTCAAATTTAACACCGCTTTACTAGTGACACCTAGCGACAGTGACAAAAAAGCAGACAATTTAAGGAATAACCTTGGTTAGAAACGTGATTAAAAGTCTATTTTTGTTTCTTTATAAAATCATATGGTTTATTTAAAGTGCAAATTGTCATCCATATGTTCATTTGATCTTATACATGTTCCCCCCACAATTTTCAAACACGCGCGTCCTTTTTTGACCCAGAAGTACCGGTATCTCCAGTGTCAGTGAAGTTCATCTGAAGCCCTGGTTGAAATAAAGACGAGAAACTTCTTAATAAAGAAGAGATTAAAGACGTTTAAAAACCGCCTGACTGCGGTTTTATCCATTTTCCCCAAGCGAGGCAAAGCGATTTCCGTCCAGCAGGTGGCGGTAGCACACAGAGACCTCAAGCTGCCAACAGAAACAACCGAAGAAGAAGGAAACGGTCAACAAAGAAGATTCTTTCCTCCGCAGAAAATAAAATAAAATGCAGGAATCTCCGCAGTGTGATTTAATCACAGACAGCTGTTTTACTATAGTAAAGATGGAGTTTAAAGAAGAACCGTGTGAAATAAAGGACGAACCGTTCCGAATAAAAGAAGAACCTTGTGAAATATTTGAAGATTGTTTCAGACTAGAAGAGCTTCGTCAAGTAAAAGAAGAAGCTTTCATTATAAAAGAAGAAACGGAGGAACGAATAGGTCAGTGTTTCACTTGCAATTGTTGGTAAAGGGGGTGAAAACCAAAAACTGTCCAGGTGTTTTCAACAGAAATGAGCCTCAGTGCTTGGCCAAAACCTCCTTAAAATGATCAAAATGTGTTTTCTATTAATCACAACAATTGTTATATTCCCCTGAAACGCAAATTTTATAGAATACTCCTTGTGAATGGCATCAGATACTATGGGCATTATTTGAGGTCTTGGCACTGAGAACCGACAGTGATTCGAGAGGAAAAGAAGCAGGTACTGGGCTAAAGAGGGGCTTGGGCTTGTACATCTTAGGATATATGTCTGCCACACTTGTGTTTTTATGCAAATCACACTATTGGGATACTGAGGCAGTGTTATTTATGGACTGAATCGAGAGTTTGTTTGCTCATTTGCTCAAGTGTTTTTGAAGAATGCGAGGTTGATACTGGGATCTGTACCAACTCTCCATGATCAACGCCTCAGCTCCTGAAAGTTTTTTTCATGTTATTTAAATTATCATTTACAACAACTAGCATTTTTATAATTAGCCATCCCAATAATGTAGATGCTCTTTTCATTTTCCACTGCACAATTACAATCCATAATGCAGTATTATCCTTTCAAAATAAAACAAATATTAAATAAAATAAGAGTGTTCTCTGAAAAATTCTCATATTCAGGGCCAGAGCTCAAATCTTGCAATTGATGCCTCGTGGTTTCATCAGTCCTGCCGGTGTATTTCCTCACGGGCAGCAATTCCATTGTTTTTTATTATTTTACGGGGTTTTGAGGTGGTCATTATTGTTGTTTTCTTTACAAAACATTGTTTCATTGTACAAAACCAGTATAAACTTACATGAATCCCCCATCTGTGTCACATTAGCACCTGATGCTCCAAATCACAATCTTTTACAATCTGGTTTTATTTTTGTTCAAGTTTCTTGTCATTTCTTCTACTTTACGTGTAACTTTAGGCTCAGAAGAAGAGACCCGGCACCTGTGGCAGAAAACACATTTCTTAAAGGAGGAAGAGTTCTCTCCACAAGCTGAAGAGAGCTTCGCAGAGAAACCCACTGGAGTCAGTAAAGGTTTCTCCTGCTCCGAATGTGGAAAGAGTTTCAGTCGGGATTATCATCGGTCTCGACACATGAAGATTCACACAGGAGAGAAACCCTTCACATGCACTGAATGTGGAAGTGGCTTCAAATGTAAAGAAAATCTCAAAAGACACGAGCAGGTTCACACTGGACTGAGGCCGTTCAGCTGTGATCTGTGCAAGAAAACCTTTGTTCATGAGCAAAGCTTAAAAGCACACCTTAAATTACATTCTGATGTGAAACCCCACGTCTGCTCCTGTTGTGGAAAGAGTTTTACATCATCAGCAAATCTAGTGATACATTATCGTACTCACACTGGAGAGAAACCATACACGTGTTCACACTGTGAGAAGAGTTTCTCTCATTCGTCTCGTCTCAAATCTCATGAGAGGATTCATACTGGAGAGAGACCATACAAATGTTCACACTGTGAAAAGAGCTTCTCTGACTTCTCAGTTCTCACTGTTCATGCTAGGATTCACACTGGAGAGAAACCGTACAAGTGTTCACAGTGTGAGAAGAGTTTCTCTCATTTATCTACGTTTAAATCGCATGAGCGGATTCACACGGGAGAGAAACCATATAAGTGTTTGCATTGTGAGAAGTGTTTCTATGACTCCTCCACTCTTTCTGTTCATAGGAGGATTCACACTGGAGAGAAACCGTACAAATGTTCAAATTGTGAGAAGGGTTTCTCTTATTTATCTGCTCTTAAATGTCATGAGAGAATTCACACTGGAGAGAAACCATACAAGTGTTTACATTGTGAGAAGAGTTTCTATGACTCATACAAGCTGAGCATTCATCAGAGGACTCACACTGGAGAGAAACCACATCAGTGTTGTACGCGTGGGGAAACGTTCATACAATCTGTTTGCCTTGATCAGCACATGGAGGTTAATGTATAAATTTCAGTCATTAATTTCTTCGTTGTGCACCAGCAAACTACTTCCAATAGTGTTTCACGAGTCGTGATGTGCGAGGTTTAGCGTGAACTCTGTACCTAAGAGTTTCGTGAGGTATAGTGGGTCACTAACAGGATCATTTTGCCACCCAAATTACTGACCTGATAGATTCACACGATATTTACTGTAAAAACATTTTAGATCCACGTTTAGCAATACGAAATCTTGAATAACGTTGTTTATTAGAACTGTGTGACGTTTGAGGCTTCTCTATGTATTTTATACTTTTTCTTGTCTGGTCCTGTTTTTTTTCTCTTAGTCTTTCTTTAATATTAATTAATATTCTGATTAGGAGATGTATGGCATTAAAAGTTGAATCAAACAGCTTTATTTAAAAATCTAGAGTGAACTTCCTGTTTTGTTTAACACTTTTAGTTTTGCATTTTGTTCAGTGGTAACGTCATGTGGGAATTTTACAAATGTTTTTGAGTAACTTTGTTTCCTTTCAGTCGGTCATGTGACACGATTATGGGAAAACACCTCAGCGAGGCCGGTCTTCTTTATTTGATCTTTTGTTTATTTGATCTTCTATAGAGTTGTGTTTAAATCTATTTCATATAATATTTAGTTTTTATATAGATTAATGCACTAATTGTAAAAGTTCCTTTCCGGTCGCTCTCTGTAATGCAGCTTAAGTATTTTGCAGTACATCTGTGATGGATTTCTACATGGTTCACTTCTCAGTTAAGTTTATATGATTAATCGATGGATCACTGGTGAATCGATCATCAAAAAGCGCGGTTTCAGTGAGCCCATATCTTTGGGCTGCTGCACGCCTCCAGCAAGGAAGAGTCGGACCGGAGCAGATGCTCTGTGTCTCTTTTATATGAACCTTCATGTTTTTAAGAGGCCTAGCAGTACGAGTACAGTCTGTTTCTGTACGCTGTGCTTCTACCTCATCGTGTGTCCAGCACCACAACATGGAACTCATGAGGACAGACTGTGTGCCCTGCATCGCCTCGTCACAATGGTAAACAGATTTTCCTTCTTTGTGGATGACTGTGGGCACTCCACATAGAGGAGTGGTGCATCGAGTGTTTGGAGTGAGCGCGGGTTCGAGCTCCCTGCTCCTCCAGTGTGTTTGGTGTCTGGTGTAGTCAGAGTTTGGAAAATGCAGACAGAGGGACTTTTTTTTTTAAACTTATTCACGTTTTCTTTAAATAACCTTTATTTGTTTGTTTACAGAAGACACTAATGTTATACTTTTATCTTTAGTAGCACTGCTGAATCTCTGGTGACCTTCCTGGGAGGAGGTTGCATGTTCTTGGCGTGCTGACGTGGGTTTCCCCCACAATCACAAACCTATGCGTCAAGCTCACTGAACGCGGTAAAATCCCCCTAGGTGTTAATGTGTGTTTCCCTGGAAGGATTGGCGTCCTGTCCAGAGTGTACCCCGCTTCTTCCCCGAAGTGCGCTGGAGATAGGGACCGGCAGATCCCCGTGACCCCAAAAGGGAACATGCGGGTAAGAAGATGAATGATTGAAATGAGCATTTCTAACCTTTGACCCAGAAGTATCTCCAGTGTCACCTCACTAAGAAGTTCATCTGAAGCCCTGGTTGAAATAAAGACGAGAAACTTCTTAATAAAGAAGAGATTAAAGACGTTTAAAAACCGCCTGACTGTGGTTTTATCCATTTTCCCCAAGCGAGGCAAAGCGATTTCCGTCCAGCAGGTGGCGGTAGCACACAGAGACCTCAAGCTGCCAACAGAAACAACCGAAGAAGAAGGAAACGGTCAACAAAGAAGATTCTTTCCTCCGCAGAAAATAAAATAAAATGCAGGAATCTCCGCAGTGTGATTTAATCACAGACAGCTGTTTTACTATAGTAAAGATGGAGTTTAAAGAAGAACCGTGTGAAATAAAGGACGAACCGTTCCGAATAAAAGAAGAACCTTGTGAAATATTTGAAGATTGTTTCAGACTAGAAGAGCTTCGTCAAGTAAAAGAAGAAGCTTTCATTATAAAAGAAGAAACGGAGGAACGAATAGGTCAGTGTTTCACTTGCAATTGTTGGTAAAGGGGGTGAAAACCAAAAACTGTCCAGGTGTTTTCAACAGAAATGAGCCTCAGTGCTTGGCCAAAACCTCCTTAAAATGATCAAAATGTGTTTTCTATTAATCACAACAATTGTTATATTCCCCTGAAACAATCTCCTCGTGTACTCCATCAAATACTTCAAGATCCTCCATTAATAATCCCGTGCATCACATCTCCAGCTCAGTTCGGCGGGTGGTGTCTGGGATGAAGTTTGTTTATTCTCTTAACAAAATTGCTCTCAGTCCGTTAATGACTGTAACTTCACCCGTTTTGTTTTTTCATCAATAAAAGAGTTAATTGTCAATTGTTTGGGTCACTTCCGGAGACCAAATGACGTTTGAGTTCTGTCCAATCACCGAGTGGTTTCGTGAATGTGTTGAAACACCTTAAATGAGAATAAAAGTGTAATTTTCCTTCGCTATGGGCTCAGGCTAATATGAGGAAGTTTTGGCTCTAAGAATCACTTTTTCATAAAGTTCCGAACAGTTGATAATGGAACTTTTCCACATTTGTTTTTGTTCCAATACCTGATCAGGGAAGCGTTATATTATCTCATTTTTGTAGAGAGGTGAGGGCTCATGGTAGTATAAATGATCACATAGTGTACAAAAGTCCACGGTTCTCAACAAATATGTACATCTAGTCAATGTTTCATTGTACAAAACCAGTATAAACTTACATGAATCCCCCATCTGTGTCACATTAGCACCTGATGCTCCAAATCACAATCTTTTACAATCTGGTTTTATTTTTGTTCAAGTTTCTTGTCATTTCTTCTACTTTACGTGTAACTTTAGGCTCAGAAGAAGAGACCCGGCACCTGTGGCAGAAAACGCATTTCTTAAAGGAGGAAGAGTTCTCTCCACAAGCTGAAGAGAGCTTCGCAGAGAAACCCACTGGAGTCAGTAAAGGTTTCTCCTGCTCCGAATGTGGAAAGAGTTTCACCCAAAAGAGTAATTTGAGTCGACACATAAAGATTCACACAGGAGAGAAACCCTTCACATGCACTGAATGTGGAAGTGGCTTCAAATGTAAAGAAAATCTCAAAAGACACGAGCAGGTTCACACTGGACTGAGGCCGTTCAGCTGTGATCTGTGCAAGAAAACCTTTGTTCATGAGCAAAGCTTAAAAGCACACCTTAAATTACATTCTGATGTGAAACCCCACGTCTGCTCCTGTTGTGGAAAGAGTTTTACATCGTCAACAAATCTAGTGATACATTATCGTACTCACACTGGAGAGAAACCATACACGTGTTCACACTGTGAGAAGAGTTTCTCTCATTCATCTGCTCTTAAATCTCATGAGAGGATTCATACTGGAGAGAAAACGTATCAGTGTTCACACTGTGAGAAGAGTTTCCCTGATATATCCAGACTGACTATTCATGCTAGGATTCACACCGGCGAGAAACCATATAAATGTTCACACTGTGAGAAGAGTTTCTCTCATTTATCTACTCTTAAATCTCATGAGAGGATTCACACTGGAGAGAAACCATACAAATGTTCATATTGTGAGAAGAGTTTCTATGATTCCTCCACTCTGTCTGTTCATACGAGGATTCACACCGGAGAGAAACCGTACAAATGTTCGAATTGTGAGAAGGGTTTCTCTGACCCCTCTGCTCTTAAATCTCACAAGAAGATTCATACTGGAGAGAAACCATACAAATGTTCAAATTGTGAGAAGAGTTTCTATAACACATACAGGCTGACCATTCATCAGAGGATTCACACTGGAGAGAAACCTTATAAGTGTTCACATTGTGAGAAAAGTTTCTATGACCCCTCTGCTCTTAAATGTCACGAGCGGATTCATACTGGAGAGAAACTGTAAAGTGCTTACATTGTGAGAAGAGTTTCTCTTTGTATTTTATACCTTTTCTTGTCTGGTCCTGTTTTTTTCTCTTAGCCTATATTTAATATTTCTCTATAATATTACCTCATTGTTAAGGTTTTCAAGTTTAAGACTTTTTTAAAAGTTTTTCATATTTTTTTGAACTGACCGTTTTTTTTGTTGTTGAAAGAAGATACTTATTCTTTATTACAATACATTATTTATAAACAACCACCAGTCAAACAACAGCTAGCTCCCGTATCACTTCACCAGGAGGTTCATCAGGAGCCCTAGCTGATACCAAGAAGAGAAAGGATGTTTTTTCTTCCATCTAATTGTTGTAAAATGACCAAAAGTGGTTGATTTCCGTCCAGCAGGTGGCGGTAGCACACAGAGACCTCAAGCTGCCAACAGAAACAACCGAAGAAGAAGGAAACGGTCAACAAAGAAGATTCTTTCCTCCGCAGAAAATAAAATAAAATGCAGGAATCTCCGCAGTGTGATTTAATCACAGACAGCTGTTTTACTATAGTAAAGATGGAGTTTAAAGAAGAACCGTGTGAAATAAAGGACGAACCGTTCCGAATAAAAGAAGAACCTTGTGAAATATTTGAAGATTGTTTCAGACTAGAAGAGCTTCGTCAAGTAAAAGAAGAAGCTTTCATTATAAAAGAAGAAACGGAGGAACGAATAGGTCAGTGTTTGTTTCCTTCGTTGTGTCTAAACGAAAAAATTAAGATATAGTTGCTCTTAAAGCGACATTGCTGGAGAAAATCTAAATGTTACAAAGCTCCCATACTTTATCTCATTTTGTTCAAATTTCTGCTGCTTTCTCATTTAACTTCAGGCTCAGAAGAAGAGACCAAGAACCTTTTTCAAAAACATTATTTAAAGGATGGTGAGTTGTTTTCACAGAACTTCGCAGAGAAACCCACTGGAGTCAGTAAAGGTTTCTCCTGCTCTGAATGTGGAAAAACTTTCAGACGCGAATATCATCGGATTCGGCACATGAAGATTCACACAGAAGAGAAACCATTCACATGCACTGAATGTGGAAGTACCTTCAAATTTAAAGAAAATCTTAAAAGACACGAGCAGGTTCACACTGGACTGAGGCCGTTCAGCTGTGACCTGTGCAAGAAAACCTTTGTTCATGAGCAAAGCTTAAAAGCACACCTTAAATCTCATTCTTGTGTGAAGCGTCACGTCTGCTCTACTTGTGGAAAAGGCTTTACATCATCAACACGTCTAATGACACATAATCGTTCTCACACTGAAGAGAAACCATACGGCTGTTCACATTGTGGGAAGAGTTTTTCTCAGCCGTCTGCTCTTAAATCCCATGAAAGGGTTCATACTGGAGAGAAACCGTATCATTGTTCACACTGTGAGAAGAGTTTCCCTGATATATACAGACTGGCTATTCATGAGAGGATTCACACCGGCGAGAAACCATACAAATGTTCACACTGTGAGAAGAGTTTCTCTCATTTATCTACTCTTAAATCTCATGAGAGGATTCACACTGGAGAGAAACCATACAAATGTTCATATTGTGACAAGGGTTTCTATGACTCCTCCACTCTGACTGTTCATAAGAGGATTCACACCGGAGAGAAACCATACAAATGTTCATACTGTGAGAAGAGTTTCTCTCACTCGTCTGATCTTACATCTCACGAGAGGGTTCACACTGGAGAGAAACCATACAAATGCTCATATTGTGAGAAGGGTTTTTCTCAGTCATTTAGTCTTAAAATTCATGAGAGGATTCACACGGGAGAGAAACCGCATCAGTGTGGTACATGTGGGGAAAGGTTCATACAATCATTTTGTCTTAAACAACACATGAAATCTCACATTCAGCAAAAACCTACCCACAAACCTACTCCACTTGCTCCAGCACAACAATATCTGGTTTTAAGCCCTTTGGTGTTACCTGAGAACCCAGAGTGATTTATCGTCCCCCTGGGTTTACTTCCTGCATGAGATAAACAAAGCTGATGTTATCAGTGATATCTGCTCGAGATTATTCACAGGTGATGTGAAACTACAGTTAGAAAGAACACATGCTGTCTAACGGTTTATTGTACAAATCTGAATAAAATGTTTTATTAAAAATGTTTTTTTGATCATTTGATTGGTTTCATTATCAGGATTTTCCGTCCGAATAACAATTATCCTTTATTTAATGGGTTGCTTCACCAAATTAAGGGTCGGCTCCATTCGGAAGGAGGTTAATCTGGAGCCCTGGTTGAAATAAAGAAGAGGAGGCAATAAAGACGATTAAAAAACGCCAGACTTTTTTTTTTTTTAATCCAATTTCCCCGACGGAGACAAAGCGATCTCAGCTGTGTCCAGCGGGTGGCGGTAGCGCACAGAGACCTCTAACTGCCAACAGAAAAAAACCGAAAAACAAGGCAAGAAATCATTTTTCCCTCAACAAAAAGAGACAAACTGGAGGAATCACATCAGGAGAAACCAATCCCAGACTGCGGTCAAACTGTAGTAAAGATGGAGTTTAAAGAAGAACCGTGCGGAGTAAAAGAGGAAGAAATCGAGGAACGAATAATAGGTCGGTGTTATTATTACTATTATTAGTCTTCGATGTGTGGAGCAATATCCTCCAGATTGACTCCATCTCTTGCATTCTCTTTATTCTCCACCACATCACTTCTCCAGTGTCTCGATTGAAAGTCTGGTTCTCTGTTGATGTTCTCAGGTTCAACAGCAGCAAGACTGGAAATATCAGCTCGAAAGTATCTTGAGAACTATTTCATTCCAATTGATGATTTCTTTCTCAGGTTAAGTTATTACTCCTTATGTTGATGGCGGCTGATATCGCAGGCGTGGCTGCTGTGTGTATATAAAGTGTGTTAGTCGAGCTGTTGTTTATATAGAAAAGCAATAACAAGTTTATGATGATGTAGCAAGCCCTGGTAGCGTCCTCCTGAAACTTGTTAATCAAACATCACTTGGCTCATCTATGTGTAATTAGAAGCATACCGGTCCGACGCAGCCAGCGCCCTCTCACTGACTCCAGAGCTTCTCAGAGCCACAATGTCGAACCCATCCCATAATTCTTTAACAAATGTACAGGAAAAAATACAAAACTAACACACAGTTATTTGAGGAACGACACACTCGAAAAAACTTGCTTCTTCACTCTACTTTGAGGGTGTAGTAAAACAACCTCAGCGTGGAGATGGGCATTTCATCTAGTTTAAAGTAACCGTGCTAGAAACTACGCTCAGGAAACAATCTGTGTCACATTAGCACCTGATGCTCCAAATCACAATCTTTTACAATCTGGTTTTATTTTTGTTCAAGTTTCTTGTCATTTCTTCTACTTTACGTGTAACTTTAGGCTCAGAAGAAGAGACCCGGCACCTGTGGCAGAAAACGCATTTCTTAAAGGAGGAAGAGTTCTCTCCACAAGCTGAAGAGAGCTTCGCAGAGAAACCCACTGGAGTCAGTAAAGGTTTCTCCTGCTCCGAATATGAGAAAAGCTTCATCGACGAACATGATCTGACCGAACACGTGAGGATTCACACAGGAGAGAAACCCTTTGCTTGCTCTGAATGTGGAAGTGCTTACAGGTGTAAAAATGATCTTAAAAGACACGAGCAGGTTCACACTGGACTGAGGCCGTTCGGCTGTGATCAGTGCAGCAAAACGTTTGTTTACGAGAAAAACTTAAAAGCACACCTTAAATTACATTCCGCGGTGAAACCTCATCCCTGCTCTTATTGCAGAAAGAGTTTCATAACAGCGTCGCAGCTGATGACGCATAGTCGTATTCACACTGGAGAGAAACCCTACAAATGTTCTCAATGTGAGAAGAGTTTCAGTCACTTAACCAGCCTGACCGTTCACGAGAGGGTTCACACTGGAGAGAAACCGTACAAATGTTTACAGTGTGAGAAGAGCTTCTCTCAGTCATCAAATCTGAAATTCCACGAGAGCACTCACACCGGAGAGAAACTGTTCTCGTGTGACGACTGTGGAAAGAGTTTTAGACTGTCGTCCCAACTGAAAATACACCAGAGGGTTCACACTGGAGAGAAACCATACACATGTTCATATTGTGAGAGGAGTTTCTCTCAGTCCTCTGCACTTAAATCTCACGAGGGAATTCACACCGGAGAGAAGCGGTTTTCTTGTGAAGACTGTGGAAAGAGTATCAGACGCTCAAGTGAATTAAGAAGACACCAGATGATTCACACCGGAGAGAAACCATTTGAGTGTTGTTTATGTGGGAAAAAGTTCAGACAATCTTCTAATCTTAAACAACACATGAGAGTTCATGTTCAGAACGATCAGTCATCAGAATGTATCTAAAAGAATTTAACCCGAGTTCCATTTCTCTCCTTACACACAGCCCTTAGATACAGATGAATTGGGACACCCCTACAAAGCCTTATTCATCAAATGGAACTTCCTGGCTGTTTTTTTAATATCATCAATGAAAGTGTAGCGTGCTGCGAGCCTCATGTGTAATGTTAATGTTGTTATGCTAATAGTGGTGCTTTATTCCACTCCCATTTTAATTACTTTTACTGACCCATCTGTGAACAAAGGACGTGACAATTCTACTGTTACACAGTTTGCACCATGGAGGGTTTCATTGGTTCACCAATGTTTTGCTCATTTTACATTCCAGAGTGTGCAGCAAAACAGAATGTATTCTGAAATAGTAGTATCTTTTTTTATTTATGAGGAGCGAGCCAGTGTTTGGAAGAGTACCTCTGTTTACATTTCCATCTTAGGAGACTTGATTAGAATCAAGGGGACAATGAATATTGTACGTAGTCCAATACTTTGAGAAGCTGAGCTGTACTAGAGCTAAGCAAACGGAGATTTGTTAAGTACACGTCTTGCTAACGTGTTGTTTGTCAATCAATACATTGTTCAAGTGTTATACTCTGTTGCTCCAGATGATTTCCATCTGATTCTAAATCACAGAGTGGTTCATGATCAGTTATGCGTCACCTCCCACCATTGCAATTTTTAATTACGCATATTTGTAACATCAGTACAATATTCTATGAGGCTCTTTAAGACGAGGCTGAATCCAGCTTCGTATTCTCAGATAAATATTTAAAAGATATAAACTCAAAAGGTTTCACTTTTCATTGAATACTGAAAGAAGCCAACCTTTAGTTTATTATTTATATTTACAGTTTGGATGTTTTGTAGTCGTATCCTCGGTCCTCATATCCTTACTGGAGACTTCTTTGTTTTTCTTCCGCGTAGTATCTAGTCGTGTCAAGTGATGAGTAGATCAATAAAAATGACCAAAAAAAGAAAGAATCCGTGTATTTTATTCGACTGAAGGGTTTTACAACGAACAGCAGGTGGCGGTAAGGAGCATACAGTCCAGGCGCCAACACAAACAACTGAAGAAGAAGAAGACGAGGAATAACAAAGCCGTGTCTTTCCTTGAGCACAAAACTAAATAAAATGCTGGAATTACAGCAGGAGAAACCAATCACAGACTTTAGTGAAACTATAGCAAAGACTGAGTTTAAAGAAGAGCCCCGCGGAGAAAAAGAAGAACCTTTCAGAGTAAAAGAGGAGGAAATAGGTCAGTGTTTTGCTTCTGCTGAAATTAAAATGCAATGTTGTTGTAAAAATAGAATCTATTAAACAAATAATATTTTGGTCAATCAATTTGTTATTTGTGTCTTAATTTCTCTTTTAACATTAGATTCATCTGAAGAGCTTACAGACGCCAAGAACCTGATTCAAGAGAAACTATTCTTAAAAGAAGAAGAATTGTTTTCACACCCCGTTGAAAATTTCACGGAGAAAACAGCTGAAGAAAATGGAAAAAGTAAAGTGTTCTGTTGCTCTGAATGTGGAAAGGGTTTCACCCGGAAATATTATCTTACGCAACACATTAAGATTCACACTGGAGAGAAACCCTTCGCTTGCTCTGAATGCGGAAGCCGCTTTACCAGGAAATGTCATTTGACCGAACACATGAGGATTCACACCAGAGAGAAACCTTTCACCTGCGTCGAATGTGGAAGTGCTTACAAATGTAAAGAGAACCTTAAAAAGCATCAGCAGGTTCACTCTGGTTTGAAGCCATTCAGCTGTGATCAGTGCCAGAAAACCTTTGTTTATGAGAAAAACCTAAAATCACACATTAAGATTCATTCTGATGTGAGACCCTATGTCTGTTCTTCTTGTGGAAAGAGTTTTACCACATCATCACAGTTGACCGCACATTTCCGTATTCACACTGGAGAGAAACCCTATAAATGTTCACAGTGTGGGAAGAGTTTCAGTCACTCATCTGGTCTGATCGTACATGAGAGGATTCATACTGGAGAGAAACCATTCAAATGCTCACATTGTGAGAAGAGTTTCTCTATCTTATCCAGTTTGATAGTTCACGAGAGGATCCACACTGGAGAGAGACCTTTCAAATGTTCACACTGTGAGAAGAGTTTCTCTCAGATATCTCATCTGAAATCGCATGAGAGCACTCACACTGGAGAGAAACGCTTTTCCTGTGACGACTGTGGAAGGAGTTTTAGACTGTCGTCCCAGCTAAGGATACACCAGAGGACTCACACTGGAGAGAAACCATACAACTGTTCACATTGTGATAAGAGTTTCTCTCAATCATCTACTTTAAAATATCACGAGAGCACTCACAGCGGAGAGAAACTGTTTTCCTGTGACGACTGTGGAAGCAGCTTCAGACTTTCAAATTCATTAAGAAAACACCGGAGGATTCACGCCGGAGAGAAACCACATCAGTGTGGTACATGTGGTGAAACCTTCATAAGATCTTTTTGTCTCGAACAACACATGAAAGTTCATCTTCAGCAACAACCTTCCCATGAACCTCCTGCACTTCACTACCTCGTTTTGAGTCCTGTTCCAACTGGATTGGTGTTATCTGTGAACCTCAAGTGATTTAGAAACCACCCCTCGTCCCCCTGGGTTTATTTCCAGCAAACAAAGCTGATGTTTGTACTCGAAATCACTGATACCGTGTGAAGTGTACTCTATCAAAGAAAAGAGGACTTTGAAGCATGAGTTAAGAGTTTCAAAAGATGCCTTTATTCAACCTCAAACAGATGTGGTTATCTGAGCTTGAGGCTTGAGAGAGAGAAAGGAAGGAAAGGGAGGGGGCTTTTCACTTCTGAGTCTAAATAGGATTATAAATATTTTTTATGAGATAGGGCAATGTAAATTAAAGATGAAACAAATCTTGTTTTGAGTTTTTAATCCAACAGTAGTATCAGACTGAAATGATGCGACTGATTCCAGGCCCCTTGCAGATTGGGATCCTACTGTTAACAATGATCACCAGAGATTGTAATTAACGAAGCCGAGAAGCATCTGAGCACTCCTCAGTGAAGCACAAACTCTAATCCAGTGATTCTTAACCATGGGGCCGCGAACACCAACTAGTGGGTCGCGAAAAAAAATCTGTTCTGAACCTGTGGGCCGCGGATCCTGAATGGTGTTTCCTAGCACTCGGTGGCAGTGAGGCGTCAGTCAGGTGTTGTGTTATGCGCCAATAGAGCCTCGGCCAAATAAGAATGTGGCTCTTTGCCTCATTTCATCTTAGTTTTTTTTTTTTTTTTTACATTTTAAACCACACTCAAATCCATCAGAGGACATTAAAAACAAATAATATTAATAACAAGATTTGGAAGATTGGGTGTTTTTTTTTTTTTTTTTTTGCTTCGGGGCACGTGACCTTCAACTTCCTTGCGAGCGTCAATAATTGCTGACGCACCACGTTTCGCGCTGCTGCAGTTTCCCGGGCAAACGCAGAGAGATCAGATTGATGGTAAGACGTACCAATGTTCTCTCTGTTAATAACGTTAACTTTAAAACGGTATGTTTCAGTCAAAACTTAGGTTATGGGGATATTGTTGTTTTGGTTCCGTTGAGTTGAGCCGTCTTCATCGTTTCGTTCTCGCTGTACTCGCTCCAATACAGAGTTTAATAAAAGAGCCCACAAGATTTTACTTTAATAAACCATTAAATAACTTGATTTAATTATTGAATACAAATCAAACAAGATGTGGATCAATTTACACTAACACGTTATTTAAATGGGCCTTGAATCACATTGTACGGGAAAATTGGGCCCCAGTGTCAAAAAGGTTAATAAACTGCTGTAATCAACCATAATTCCTCCTCAGCCCAGCAGGTGGCGGTAACGAACTCAGCTGTCAATGAAAGCAACTGAAGACGAAGAACCTGTCGGGAAATAATCCACATGAAACGATTGAGCGTTTTTATCTTTTATTATAAATGGAAATTACAAACAAATCCGATCACAATAAGAGTTTATTAGGTAACGAAACACAACTGTATTCACTAAAAACACAAAACTGCACTTTAAACTCTAGGAGCTATATATTGTATGTTTTTATCTCCAAACTCCAGTCCAGCGGGTGGCGGTAAATCAAAGCTGCAATCTGCCACAAAACAACAGAAGAAGAAAAAGACGTAAAACAAAGCCTTGGCAGAAGATCTTTTTATCGGTAGAAAACTGGAGGAATCACAGCAGGAGAAACCATCACAGACTGCAGTCCTACTGTCGTAAAGATGGAGTTTAAAGAAGAACCGTGGGAAGCTTTCACAATAAAAGAGGAACATTTGAGAATAAAAGAAGAAGCATGTGGAGTAAGAGGAGAAAATGTCAGAGTAAAAGAGGAAGAAACAGAGGAAAATATCGGTCAGTGTTTCCCTTCAGCTGCTGATTATTCAAAGCTTTTTTCTTGTCTCTAATTTCCTTTCATTTCAGACTCAACTGAAGGAGACAAAGACACCAAGAACCTTTTTCAAGAATCAAAAATAATAAAGGAAGAGTTTATTTCTGAAGAGAAACCGGCTGGAGAAACTGGGGTCATGAAAGTTTTCATCTGCCCTGAATGTGGAAAGTGTTTAACCCGAAAGAATAATTTGATTCGTCACATGAGGATTCACACCGGAGAGAAACCCTTCACGTGCTCGGAATGTGGAATTGGCTTCAAGTGTAAAAAAGAACTTAAAAGGCATCAGAAGGTTCACCCCGGATTGAAGCCGTTCGGCTGTGATCGGTGCAAGAAAACCTTTGTTTTCGAGGAGGACCTCAAATTGCACCTTAAATTACATTCTGAGGCAAAACCTCACGTCTGCTCTTACTGTGGAAAGATTTTTATTACAGCATCGCAGCTGATCACACACTTTCGTATTCACACTGGGGAGAGACCCTACAAGTGTTCTCTCTGCGAGAAGAGTTTCTCTCAGTCGTCCACACTCAAATATCACGAGAAGACTCACACCGGAGAGAGACTGTACTCGTGTGACGACTGCGGAAAGAGTTTTAAACGTTCAAACCAATTAAAAAAACACCACCGGACTCACACCGGAGAGAAACCGTACAAATGCTCACAGTGTGAGAAAAGTTTCTCTGCCGTATCCAGTCTGACCGTTCATGAGAGGATTCACACTGGAGAGAGACCCTACACGTGTTTTCAGTGTGATAAGAGTTTCTCTGAGTCATCTGCTCTCAGGTCTCACGAGAGGATTCACACGGGAGAGAAACTGTACCCGTGTGACGTCTGCGGAAGGAGTTTCAGACGCTCAAACCAATTGAAAATCCACCAGAGGATTCACACCGGAGAGAAACCCTACAAATGTTTATACTGTGAGAAGAGTTTCTCTCAGTCGTCCACTCTGAAATCTCATGAAATGATTCACACGGGAGAGAAACTGTTTCCATGCGACGACTGTGGAAAGAGATTTAGACGATCGAGTCAATTAAGAGCCCACCAGAGGACCCACACTAAAGTTCACGCGATCTTTCTGTCTTAGAAGCGCATTCCAGGAACAAACATGAATCTGGAGCCAAACGTTATTTTACCGTTATTAAGTGCACACTGAGCGAGCGACGCTGATGCTGCCCTTTGAAATGAAACGGGTTTCCCCAATTAACAAAAGATGGCGTCTTCCATCCGCCTGGAAATATCTGTGGCTTTTTTAACAATATCACGGTTTTGTCTTTCAGAATTATTTGTGGAACAATGCTTTGTGTGTGTCGATGTTTCGATGCTGTACCTGTTAAATCTGGATGAGAGCAGCTGAAATAAAACACAAATATCATGTTTAATTACTGTGTTTCTGTGTATTTGATGCTTTATTATTATTATTATCATTATTATTGAATGAAAGTGTTGTGTTCTTTATTCTCAAGTAAAAAACTGAGTTTTATACAGTTCTGTAAAAAATGTGTTTAAAACAGTTTGTTGACAGATGACTGCTAAACGGTGTTTTGATGCGCCCAGGGGAGGAAAAAAGGAAAGAAGAGGAGAAAAAAACCCACAAAGACGGAGGAAATGCTACGGTAAATATGACGTTACTGTTGCAGAACGACGATTGATAACGTCATTATTAATTAGCCAATCAATAATCTGTTAGTTGTAAAGTCACGTGATGTCATGCAGGGGCCTGGTTGCTAGGGAAATAGTCATGGAACTCCCCCATCATTCTTTTTTTATTCTTTATTTAAATCCTTGTATTTTTTTGTACATGCTCATTTCTTTAAAGTTTTATTTTGCACAGTGCTTTATTTATATTGTATTTAGAAGGTAATGTCACGTGTTTACCATCGTTATTTTGGGAGTATTTAAATGTAATAATTTATGCAGGAGTTTTATAATGTATTTCTTATGTTCAGTTCATTTTTTGTATTTGTTTTTAATCTTTCATAATGTGCAGTTGCTTTATTGAAGTAAAAGAATGTCTGAGGCAGAGCTGTGATGTTTTTATTAACTATATGTACACAGTTTCCTGCGGTGCGAGGGGGCACCAAACCGGTTAGAGCCGGCCCTGCACATGAACACAGGGGTTATATATATATATATATGGATGTGTTATCATGAGGGAAAAAAGAAAATAATTATAATTCAGCTCAGGGCCCGCAGCAGACGAGTAGATGTAGTAGCACACGAGAGATTAATTTCACCGAAATAATAAGAAATGAGTAAAAGCCTAGTTCTTGGAACTGGAGCAATGCTGCAGTAAAGATGGAGTTTGTATCTAACCCTGTAGAATAATAAAAGGTGAAAGCATGGAGAAAAAAAAAAGGTCAGTGTTTGCCTTCACTTAGAAACCAAAGCCACCCAGAACCAGAAAATACATTCCTCAAAGAAGAAAGAAGCATTTCACTGCAGGCGATGAAGGTTTCTCCTGCTTCAAAAGGAATTTGAGCATTCACAGCGGAGAGAAACCCTCTGAATGTGGGAAAGGTTTCAAATGTAATGAAGAAGGTACAAGACACAAACAGAATTCAGCTGCGATCAGTGCAGTAAAAAGAGGAAAAGCTAAAACGCACCAAAAATGTAATTTTAATGAAAAACCCACGTCTGCTCACAGTGTGGAAAGAGTTTTACATCCGCTTACAATCACACCGGAGAGAAACCTATTAAAAATTCACCAGAGGATGAGATTTACATCAGAGAGCAGCTCTTTCAGGGATGATGGGTTACACTGGGAACCGGTACATTCTCTTTCACGTCTGAGTTCAGCTGAGTGACGAGGGTTCCTTTCGTTCTGGTCGATGCTACACATGATGTTAGCAGCTAATGCTAATGAAACCAGAGCATGCACTAAGCTCCATACAGCTTAATTAAATGAAAATGATCGGAGGACTTGGTTGTAGTAGTGCTGCTGAGCGAAACCGTGCTGTGTTCCTGACCCATGTTCACTCCGCGAGAAACAAAAAAAAATATATATATATTAATATTCATAAACGCACCGTTTGCCTGTCTTTAAAACTGACGAATGACTTTAAAAATGTCATAAATATTTATGAATAGCCAAAATAGTTTGTCTTAATTTTTAAACATTTCTAAATATACTTTTGTGCTAATGCATATATCTTTTACTGTTACTGAATAATATATCAAATATATTATAAAATAAAAGTCTTTCTGAGTTTTCATGTAAATTAGTCTCCATGAATATTATTTATCTCGAAATGGTCTGTTTGTTTTTAGACAATGATCAGAATGCTATTGTGTTCATTAATATGTATATGTTTATGAATATTAATTCTTGAATTGTGTGTGTGTTGTGCTAAGGTTTCTTTATTTATTGCTTAACCTGGATTAATATCTGCGCGTGATGCTGGCACCCTCTGATGGAGCACTCCCTGCAAACACGGAGCTCCGGGGAGCAGAGCCTCAGGACACGAGCTTCCTCCATGAGTCACTGCGAGGATGTGAGGCGCGCTGCGAGCTGCTTCATGTTTTGCAGGGCGTGGCACACACACAAAGCCCAGCACACACCCAGATCTCCAGCAGCCACAGGTGAGCTCCTCACTTTACTTCAGAGAAGGTGATTTAGATTTTGATCTCGGAGGAGTTTTACTAGAACACTTTTCTAGATTTCTCTGTTCTCAGCAGCAGCATGATGATGATGATGATGATGATGAAGATGATGTGGACGTTTCTCTCTGCAGCGGGTTTGTGATCTCACATTTGAGTTTCTTCTTCTACATCTGAATTCAGAGTTTGAGTTTCAGCGATGGTTTTCTTCTGGTTGTTGCTCCCGTCACTGCAGTCGCTGTGGGCATGAGGCAGCAGGGCTGTGCCAGAGGCTCCTGTTACCCATCACCGGGGGATCTCCTGCCGGGTCGAGAGCACGCTCTCAGAGCTTCCTCCACATGCGGCCTGAGCGGCACCGAGGTGGTGTGTGTGGCGCCTCACGGACAGGTGAACGAACAAACATCTGCATCCAACAGTATAATGACATTTTATTGTGTTGAACCATCATTAATCTGCTTTAAACCCATGATGTTACTCTGGGATCAGATTTTAATTAAATATCTTTCTAATGGTGAAAATAAATTTATAAAAACAGTTTACTTTGCCCAAAGCATGAGCGAACTGTAAAAGTGGTATATCGCGTAAAGACGCAGAAATCTCTGGAAACGCTGTGTTTCAGTGGAAGATGACCTGCTGTCCATGTGACTCCCGCAATCCCGCCGCGTATAACTCGCACACGATCCGCAACGTGATTTCGACGGAGGGTCCTGACCGATGGTGGCAGTCCAAGAAGGGTACGGCTTTCAAACTCTAGCTTTAGAATAAAATCTGTGCTAGTGACATTCTCTGACGGTGTAGCTTCTGTCTATGGTGTTTATGAAAATCAAAGCATTGCACTCATAAAGTTTTAATGTTTTCATTTGATGACAGATATCACGTGTAGCGCCATGTGCTAAAACTTGAGAAAGACCTGTAAACAGTATTTCAGAAAGGTGGTATGGTTGCTAGTGGTTGCTAGTGGTTGCTAGGGTAAAACGTCTGGTTCCTCAGCAGGGGTCACCTTTGTCGTATGTTGTAGTTGCCGCTAGGACTTCAGAACCAAACCTTTTGATTTTCCACCGCTGTGTCGACATGACTTTTCTAAGCTGAGATGATGTGGTTGCTATGGTAGAATTCGGTCGCTAAGAAAACGTCAGTGATGTCACTATGAGGATTATAATCAATACTAGCAGGAAATGCTCTGGTTGCTATGGAGGATTCAGTGATTGCAGATAATGCTCCCCGTGTCACTATACTTGATATAAACCAACTCTTACATTTAGAACATTTTCCTGCATCTGGTGATATTGTTGCTAGGGAAAAACATTGGTTGCTAGGTAACGATCTGAGATGTCACTATGTGGAATATAAACCAACCCAAAGGCCTCTGTGGTTTCCCTACGCTGAGATAGACATCAGATGATGTGGTTGCTAGGGTAACACAGTGGTAGGGTAAAACATGGTGGACCCCTTTTATCGATTCCGTATTTCTTTTGTGTCAGAGGTGAATCCTGTGACGCTGCAGTGGGATTTGAACGGACTGTATCACCTGGAAGCTCTCGTTCTTTCCTTTAAGGTATCGCTCCGGTTTCTTTACCAGACGCAACAGTTTCATGTTTAATGCCAAAATTTGCATTCGAAGGGTCCGAGGCCTGACGCGCTGGTAATCGAGAGGTCGAGGGATTTCGGGCACACCTGGCGACCCGTTCTGTACATGGCAACCGATTGCACATCTACTTTTCCTCAGATCAGCACAAGATTTCCTCTCAGCCTGGATGAAACCTACTGCTACACTCTTCCAATAAATGCTGGAGACCCCTACAGGGACCAGAAGGTATTACCACTAGGTTTTATTGAAACAATCGTGTTCAATAGCCAGTTATCTTTCTCCACAGGTTTACTTTTATCCTCTTCGCCAATTCACGAACATCGATCTTCCCAAAGAACACAAAATTGAAGGTAAGCTGTTTTTGATTTGTTTATAACTTGTGGAGATATTTTTTGAAACATTAATATAAATCCGGATTTCTGCTGCAGTGGCCTCCGGATTCACAGGTCTGCGGATCAATTTGATCAAGTTCGGTTCGGTTCCCAGAATGCAGAGCGGCAGCTTAAGTCAGTTTTATGCCCTGAGAGAGATCAGGGTCATGGGTTCCTGTTTCTGCCATGGACACGCCGCCCAATGCCGACAGGAGACCACGACCAGCCAGCTTCCCAGCACACAGGTGTCCATTCTTTACTTCTGCTCCTCAGGCAGCAGAGCTCTAGTGAACACCCAAGAGGAAGAGGTGGTGAAATTCTGGTGAACAGGGTTTCTGTCCTTAACTCTAGTAAACTCTTGAGCGTTAGATGAGAAACCCAGCTTTGACTGCAGCAGTGACGCACTTCCAGGAATTGCTTCGTGCTGCATCATCACTGACCGGATGCTGCTCTGCAGGTGGGGGGTGTATGTGAATGTCAGCACAACACGGCCGGAGTGAACTGTGAGCGATGTGACGACTTCCACGATGACCTTCCCTGGAGACCCGCGGAGAGCACAGACTCGCACGCCTGCAAACGTACGCCCGACACAGAGTTTTCCACAGCTCAGCACTCTATTAGCAATCGTCCAACCCTACTAGTACCGGAAACAATGGTTCCAATTTGTATTTAAAACTTGCATCTCTTTAGAGACAGCAGAAGTCTGTGATGATCATCCGGGTTTCTGTCCTGAACGCTGGTGATCTCTCAAGTGGGGACACTTTAGATTGATGTATAGATCCTTTCTGTCACGTTTATTAAAAGACGACGTGGAAATAAAAGTATCAGCACCACAGTGTTATCAGAAACATGTTTTGAGATGCAGGGAGAGAAACCTCACAGATGTTCAGTCTTTTATTCTACACCAGGCGTCAGCAAACCTAATAAAGAGAAATGCTTCTGAAGGAGCTCTGAGGCTGTGTGAACGGTACAGAATCTTTATCTAATCCTCATGATGACCGCCCCCTGCAGGCTGTCAGTGTAACAACCACTCAGAGCGCTGTCGATTCCACCCTGAGCGCTACGAGGCCACGGGTCGCACCAGCGGCGGAGTCTGTGAGGAGTGTCTCCACCACACCACCGGAGCTAACTGCGAGCGATGCCAAACACGCTTCTACGCAAACCCCCAGAGTGACATGAGGAGCCCGGACGCCTGCCTGCGTGAGCCGCACAAACACTCATAAACACACAGCGGTGCACGCACACACTGAACACACCGCCTCTCTCTCTCTGCCGCTGATGATGCAGCCTGTCAGTGCGACCCCGCGGGCTCCGAGCGTGGACTGTGTGACGCCTTGACGGGAGTGTGTCTGTGCAAGGCAAATGTGGAGGGCGAGCACTGTGACCGATGCAAAGCTGGATTCAACGACCTGGACATACACGACCCTCTCGGATGCTCTAGTGAGACACAACACTACACACACAACTTATGAAAGTAAACACATGAGAACCAATCAGAATCTCAAACATGTATCGGCCAATCAGAATGAAGCATTCAATGTTAACACGCATCAGCCAATCAGAATCAAGCTTTCAATGTAAACATGTATCGACCAATCAGAATCAAGCATTCAATGTTAGCATGTATCAGCCAATCAGAATCAAGCATTCAATGTTAACACGTATCGGCCAATCAGAATCAAGCATTCAATGTTAGCATGTATCGGCCAATCAGAATCAAGCTTTTAATGTAAACATGTATCGGCCAATCAGAATCAAGCATTCAATGTTAACACGTATCGGCCAATCAGAATCAAGAGCTCACCAACATCGTCTGTTTAACTGTGTGACATTTCCCAGAATGCTTGAGGTGTCCCTCCTGCTTCTTCAGCCTGAAAGAGCGGCTCCAGGAGCACTCGCTCAGCCTGCAGCGGCTGATCTCCCTCACAGCCTCTGTCCCTCCCTCGGGTTCAGGAGACGAGGCTGAGCTGAGGATCCGGGCTCTCACCGACACCCTGGCTCTGATCCAGGAGAGTCTGAGGAGCGAGACAGCTGAGGAGGCAGAGAGAGACGCACAGAGGAGGCTCGACAGGCTCGGGTAAGAGAGATAGGGAAGCTGGCACCGCTCTGGGAGACCTCTACGAGGGGAGTTCCTCTTGAGCGGTTAAGAAGCAACTCTGTTTAGTTCCTGTCCGAGAGGATGATACTTGACCAGGAACTGAAAGATACGGTGAGCCAGAGTGAACAGTGAAGCGCTCCCAATCCTGATCCGGATCATTATTGATTTTAAGGAGGCACAGGAATCTTGTCGTCAGGTTTTGTAACTCACAGCCAGATGTTCCGCAGGGCTGAGCTGGGTTCTGTGAGAGACCGCTTCCTTCTCATGTCTCCTCTGGATGATGGAGGATCTGTGGAGCGGGAGCTGACGGATCTGCTCCATCTGCTCTCAGATCTTAGTTTGGATTACCGCAGCAAGCGAGAGACCTTCGCTAATGCTAGCAGAAGCCACAGCAGTGCTCGTGAGTATGAGTAACCTTTGAGTAATCAATAGTGAGGATTGAAGTATTGTGACCGTTGAAGTGTCCTCCAGAGCTTCTCCTTTACAGAAGCTGTTGTTTCCCGCAGGCGGCTTGTTTTCCCTTCAGACGGCGTTCCAGGAATCTACGGATGGCCTTAAGCGAGCAAACGCCGCCAAGAAATACGTAAAAAAATCTGAGCGCCTCCGAGGAAACGCTCTGAGAAACCTGAACAAGATCCAGCCTAGAAACACCAAAGACCTGAAGAAGCTGATGGAGGATCTGGCAACCCGCCCTAATCTCACACCCATCGGCAGCGAGGTGGAACACGTTCGAATGAAAGGTTTGGCCGCTCTACCGTCTCTAACCCTGTGTGTTTCAGGTGTGTGGTAGTGCCCATGTGGACTCGTGCACGCCCCTGCGCTGTGAAGGAGATTTGTGTCCAGCAGATGGAGCGCCCCCATGTGGATCGGAGGACAACTGCTCTGGAGCTTTCGCCAGTTCCTCCAGAGCCGCTCAGGAGGCAGAGGAGGTGAAGAGGAAGCTTCAGGAGCTGAGTGATAAGATCTCACAAGCAGCTGCGCAGGTTGATATGGATTTTATAAGCGATGATTAGTAGTTTTGAAATATTTTAAAACAAAAGCACATTTTAAAAGTACACAGAATAAGGTGAAAACAATTACGGTACATTAGAAAAGATTACATAGTCACAGATTTATGTAACCATGACAACGGTGACGTCACCCTACAAATATGGCGGACATGATGATGTCACTCCTCCCGCTCTATTACGATAATGAAAAAGAATTCGCAGATAACGGATAAAAATGTAACTTATTTGGATTTTGAACAAACAAGCAACACATTTAAAAATACAAACATCTTTATGAAAACATAGTAAACATGTATCAATGATTCTCTCGATAATAAATTATTAAATGCGATTATAAAATGGCGTTAAGATCACGACAGATTTTTAGTGATTAATAGAAACGTTTAATTATCTTAATTTAAATCATTCATCAGCAGGATAAAAACTGAAGTTTGTGTTTGATATAAATTCTTGTATATTGTAATATTTCTAAGCTCACTCTCTGAAACAGATCCAGGAAGCTGAGGATTCGACCAATCGGGTGAGACTTTCCACTGACAAGCTGGCCAATCAGATCAAGCAGACGAGAGCCGACGCCGACAGAGACTTGAAGGAGACGAAAGACTTCATCAAATCACTGAGAGACTTCCTGTCAGGTGACCCATGTTACAAGTATGATTTAATCAGAGTTAACGGTGTTCATCAGCCAATCAGAAACAGGAATTACACCTTGCCGTGTTTTTAGCCAATCAGAATCAATTATTAAACACCACAGTGTTTTTCAGGCAGCTCATCTCTTTTATGACGACCAGTTCTTCTGTTATGAATTAATCTCGGTGCTTGTTCCCACAGACCCAGAGTCCGACCCGGAGCAGCTCCAGCGAGTCTGTGACAAGGTTCTGGAGGCTCGGCTTCCTCTGAGCGAGACCATTCTGAAGCAGAAGCTCAGGGAGATCCTGGACGCCATGGAGATGATTCCGGACAGCAGCGCACCCCTTGAGTCAAGCGGACGAGACCTGGAGGAGGCGCGGCGGCTGCTGGAGGCGGCTAAACACACGCAGTAATTAACAGACTCTGAGATGCGCGTTTACCAGCAAACGTTTCTGAATCTCAGCGTTCTTCTGCACAGCGACGCTGCGGTCGGCCTCCAGCAGGAGGGGGATCACGCTTCAAAGTCGATGAACGCGAACGAAGAGATCCTCAAGCAGCTGGAAGAGAAAATCGAGAGGAGCGTGAGCATCTCCAAGAACGTTCAGGAGAACATCCAGCAGGTTCGTCTGGGATTCAGGCCTCTTTCGTATCATTTGTTACGATGCACATTGTACAAGCAAATAAAAAATACATAAACTTCTAAATATTTTGGTATAATGTCCTGAAAGACTGTATCGTTCTCTTAGCACCTCGTTTAAACCGAATAGTTCACTTTTATGCGTTTTATCAATGATGTCACTCATTTGCATATCATGAATATGTAAAAAAAATTCAATGGATCTCTCCTTCACACATTTGCATATTACTATCATCTTTCTGTTTCTCTAATGTTGAGAACTAACCAATTGAACAAACAAACATTCTTCAGATCAGGGAGGCGCTGGTTCCTGCAGAGCGAAGCCTCCTGGGAGTCCCGGGAGTGCTGGAGGAGATTCGCCCTCTGCTGGACACACTGAGGAAAGACGTGATGACGGGGAGGACGGTAGCTAATAGGGCTAAGGATCAAGCTAGCTCCGCACGAGACGAGGCTGATGGTGCTGCACAGGTGAGCCGGGTGTCATCAGCGTGTGGGAGGGGCTGGGAGATGGGAACAGGGTGTGGTTGGGGTGTGGGGAGAGCAGTTTGATAAACCGCGTGTGCTTCAGGAACTGGCTGCGCTGAAGCTGGCTTTGCTAGAGATGAAACGTGCCGCGGCGGAATCCTCTCAAAACAGTGAGGATGCGGTCACTTTAAAGAAGCTGCAGGAGGAGGCGGAGACACTGATGATTGACACCTCTGACATCATGGCAGCTC
Organism: Danionella cerebrum; assembly: GCA_007224835.1. Lineage (NCBI taxonomy): Eukaryota > Metazoa > Chordata > Actinopteri > Cypriniformes > Danionidae > Danionella > Danionella cerebrum. The sequence continues at coordinate 47,870 of SRMA01025700.1, forward strand.
TAAAAGGTTCCCTCCTCTCCAGAAACGCCCCATGGCTCTTTCGGTTCAGACACACTTCATGGTGTTTTAATGATTTTCAGACAAGGAGTCATCATTACAGCGTGGAGCAGCCGAGGTGGAGCAGAGCGGAGCACGATTGGCTAATCTGGAGGATCATGTGACTCAACTCAGAGATGACATCCGCTATAAGGCGACGAGACTCAACATGTGCCAGGGATGAACCCACCGAGGAATAAGAATGTAACCGTGAAAGTATGTTAGTAAAGCAGCCAGTGTTTCATCTGTCAATCATTCTCGATAAGCTCCGCCCACGGAGGCTTGATTGACAGGGATACGGGTGAGAGTTGTGAACCACTGAGAGTAGATTCGTTGGGGAAATGTAATTTTAATTATACAAAATGACATTATAAAATACTTCAAAACAAAAAGTACATGAAACGTTGTGTATAACTTACTGTACAGCGTTATATACTTTATACTATTTACAGTAAAGAACATTATCAATTGCATGGCATACATGTGATGTCACTTCCTGTTTACCCATCAGTGAAGGAAAGTGAAATATTTGAACGTCTCGTGAGATCTCCGGGTCGGTGCGTAGCTGTGGTTTATTAGCAGCGGTAAATAAATGCACGAGAAGAGCTTCGTTCGAAGAGACAGCAAACGATGATGTAATCAGTAATAATACATCAGCATATACAAAACAGAACAACAGAGAGACAGGTTTAAATAAGAAAATAATCTTTAAAACACTCCAATCCACAGTGTTTCAGTGGCACGTCTTCCCATAATGCACCGGGGCGACAAACATGACTGCATAGGGTGAAAACACATGGACCGATGAAGGAAAGAAAGCGTTTGTGCAGCCCGTCCCGAAGTCCAGAGCAAACAAACACAAGCCTGGGGTCGAGACTACCGCGCTCAGGGGATTGATTACATCACAGAGCAAACCCCGGTCTGCAGCGCCTGGCCCCGCCCATCTGTGCCATGAGTCACTCGCTCCAAACTGAAACACAATTCAAACAGCATCGTCAGATTACGAGGCAAACAACTGAGAAACAGACTTCTGAAAAAGTGAATCGATTCATCAGATTCAAAAGAATCATTGAATCAGATCCACGCTGGCCATAAAGAGTCATTGATCAATAGTCACTGATTCAGAAGAAAGATGATGCAAAATCGCTAAATCATTGCAAAGTGACTCAGTTGAGGGATGATGCAAAAGAATCATTTGTGTGATGATTAAATGAATCTTTTAAAGATTGACTCACGGATTCACTCGAAGGATGATGCAAAAGAATCACTGAATTGGTCATTTGTTGAATCATCTCAATGATTTTACAAATCAAGAGGAGTTGGTAAATGAACTGACTCTCTGAATCAGATGTGAGTTCACTTTTTAAACTTATTTTTGCGGCCACAGCCTTTATTGGTTTTTCATTTTAACAGATAGGACATTAGAGAGAGACAGGAAGAAAGGCAGAGAGAGAATGGGGTGGGATGGGAAAGACGACAGGCTTGGGACTTGAACCTGCGTCGCCCTGCGCAACCACGCATACATGTCCTGCGCGCCATCCACTATACCACGGGCCAGGACAATGAGTTCACTTTTTGAATCAAAAAGAGTTTATTCACTAAAATATGACTCAATGAATCACTTGTGATTGGTTAAAACATCTAAAGCAGTTTCATACGATTTCTTACATCGAGCTGATTAGTTCTTTTTGATCACGTGACCTCACACTGAATCACACTCACCTGTCGCCGCCGCAGGGCAGGTCTGATTCGGAGTGGTAGGCGTGCTGACCCGTCTCTGAGATCACCAGCGCATGGACCGGCTCGCTGTGACACGCTTTGAGCGGGCCACGCCCCCTCACCACTTCCTCGTGAGGAGCTAGGCTCATGTGACTGGACGGAGGGTTCCCGTTGGAGTCCAGATCGTCAGGGGGCAGGGATGGAGAGGAGTCGTCATGGATCTGGATGAGCGGCGTCACGGGGGAGGGATCGGCGTGGGAAAGCTTGAGACGGCGCATGTGACTGACGACCACCGTCGCATTGATGGCACGCTGAGACAGAGAGAGAGAGAGGGAGAAAGACATGCGTGAGCTCGGCTGCTTCTCCTGCGAGAGCGGTGAACTGCTGACCACAAGCTTCTCACCTTCCATTTGGATTTGGCAAAGTTCTTCTGGATCTGCTCACAGACCGAGTGCAGGATGTTGTCGTTGTGTGCCGTGTCTCCGATGATCCTGAAATGAAACGAAACACGAGTGATTCCCGGTGCATCCGCGCGCTCTTCTACAGAACGTTTGGGAAATGGAATCAATTCTTTGAGCAGAAAAACATCCGTGTGGAGGACAGATCTCCAGGCACGCTCGTTTAGTGTGAGGTCTGGAGGAGAAGAAGTCCTCACCAGGGATGAGAGAGCGCTTGCTCGGTGGTGAAGCGTTTGCTGGGGTTCTTCTCCAGCATGTGTCTGATGAAGTCCTTCGCTGTGGAAACAAACACGCGCTTGATCACCATCCGTCCGTCCGGGAGCGAGCGGCAGACCTCCCGAGCGGCTGTGTTCTGCTCTCACCTGACTCGGAGATGTCGTCCCAGTACGGCGTGTGGAAGGCGTACTCGGCCTTCATGATCTTCGAGAACAGCCGCGTTTCGTTGTCCTCGTAAAAGGGCGGGTAACCACAGAGCCTGCGAACACAAAGGATGAGAGACAGCCCTGCAGCTCGCCGCGCCATGTTTCAGACGGGACTCACAGGATGTAGGTGATGACGCCGATGGACCAGCAGTCGACTGCTTTACTGTACGGTTTCTGAGCCAGGACCTCAGGAGCTGCAGAGAGAGAGAGAGAGCAGCGTCAGCATCACTCACACGCCCTTCTCTCGCTGTAAACATTAGCGGTGCGCCTCGTACCCACGTATCCCGGCGTTCCGCAGGCCGTGGACATGACGCCGTGGTCGGCCATCTTTGATAAACCGAAGTCACTGATCATGATCTTGGCGTTTTCGTCCGGGGTGTAGTACAGTAGGTTCTCCGGCTGTTAACATAGAAATCAACGTTACTGACACTGGGATTCGAACCGGGGACCTCCTCACTGAGAGGCAACAAAGCCTGAAACATTAAATACAACACCGCTCCGAAATATTCCTCATTCATTACAGCGAAACCAGTTCCACCGAACTGAATCCGTTTCAAATGAAATGAACTGAACAACTCTGAACCGAATGATGATGTGCTGAATTGAATTGAATCAATTTGGAATCATTTACATCTAAACTGAATCATTTAGAGATCAACCGACTCATACTGAATCATTTTTAAATGAACTGTATGGAATCATGCTCATCCGGATCTTTTCTGAACGAACTGAATCGTATTCATGTCGGACTTTCCCAAATCATAGAGCAAAGCTACTGAATCACAATGAACCGAATGAATCCCACTGATTCACAATGTACAGCACTAGTGCATCACTTTTGAGCTCAACTGAATCACGTTGAACTGATGATTGCAGAGCTCGGTTTCTAAGGAAACACAGAAGGTAAGATCCGGATCCTAGTGAGATACAATTGTGCACGTTTCTTGAGAAACAGTAAATAATGTCGAGCAGATAAAAGTGCTCGAGCTCGGTTTGAAGCAAGTGGCGCTCTCGTCACCTTGAGGTCTCTGTGGACGATGCTGTTCTGGTGCAGGTAGGAAACGGCCTGCAGGACCTGGTTGATCACCGCGCTGGCATCTTTCTCAGTGTAAACCCCTCGGTCCAGGATCCGGTCGAAGAGCTCGCCCCCGGACACCCTGAAACACAGGCACGGGAGGGTCAGCCCTGAATCCAGACGCTTCCGTCTCGAGGGTGGAGGCACTTACAGCTCCATGACCAGGTAATAGTGCGTCCTGCTCTCGTAGAAGTCCTCCAGCCCCACCACATTGCTGTGCTTGATCCTGCAACACAACAGACCGCTTCAGCTACCAGCCAACGGGAATACGGTTCACGTGACCAGCAAAGATTCAGATTCTGAGCGTGGCATCACCAGCACCTTCGCTACGTAATTAAATAAACACTGCGTGTATTTTTACACGCGGCTCTGTTATTAGGATTATTTTTGCTTCAGTAAAACGCTCGCACCTCCTCAGCACCCGGATCTCGTTCTCCAGGTTTGAATGGTGGAGCTGCTTCTTCTTCACACACTTCAGAGCGTAGAAGTTCCCCGTCTTCCTCTCGCGCACCAGGTACACCTCAGAAAACGAGCCGCTGCAGCAGAACAAGCACAAACAGGTGAATAACCGCAGGAAAGAGACTTCTGAACTGTGGCGCGGGGTCAGAGGTCATCGGTAATCTCCCAGCGCCGCTCACACCATGTGTTTCCAGCTCTTTCCACCGAGCGCTTGACTCTAAATCAAGAGCTCTTCTCTGGGAATAACTGTTCTAGGCCGAGGATTACTGAGCCTTATATAAGAGACTCAGCGTCGACATTACCCACAATCCCTTTCATTCACTCGAGTAATTACAATCGACCCCATTCAGCACACGCCCTACACATGTTTCAGATTCACCGTCCAAATCTCAGCTAATCATTTTGTGCATTAGAACCGTTTGTAAGAGGCCAGAGCCCAGGACACATACACTCGGGTTCGAGTCCAGAGCCTGTCGTCTTTCCCATCCCTCCCTTTCCTCTCTCTACGTCTGTAAACAAATAAAAAGAAACTGTTTGTAACACGTAGAAGCAGCAGCAGCTCTAAAACACTGCAGCAGGCGAGTATTGATCCTGTTTCCTGTTGACAGAACGAGTGATTAATCCCTCTTTAACCGGAGTCAGGATGTTCTCTCACCCGCTTGCTCAGCTTGATTGACAGCTGTCAAAACTCTCCTCGTCAAAGAGAGAGAGAGAGAGAGACTAATATCTGACTCGTTCAGACTCAATCCATGGATCGCTGATGATCAATATTCCAGTTCATAACTCTTGAGGGAGGGAGAGCATCCTGCCGAGCAGCGTAGATGTTTATTACTTCTCTTACAGCTTTGGAATGGTTCCCAAGAGCTTCTCCCCCGATGGACCGTGTAATAAAGAGCTCGGTAAACGCTTCACATAATAACTGTTCACAGTTTCACGAGAGATGGAATGCTAAACGGCGTTCCTGGTTACCATCGATTCGTGATGTAGTGCTCTTGATGCCTCTGGCGTCTGTTCAGAACCCATTTAAACCAGTAAATGGCGCGTTTACTTAGATCCTTCCGATGGTTTACTGTTTTGCATACAACGGAGGAGGCATCGCATGCGTGTTAAGATGGACAGTACGGCGGTGGAGGTGGTGCGCCAGGGGTAAGTGTAAAACTATGAAAGTATTTCTATCCTGGGGATTCAGAACTAGACGATCGGAGAACGTAACTCCACCCTCGTGTTTTCCAGTGGATGGTTCTCGTTGGGCAGTTCTTGTGGACCTGTTGCATCCCTCCTAAGAACCCGTCTAACAAGTCATGTGACTTTCTACTACTGGCATATTCCCATAAAGGCCATTGACATGCAGCACAACCGCAAACTCATTTCACCAGCGTTCTTCAAAATCAAACCGCTGTAAACATCAGCTTTTGAGCAACTCTTCTGTTTTCTCTTTTTTCTATTAGAAACAATAATCCCCGGCCAACTCCAAGCCCCTCGGAAGCTGTTTCGGTGACTTCGGGCAGTTGTGACCAGATTAAGAGCTCTCTCTGAGGAGGAGACGCAAGCGTCTGATGAGGCGTTAATCTCGACCCGAGACGCTCATTAAGGGATTGAGGACCTGGTGGTATTTTTATCAATGGAGCCTTTCATCCACTCGCTCTTATTGACGAGTTCCTCGCCGCACGCTCCTGAAAAGTGTGTTACCAGCTGATTTATCACCAAAAATAATAGATTATTATTAATAATTTATTACAACACATCTCCTCATGAACGTTTCATTTATAGCACAATGTTCTTTAGCTTTTGAACATTCTGCATGTGTAGCGTTCTAAAATGCAGCTCTTAAAGACACTCCGAAATTACATTTATTATTACATTTATTAATTAACCCCCCCCCCCCCCTCTCTCTTCTGTTGTTAGTTTTCTGTGAAAATTTAACAAAAGCTTGAAATAATTCCTCTGAAAGTGGAGCGTACGAATGATTGAAGAGATGGATGGAGGTGTTCACTACAATCACAACACGTTTCTCAGATACTCACGAGCCCAGCACTTCTTTAAAGTCGAAGATTTCCTTGATGTTACTCGTGCATTTCTTCCAGCTGCAGTTGATCTCTTTCCGACCCATGGCGACTCCGGTTTCATTGACAGATTACTGCGAAGAAAACCAAGCGTTAACTTGAAAATTCATTCATGATCACCTCGCATCAGTGTTTCAGTTTCATTGTCCAAACCTTCTATGTTGAAATTAATCTTTTTATGAAGTCTGAAGTAAAACCAATATCAGTGTTAATGCAAAACAACAAAAACATGAAAGTGGGAAACATGACGAGGAGAAAGTGAGTTATTTCTTACATAAAGCATCACCTGTGAGGACTTTAACGCTCGTAATCCCTCATTACCTGAGTTAGATCACTCTTATATAAAGGTGGCAAGGTGTTAATGAACGTGTTTCTGGGAAGAGCTTTAATCTCTGATCTCTCTATCTAGGTTAATGAAATTAAATCAATGAAATCCCCTCACATTGTAAAATTACAATTCATCTTTTCACAAATTTTTTAATAACGCTGCAGAGTATCCGAGGACGAAATTAAATTAAAATAAAATAAAAATCATAAATGTAATCAATATGCTAATTGCTGAAAAACGAGTTTTGAACGAGTAATACTAAACAATCAGATACGTCATTAATACTCATTTAAATATTACATTCTTACAAAATATAAAGCAGAAGGGAAATATGATTTTCATTAAACATCACGGATAATAAAGTTTATCACAATAAAGACCATAATACTTTAAAAAGACCTTAATTGAACGCTATTCTCAAACATTCGCCATGACGTCACACCGTGGTTAACATGAATTTACATAAAATAATTATTCAACTAAGTATAACATCGTTCGTTCAACTTTTGTACTATAAAATCCCTTATTATGTTAAAAACATATTTAAAATCGACAAATAGTGTCTGTCGCGTTTGTAACTTTATAAATAAATAACTTATAAATAACTTCACATGAAGAACATATTGAGCGTTTGACTGCTTTAAATGAAAGCTGCCACAAGAAACAAAACTCGCTGAAAGTAAAATGATCAGATTGAAAAGAGGAAAAGAGGGATGATCTCACCTGAAGCGGAGCTCTGCATCTGTGAACGCGCTTCTCTCATCCAACCCGAGCTACAGAGAAGGGGCGGGACTGAGGTGGATGACGTCAGTAGAATGTATATGAGAGCCAATCAGAATCCGTCTCATGCACGGTGTTCCATTTAAGAAAGAGAGTTGTTCTGTTTTCTTATTAGCCTCTTTTTCACTTTCTGTTCATTTCCCTCTTCTACTGAACACCGAAAAAGAAATTAAAAGAATTATTTTTGTTTTAAGCTGAAAATTATGTAACTGCCATCACTGCAGTCCCCAGATTTTTCCGTACAATGTTAATATATTATGTCACAAAAATCACATTTGTGCCAAGAAACATTGGCGTTGGATAATGCCGATCGTGTTTACGACCATTTGATGTTTAAGGCTTTCCCTTCAGGAATGAATGTAATTAAAAGTTGTGTTGAAAACACTTCTATTGGGTCAGTCGAGGTGAAAATGAGCGGGATCAGGGCGCTTTACTCTGAGAGAAAAAATACACAGTGTTCAATCAGCACTACTGGTGTCAATGGTGTGTACCTACATAAACACAGTTTCAGTGTTAATCACAAGTTGCTCACACTGGTAAACACTGTCCTTATATCGGCCCACGCCTTTGACGCCAAAAGTGTTGATTTAACACTGACTTTTCTGATGTTCACACCTGGAGGTGCTGAGCTTTTCGGCTGCACCCCTCCCCGGTATCTTCCTGACGGGATGGAGCATCACATCTTTTATCTTATGACTGTAATCGAGCCGCGCATCAGGTGTTTTTGACTCGAGCCGCTGCTCCCTGAAATCAGTTCTATTCGTTTACTTCTACTCAAGCATGAGCTTTAGCCTCTCCAGAGATAATTACATCCCGTGTGCTTTTATCTGATTCAATCCATTATAGGAGTGTTTGTGTTCGCAGGTCGCCCCGAAGGCTGTTAATGGACGCACATGAGTGAGCATGAGCCTCCTGTCCTGCAGAGTTTGTTTGTTTGGCAGAGAATCGAAGCACATGCTCCGTCTGCCTCGGCTTTACGTCATGAGCTCCTCCATTCACTCGAGCTTCTCACATCCACTCGTCATAATACACTTACAATAATTGAGCCTCCATCTGCACTCAGTTCCATTACATAATATTATTATTATTATCATTACACAATATAAAGCATGCATTCCGCCTCGAGAGTCACTTCCCATCAGTCTCTGAAACAGAGATAAATGCTGTTCCCAGAGCAGGGGGACGACATTTCCTCTTGCTCTCCTGCTTTGATCTTTGTTTTTTATTTATTTGGTGAAGCTGCAAAATACCAATGAACTTGTTCTCCGTCAAATGCTGAGCTAAACTTAAATGAAACTAAATATTAAACATTTTATTGACATCACAGACTGAAGCATCAATATTTACGGGAAGGGCCAAAGAAACCTCGCAGATGGACAGTGATGACTATTTTCTCAGAGAGGTGTGATGGACCGGAGCGGCGGTAAATAGTTGTTTTTTTTTTTTTTTTACAGAAAACAACAAATCAAGGGTTTTTAAGGAAATGTGAAACCGATGACAAAAGCTTCATTTTGTATATCCATATTAAATAAAATATCCAAAAATAACATTCGAATAAAGCAGAAGAAACGTGAAAGAGCAACATTTCCTCACGTGTCCAGCCTTTGTTTCAGGGCAGAGGCATGTGAAGATGATGAAGATGATGATGATGATGATGATGATGATGATGACCTTTATCGTTTACTATACGAGATTAATGGATGAATGGTTAAGATGTGAAGTGTTATGTATATATTTGTGAAAGGGATGGAGTTGGGAGTAGTTATACCTTGATCACATGTGAAGGGGCAAAGACGGGCTCTCGGTTCAAGAGTTCCACAGTCAGAGATTCAGCTGAGAGAACAAGAAGAGGAGGAAGAGGAGAAGAACACTGTGATCATGAGAAGAGCTTAGCAGCGTGAGCAGATGGAAGAGTCAGGGCAGATCGATGGAACCGTGATGAGATCCAGGGGTCAGTCTGTACAGTCAGGGGGACGAGGTTCAGTTAATAGTAGACGAGGTTTTGCCTCTTTATTGCGAATAAATTAAACAACATTGAATTTCTTAATTTTTGCCCACTTTTGTGTACAATTTGGGTTTGGTAATATAAGGTGAAAATAGTACACCACCTTTTTTCAGGACTACTCCACTGGTTTTGATGTTTATTGTGGTTTCTGAATATTTTCTGTAGTTTCTACGTTTATTTTTTAAATCTCTTTAGATTTACAAATTCAAGCGATACGTTTTGAAAAATTACAGAGAATAGCTTTACATTTTTCCTGCTGTTTTTGGGATCTTTACAAAGAGTTAATAAACATGTTTTTGTTGTTATTTATAATCTTGCAGCAAAGTAAAGAGCCTTATGGAAATATTGGCATGGGATTAGAAATGCTCGATGTGAGACAGGGTTCTGTCTGTGGTGGCATTAATCTTTAGAAGTTACAGGAACCCACTTTAATTCAGAATTAGCTGATGCCTTTTATTGTATTTATAGTGAATTATTGTTACATTTTATTTCCATTGTCTGATCAAAATTTTAATAGAGTTCAGTGGCTTGTGAATCATTGTTTCTTTTGTGAGCTTCATCCATTAATATAAAAACTGCTGTTTTCTTCTCAGTTGAACTGAGAGAGCGCCACCTGGTGTTCTGTTATTCCCTGTGCACCTGTTTGTGGCTGAGACAGACATGCATTAAGATCTTTAACTCTTTAATCCCGTCAGGTGGATCCGCTGAGCTCTGAATGTGTGAAACAGCTGCTTTTAGATTAAAATCATAATCAAAGATGAAGAAACAGCAGCAGCATCAGCAGCCAACGCAGTGTGAATGTCTCCTGGAGCCGAGCCCTTTACTGTGTTTACTTAATTAATGTGTAATATGTGCAGATTTAACACTAGGAGGCGTCATTACAACCAAAAACATTAAAGATTTCTTGAAAAACCTTCACTTGCCAAACGTAATGTTTTTTTTAAATGTAAAGATTTTAATGTATGCACTTGTGTCCCAGTGTAAATTTTCTCCACCTAACCACCTGAAGAAGGCTCCAATAATAACAGCAGGGATATTTTTTATTTTAGGTGAGAAACATTTCTAACAATATCACCGAAACACTCATAAATAGACACAAGAGAGCCAAAATCAGAACAATAACGAGTGAAATATATGTCATTCCTTGTCTCCATGTACCCCAGGACAGCAGGGGGCGCTGCTCCGTTGTGCTGCATCTAGAAAAGCACAGTTATTCAGAGATTAATCACTGGTGCATACATTAGCTGTGTCTCAATCCAGGTCCTGAATCCTTCAAAGTGCAGATTTCAAGCTCGCTTACGTCACACCGCTGCACGAAAGCTTGTTCAATTTCACCAAAACCTCGTTTCAGATGCGTCCTCGTTTCCCTGAGTGCGGGGGATGCACAATCACGATCCTTTGTGGCATCACATATCCCAAGATATCCCAACATGAAATAGCGAGCAACGCAGTGTTTTTATCGCCGGACCGTAGGGAATCTTTAAATGCTATTGAAAACATTGTCGTTTTTATTTTAAAACATGACGTTTATAACGCTAACACGTGTAGCCACCTGAATGTAACGCGATCTATGCTAACTGCTGGTGCTTGGTTTTTCATTGTAGGGAGCCGACGGAGGAGTTTATAAAATGGGGAGATACTGTGCCGGTCGATGCAGCCTCCAGAGGAACCAGAACCTGGATCGAGACACAGCCCTGATGATCAATGCATGACATACCGCTCACAGTTAGGCTCCTCCTCTCTCGCTAGCCCCTCCCCCTCTAAGGAACTTCCCTTTAGTTGGATTGGAGAACAGCGTTGGCGACGGTGCAGTGGAGAAACCGGTGTTGAGCTGAAAGTTGTTACAGGTACGTTTGAGTTATTCTCTTGTTGAATAAATAAATATTTTTGATATCTGTTTGGGCGTGAACCGTGTAATTATACTGTAGCGGTCAGAAAACATCTCGTAATAAAGAAACCATTTGCTGAGGAGCAGTTTCAGGAAATGTACCTGAGAAACACACTGCTTTCCTCTTCGTCTTGATTCAAACTGTTCACGGGAGAATCTGAGGGAGCTACTTCCTGTCTGAGCAACACAAACAGACGTGAAAAAAAGCACGACCTGGAAATTTTCCATCGTCATCTTCTGGAGGCGCAAAACTTCTGTAGCGTACAAACCTACGTTAATGCTGAATGTTGCTATTTTCAAAGCTAGATTTGTGCTAAAAGATCTCTAGTATTAAAAATAATCTGAAAGTATGTTTTACCTCGTGTCTGTTTTTTCAAAGCTGATTTGACAGGAATCCTGAAATAACGTCTCGAGACGCTTCATCTCCAGGGAAACAAACCCATGAAAAAAGCATTAAATAAAAGAGGAAACTGAACGTGAATCGACTCCAGAATCAGAAACACACCTCGGATTGTGTCGGGAGTAAAGTGATGCTGACCCTGCGACGCGTCGGCTGCACAATCATGAAAGACACAGTTATTAAGTGTATACTGTAAATTCATATGAAATGATTATGTAAATGAACGATTTGATATGCAAAGAAAGCTTGAAAAAGAAATCTAAATCTAAAACACAGAGACGCTGGTCTGAGACCTGCTGTGACGAGTATCTGAAGCGCTCTCTGTCGTCTGTGAGAGAAAACCGATTACTTTATTAAAATGACGTTCCATGATGTCCCCAGGCCACTAGGGGCAGCACTGACCAGTGGAGTCGCTGTGGAGTCGCCGCTTTCGCCGATGCAGCTGTTTCCTGACCTCCAGCATCTCCTCGCTCTCCTCGAGGTGTCGTTTCTTGAGGTGCTGCAGGTGAACGCACATCAGCTCTACGGCGTGACTGAGCCGCGCCTCCTGAAGAATTTCCGCGCGAACAGAGATTCAAACAAATGAATATCTCCCTGAGATGAAAGTGAGGTGCAGCACCTGGTGAGCCGCTCCCAGAAGCTCTGCAGATTTCATCACATGCTCCATGCTGCTCTCCAGCGTCTGCAGGCTTGCGTCCATCTGATGAATCATCTCTCTGCTCTCCATCGCTGGCAGACGCTCGTGTAACATCTACAGCGAGGCGTAAGATCGACAACAATAAAATAAAAAACATTCTCCAAACACAACCGTTCAACCGCACTTCGACAACGGATCAACAACCGTCATACAACAACCCCCTCCCTTTAACACCGCCTCCACCTCTCCGTTACCAGCACCACCATCATGCAACCAGCTTCTCAAAACCCTCCATCTTCCCGTCCTGCTGTTCCTCACTTCTCCTTATCTTTCCTTCATGTTCGGCGCCTCTACCATAAAGCATGTGTGTGTGTGAAACCCGCGCGCTCGTGCTTTACCGTCAGCATCTCTCTGGCTTCTCTCAGTTCTCTCTGCAGGTTTTCCTCCGCGACACTCCTCTCGTGTCGCTCTGCTTGCAGGCGCTGGGTTAGCGTGTACTGGTCGCAGTGAAAGCCCAGTGCAAACTGGGTAATCGCCCCCTGTGTGTGAGTGAAACCAGTTGAGGTCCAGATCAGTGAGGCCCAGACCATTCAGACGAACTCCAAACGTACCTCGACCTCCTCCTCACACATCTCGTCGCAGCTACGAGAAATTCTCCCGTTAGCGTTAGCATAGACATATCTTAACTAGCATGTGGTGAAACCCAGCGGGTCTCTACCTTGTGATTCCCAGTCTGTCCATGATGGACAGATCCTCCCATGATGCCTCCAGCAGCCGTGTGGAGTTTGGATCTGTAGCAAACAGAACAATAATGAAAACAATTCTTTAGCAAATGAAAAGAGTTTTTCCATAAACGCTACCGTCATCAGGGTCGTCACTATCTCCAAGTGTCCCGGTGTAACCAAACATCTCCGAGGAGCGTGGATTCACTCGTGGGTGGACAGAGAAACACCTGATTTTAGATCACAGCAGGTCTGAGCAGTGTTTCAGTTTCACCGTCCAAAACCTCCAGCTAAAACACTCGCTCTGAATCCAAATTTTAACCGTCGAAGCTCTTCTCAGCGTTCTCTGAGCGAGCGAGCGCCGGCGGAAGGAGCTGCTGCTAATCCTCTTAGGCTGACACACTGATCTGGAATCATCCATCAGGAGGGGAGCAGCTCAACCCTCGCCGATCACCTGACACATGGTTTGGAGCCATCCTGCCGGACTCGAACCTAGGAACCTCTAAAACGCCAGGGATGGTATATGTATTTCCAGAGGGAACACAAGAGGGCGCCGCCGGAGTGGAATCTTTTTTATTTTTTTCTACTGTTGAACACAGTTTTTGAAGACTTTCAGCAAAGAAACCCTTTCCTTTCGCCGTGGAGAACCAGAGGAGAGAGCAGAAAGCTCCGGGTTGCTCCACATGACTCCTGCGCTAATCTGCTTTAGGAAGGTTTCAGTCGCTCATGTGATTCTCCCTGCTCCAAGGCCTCGAGAGCTGCTTGTTTTTCCTCCAGACTCAGCAGGAGGCCGGAGAACGAGGGACCAAGGGAGAGTCACATTGTTCATGCGGCATCTGTGAAGAACATTCTCTCTCTCCCTCAAAACAAACAACCCCCCAAAACATGCAAAGCTACTCAGCGTTCTACCACCTGGAGCTCCAAGAGGAGCACAATAGCCGTATCCTGAAAAATCCTAGAGGGAGCTTGGATGAGGAGAGCTCTTCTCCAGGGGTTTCACTAAGGAAGTGAGAAGTTAGGACACTGCTCAAACTAACAGAAAGCCTCTCTAGCGCCCCCATCCTGACTGGCTGATGTTTGCTCACTTGCAGCACAGTGTGAGGAGGAGCATCGAGGAGATCCCAGAGTGCTCAGAGACTCGGTTTAGAAACTATCGATCGAGATCAACACTGACTCCCAGAGAACCATCTCTCTCTCGTTTCTCTCAGACAGGAAACGACCAATCAGAGAGCAGAAAGGTCATGACCTGCAGCCGAGGAGGAAACAGACAGAAGAGAAGGACAAAAGGGATCAGAGCACCGTTCCCAGCATGCCCTCAGTAAATCATCTTCAGACGGGATGGAGATCAGAACGAATGAATGTTCAGAGTTCTTAGAGACGGATCGGTTCCACTCTAGAGATCGTTTTGCTTCACTTTGGTCTGTCATGACTGAACTTAAAGACCAGAATATCTGGACGTCTATGGAGTGCGCTGCAGCTTTACGACTTAAACATATTCAGTTTTATGCAAATGACTTTAAATAATGATTCATTTTTCAATGACATCATATAAAGAATAGAAACTTTTATTAAATAAACTCTGGAATACATGTGATCACAGTATCATTTCACAGAAATAAAACGATTTCAATTTGAGGTTTGCAGGTTGTACAGATTCCACTGAATAAGAAAAACAATCTAGAGATAAATGATAAATGAAAGCAGAAATTTGCTGGATTCGTAATGTTGGCTTTCGAAAGATTTAAAATGTTAATCCATGTTTAAAATAATGTCACAGCCCCGCCTTTAAATCTGCTAAGCCCCGCCCACTTTGCATCAGAAGCTGCACATTTAAATATCCTGAAAGTGAACATTATTGATCCCTCTAGAAATGTGTTAAACCACGCCCTCTTTTAACTGAAAGACCTCAAAAAGTAAAAATCTAGTGAATAGTTTCTTTTACATAATTTTTCCGAAGAATTGCTTTTAAATGTCAGGTGTGCAGAGCGCTGCTGCTGCTGGTCCACATTTCGAAAAGTGTTAAAACGAATGAATCCCCACTGAAATTGATGATGTTCCAGAAGCTGCAGCGTGTCCCAGGAAGCCCAGACTTAACTGTTGAGATGAACGATGAAGAGGAGATGTTCCCTCAGTAGTCTCTGTAGATCTCCTGCAGCAGCGGGTGCAGCGAGGTCTGCTTCTCCGTGCTCTTGATCTTCTGCACCAGCTGAGCGTTCTGACTCACCAGCTGCCGCAGGTCCACCAGCTTCTGCAACAGGCGCGGGAACGCACCCCTGAGACTGCTGGCCTGGAGGCGCTGCCGGAGCGCTTGCAGCACGCTGTCCTGCAGAGCCTCGACTCGAGGGGCATCCTGGAGCCCCGGGCGGTCTGTGGATGAAACGGAGAAATGGTAACATGGTGCCGATCTTTAGCTCTGATGGAGCTTTTCAGACGCCTGCTCACCCCCACAGAGGATGATGGCGGCCACGAACAGAGCCAGGTCGCTGTCCTCCAGCTCCAGAGCGTTGAATTTAAGGGCAAACTCAAACTTGGGCTCCATGATCTCGCTAAAAGGCTTACGCAGACTCCGCAGGAACTCTCGCGTCACGAACGCTCTGCCGTTTGCCACCAAAAGACCATCTTTATTCATGAGGGATGGCAGCATGGCGAAGATAGCCTCGTGCACACCATACTTCAGCAGCGTCACCTGCACGAGGACCAGTGGACACACAAAGCGTTAAATCAGTCCTGAACACTGTTTAACTCTCTAGTGCTAGCGGATAAGTAGCCAGAGATCATGGGCTGAACTCTGTCCAATCAAAGAATTAAATTAAATGAAGAGTTTAACTTTACCTGGTCATTGAGGAAGAGGTCGATGAAGCCCGGGATACTTTTGGAGAACTCTGTGAGCTCTCGTACGGTTTCCACTGTGGTGCACTGGCACCGGTAGAACACATGGACTCCAATCTCTTTACTGGGCGGAGCTCCGTTGATCACCTGATTCCAGACCAGCCCATTCTCCGCCTGCCACAGGGAGTCCATGTCGTGGATTACAAACGGCTGAAACGGAGAGAGAGAGAGAGAGAGAGAGAGGGAGAGAATAAATCAAACGCAATTAACCTCAAATAACAGGAGATTCACTTTAGCCACGAGCTAGTCACCGGGCTAGTGTTGGTCTTCCCCGTCAGGATGTTACGAGCTTTCTTCTTGGTCATGTTCAGGTTTTTCAGGTAGGCCGTGTTGACTCGTTTAGCGAGAAACTTCAGGTCTGATTCACTGGAGTTAGGCGCGCTGGTTTCTCCTGCTAGCATTCCTGCGACTAGCTTGCGTTTCTCTGCTTCGGGCATCCGTCCGTAGCGGATTGCTGCAGTACAAACAACAGTGGAGCTTGTATCTTTCACTACAAAGCAGGGGTTAGCCCCTAGCTAACAGCAAGCTAACCCCAGCTCTGAAACGTTGTTACCGTCGTGGGACATCCCGAGCATCAGACACTTCTGAAAGCGGCAGAACTGACATTTATTGCGACTCTTCTTCAGGATCTTACAGCCGCGATCACATCTCTCATACTCCAGCTTCATACGAATCGTCCTCCGAAAAAAACCCTGAGAATTGAATAAGGAAAATAAAAAAGTGCACTTTTCCACTTGAGATGCACATGTTACAGTTATGTTACGAATGTTTCACAGCGGAATGCCTTTGATCCACACAAAGGAGAAACTGAAGTTGGAAGGAAATGTATTTTATGATCAGAAAGTAAACGTTCATTAGCATCAGCTCAGCTGAACACAGCGACTCGGACGAATCAGTAGAGAAAAGTCTGAACCTTGCAGCCCTCGCAGGCGTGGACGCCGTAGTGAAACCCGGAGGCTCGATCCCCACAGACCCGACAGTCCAGAGCCGAGTCCTCCCGGGCCTTCAGGAGCTGCTCCGACAGAGACGACGAGGAAACGCACGCTTCGGAACGCAAACAGACTTTCTTTAGTAAACATGGCAGAAACTCCTTTGAAATATGGGATTTAGTAACTAAAACTAAAACTAAGAGCCACATCAGTCAAAAACTCAACCAGAACTAGTTACACAAACGTGTCTGTGGAGAAAAAGCAGATGCTATTAATAAACATCACAATTCAAAACCTCATTTTTAGTACATCGCAAAAGAGTTGAAATAAAGTCAGATCAAATTAATAATAAACATATAATGTTGTTTTCATTTAAGTGATCATTTATTTTAAAGAGCGTTGGATCGTCACCTGGAGTCCGATTGGTGCTGCTCTGCTCCTCACGTGGAACCTCTTCCCTTGGAACAGCCCCACCCTGTTCATCCAGCTCCACCCCTGCTGCCAGCTCCGCCCTCTCTTCCAGCTCAAGCTCCACCCCTGCCCCCAGCTCACACAGCACAGCCTCCAGGTGCTCTTCCTCCGTGCCGTCTGCTTGGCCGCAGGAGAGGGAGGAGTCCATTACACAAGCTCCTCCCACAGAACAGGGACTTCTGGGAAATGATTCCATCATCAGAGCTTTAAACACAGTCGCGAGCGGACAGCATCATCACAGCATCTAGAAGATTAAAGGACATGACAGTACGTGGACATGAACCAGATGTTGCTTCTGCAAGTGGAGGGTTATGGAACACAATGCTAAGCTAAGCTAATGAACATTAGCAAATGAAACTAGCTCTAAAGTGAAGTTTCCACCGATACCGAGCATCTAGTGGTCCGTCGATGAATCACAGTCGGAGCACTTCTGAAAGCTCTCGTGTCCGTCTCCGAGGGAGTGGGAAAACACAGCAGAGCTTTAACAGCTGTAACGTGTTCAGAAGAAACCGGAGCTGTGAGAACGGAGAACAGAGGTCAGAGAGGAGAGTGAAACATCTCTGTTCTCATCTTATCTTCTGGTGGCAATAAAAAAAACAACAATCTGCAATAAACACAACGATTGAATCGAGGAATCTGATTATTCATGTTTGATCGAAGCCTTGGTGTTATTGCTGTTTAATAAAAGTTGTCCCTAATAAAGTGGCCGCTGGTGAGTGCACGTTTCTGAATGAAGGACGAGTCTGGTGAAATCATCCTCCCTGACTTTTATACAGACACATGGAGTGAGGAAGGAAGGAGCCTCCCTCAAACCCCACGGCACGCACATGAACCCCGCCGGAGGAAACCATGGAGCAGAACATTCATCAGCAAACACTAAAAACACAGCACTTTTGTTCAAAACTAAACCTAGAAATGTTCATTTAGATGTGTGTCTTTTAAAAACGAAGACAAAAAGACGTTCTGTGAAGGAGGTGGGCTCATCCATGGGGTCAGTGAACGGCTTCAGCAAAAACATCTCAAAGTTCACGTCCACATGTTCCTCTCTGGCCTCCAGGCTTCCTTCTCGATGTTTTGGTCTCTGGATCCAATGTTTTTTTTCTAGCAGAACAATTTCAGGTTTGGTTAATTTATTCTAAACAGTGGATTAATCCCAAACAAATCAACGGGGAAAAGTGATATGAACTTTGTTGTTGATGTAATTACGTAGCATCTATAGTGGCAGTAATTGGCTGAAAACAAACCCATATTTGAAACAATATTATAATATTGTAATATCGCCGCCATACAAGTAAATATTGAATTGGATCTATACAGTATCTATAAGTCATATATATATATATATATATATGTGTGTGTCTGTGTATCTTGTTTAATTGAATGTAAAGTCTAAGCATATGTAAATACATTGATGTTTTTAATCACAATTTTATTGTATAACAAGTAGTTATTTAATGTCAACAAATTAGAGCTAAACAACCATAAAACATTGGAGTTTTACTCTATTGTACCTTCTGATCACAAATGCTTTTTTCGTACACATTTGTGGTTAACAGTTTTACATAAACATTTTTGGTTTATATTTAACCACTAGATACATGTTTGTTTTGTGGCATAGCTATTTTCATGTTTAGCTTATTAAACTATGAGTTATTTGTGAATTATATTTGAATTAAATTAACGTGATCGTAATGTTAAATAAACCGTGGATTTCCATGATCCGCTTCACATGACAAACAAACGGAAACCAAACTTACTTTCCCGCGTGCCCCGAAACACACGACCGTTATCTCCGTTCTGTCTCCCGTTAACTGTCACCGAGAATCCGCGAAAAGTGTCATGTTTGCCGCTGTCGGGTGAAAATAGTTCCCGGTGTTGCAATACTTACGGGATTTCATTTTCTGGAGAGTTTTGTTAAACGGCTCGGCGATTGTATGAATATTCATTACTATTACAACCAATGGGCGTGGATTGCTGGTCATACCAGCGAATGAAAAAATCTCTATTAATGAGTATTCATGAAACGGTCTAAACAACATTGTGCTCTAACTATGTCATGAATATTCATTGTGGTTTCTGCCTCCAGAAAGATAAAGATGTTTGGAAGAACTTTGAATCTAGATTCAAAGATAGATTCAGAGAACTCTATCTGAAAGTCATCATCTGCAGTTAGAACCTCTATTTGTGAAAAGTGCAGTGTGTTTAATCTTGTGAAGGGTGCTTCAACATCAAAACACTTTACAGACGCAATGATTTCATCTTTGTTTATTTTCTTTCCTGAAAGCGCCTACGACATTAGCAACACACAGTTTTATAAAAGGTGTACATTCAGTCTATATTTTTTGACAGTAATTTGCATTCAGGTACCAGGACCAGAAAATACACTTTTATCCTTAATTTAAAAACAGATATGTATCTTATTGCCATCCATCCGATTTCTTCTGCTTCATCCCAACAGGGACCAATTACTCCTTGCTGCAGACTTATGGCCAGGCTACAGCACAATGTACCATTGTCCCTACATCGTCTTTATTGTGTAATAACCAGGTAGCAAGTCCGCAGCGAGGTCCTTTTCAGTGTAACAGCAGTTGAAGCCTAGACTTCTCTCTCCAGGGACACTTCCACCAGATCTACCAGAAAAAAATTGCAGTCGTTCCAAAACCAGCCAAAAGTTTCCAGCATGCCATGGGTGGGTCTTCCCCTGGGACACCACCCTAGGACCCTAGACCTGGGCCACTACAGCTGGATTTGAAGGAGTACTGGCTCTACCCCAAGCTCCTCGGCCAATCTTTACTGGCCCGAATAACCTGAAAACAGCAAGTTACCTCCTTCTGGTGGAGAAACACGACCTTAGAGCAGGAGGTACTGATCCTGATTCCCATCACCTACTGACAATACTCTCCCGAGGACCTGCTTCAGCACCTAACCGCTCAGTGGAGTTAAAGTATCAAGCAGTAAAGCCACTTTTTTCATTTGACAAATCTGATCATTGTTTCCAAACTTTGTGTAACTCTTCACATCAGTTCAATTTGTATTTTTCTAACTCTTCACAACAATTTTACAGTGTTTTATGAATTTAGATGAGTTCCTGTGCATTGTACTACAGCATCAGTCGACTCTGTGTTTCGTTATTGACAACATCCATTTTCTCCGAGCTGTTGCTCTCGCAAGAGATGTTTTCGTCGACGTCTTTCTCTGAAGTTCGGGAATCCGCTGCGCTGGTGGAGGGCGGCTGCATCACAGGAGTCAGGAGATTACTGGAGGAAGCTCTTCTTTCTTCAGAAAACACACAGAGAGAAAAGTTCATTCAAAAGGGGCTGTTGTGTAAATCGGCTTAGCTCCGCCCACTCA
This sequence comes from Danionella cerebrum, assembly GCA_007224835.1. Classification (NCBI taxonomy): domain Eukaryota; kingdom Metazoa; phylum Chordata; class Actinopteri; order Cypriniformes; family Danionidae; genus Danionella; species Danionella cerebrum. Next base: position 68,502 of record SRMA01025700.1, read on the forward strand.
TGCAAAACACCAGTTAATTTGAATTTTAAGGTTTGAATAAATAGAACGTTGCCTTCTTGGAGACATCAGTATTTTAGCATCAAACCAAACCAAACAAACCTCCGGGGGCGATGGGGCGCAGCAGGCGGTTCATCTGAACGTTCCAGTGTTTGACGCTCGTGCTGGCCTGACGAAGCTTTCGCTGAGCCGCCTGCGGAGTCGTGACATTAACATTACACTCTTTAAATAAGCTGTTGTTTAAATTAGCTTGAGGTTAACTCTAGATAAAGTCAGCAGTGGGAGCTCACCGCGATGTCCTGGTCGACTCTACGGCGGCTGGCGCGCAGTTTCTCCAGCTGCTTCTGAGCCTCCTCCAGGTCCTGAGTCTTCTTCTGCATCTCCAGCTTCAGCTGCTGCTTCTCCAGCTCCGACTGAGCAAACTGCTGTTGCTGGAGCGCTAGCAGAGACTGGAGCTTCTGCTGCTCCTGAGCTAGCAGCCTAAACACACACGGCTGGTTTCAGCTTTTTGGTCCAGAGCTTGATAGTGTACACTGGTTCTGGATTTGTTTAAGCTGGTTCCAGCTAGTCTTGGGCTAGTGAGACGGTCCTCCTTGTGTTTAGGAGGATTTAACTTAATAATGCATTCTGGTCCTGACTTGGTTGAATCTAAATTTGGTCTTAGGTTGGTTTAAGCTAGTCTCAAGCTGGTTTTCAACAGTCCCCTGCTTGTTTGGGATGGTTTAAGTTTGTCTAGAGCTTGTTAGCGTATACTAGTCCTGAGCTTACTCGAGCTGGCTTAGGCTGGTCCTGAGCTGATGTTTAAGATGTTGCTAGGCAGGCTAAACCTAATGAGATGATCATCAGCTTTAATCAGGTTTTGAGCTGGTTTGACCTGGTTACGCTGGTTTGATATGTGTCTGTGTGCGCCACCTGCTGTGTGTCTGCCTCTCTCTCAGGCTCTGCTCAAGAGTCTCCTGAAGCCGCTGATGGAGATCTTCCAGCTCTTGGACCCTCTGATCATACGCACGCTCAGGATCACCCTGAACATTGCAGGACCAATCAGAATCAGACCAGAATCAATTCAGCCAATCAGAGTCAAGCATTCTCAGCGGTGCTTTTTCCTAAAGATCTCACCTGCTGTCCCCTGCTCTTCCTCTTCTCCTCCATCAGGGATATCTTCACTAGCTCCTCCTCTTTCATTTGCTCATCCTGCTTCATGAGCACTCCTTCTGCTAGCTCTCCCTTCAGTAGCATTAGCGGTGTTAGCCGCCGTGTCTCCTGGAGACGAACCGTGTTCTTTTTCTGCCGTTCTTCAAAACGGTGTTGTTTCAGCTCCTCGTGCAAAGAGGAGCATCCGCTGGATGACAGACGCATAGCCGTGTGTATCGCTATCACAAACAAAGAGAGAAATCCGACAGTCAGCCTTTCATGGCCCGCTTCACCCCAGCCGCTGCCATATTTCATCTGGTCCTGTCCTGGTGCAAAACCTCACGCTCTACACTCAGCAGTGTTTCTACCTCACCATCCACTCCATCTATCTACATTATGAGATCAGTATAATCTGGACCTGAGATCCACTCTTGTCTCAGTCTGGAGTCTGGCGCGCTGATCTCGAAGCTTTTATTCAGAGTCTTTACACAGAACATGTATCTCTTCCCATCGCGTTCCGGCAGCACCTGTCAATCAAACATCAAAGAGATATTTGAGATCCTGCTCCAAACTCTCTGATCCCACGAGCTTCGGTGCAGTGAGGGCGGGGGTGGGGGGGGCACCTCCACGCAGCAGTTGTGATCAATCTGAATGACTCCTCTGCAGTCTTTAGCATCTTTGCTCGTGTAATAGCAGAAGGATCCAGGTTTGAGACAGAACCAGCGCTCGGTCCAGTTCCTGCGGACATGTCCCTTCTTCCACAGGTTGCCCTGGAGCTCACACAACAATACGGAGTCACCCACAGCCGTTTCTCAAACATTAGCCTGTAGATGCCGCGGCCATTACGCCTTACCTCTTTCAGCACATTGTCTAACATCTCTCTGTAAAGCTTCTCCAGGCCCAGACTGAACGTCTTAGGGTCGATTCCTCGTGATTCCACAGCTGCGTTCACCAGATCCAGAAATGACCAAACATCGAGAGAGTCCACACACTCCGTCTGATCGACAAACACCAGCTGCAGCTTCTTGAGGAGATACTCCACCTGACCCACAGGCACATCTATAAGTCTATCCTCCAATGAAAGAATTAGCATATGCTCACCTCCTCAGGCTCAAGAACTAGTGGGTAGTTATCTTCTGCCAGGAAGTTGAAGAGGCACCAGAGCCTCAGAGCGTCCTGATTTGTCAGACACGGATGTGTTTCTGGACAGTAGTGTTTCTTTGAGCAGAGAGTCCAGCAAAGCTCATCTACTTCATGTTTATCAAAATCTCCCTCAGTGACCTAACGAGGTACAGAATGAGGTTCACTTCATTGGTTCATCCATTTGTCGCTTCACGTCAAGCTGATCAAATAATCACTCGATATTAAGAGTCTTGTCACTTCAAGTTCCATCACTTGTTCCATCACAAGATCTCTTAAGATCAAGTGAAGATGCTTTGGCTCGGTTCATTTCAGTCGTGCCAAATCATTCCAGATCAGATTTCACATCACTTCCAATCAGGTCAAGTATCTTCAGACCACTTTGGGACTAGAACCTCAAGTAAAGTTCCATCATTTTGCATCAAATCAATCAGATCAGATGTCATCAAAGACAGGTCACTTCTGATCAGGTCAAGTCTTAAGCTCAAGTCAAGAACTCGGAATCCTTCAAGGCCAATCAAATTGTGATCCTCACCTTGTCCAGGATGAAGTGGTTGAGGTAGGGCATGTAACCCTGACTGGAGACGAGACCTTCATCATCATCATCACTGAAGTGTTTCTCCAGAGCCACGGGGTCATGAGGAATCCGCAAAACACTATGGAGGTTATGAGACAAAACCTGCAGTGCAACAAACCCCGAAAGTTACAATTACATCACACACACACAATCAAGCACCGCTATCTGTGTGGGGACCTCCCGGAGACAATTTTATTCATCAGATTTGAGTCACTTACAAACACAAGCTCATGTTCATACGCTGACCGGAGCTTTAGTGTGACGTGTAAATCCCAAGAGTGTGACAGATTAACAGGAACAGCAGGTTCACCATGGGTTTTTACACTGACATTGGCGTTCATCACTCTACCACATTCATCACTGTAAGAAATGAGTTTTAAATCTCACAGTACAGAAGTTTAGAAGCCTCGGAGGACACTAGACATCAGACCTCAAACTAGGATTCCTCCCAACAAGAGGCTCATTTTTAAAGATACACATTTGATACACACTTGATTTATTATATGCCAATTTACCTCAATTTGACCCAAACCCTAGAGAGAAACACTCAAAAGAAAGGAGTTGTGTAGAATGTGTATTTGAGGTTGAACCAAACCTCTTCAATAGACTCTCACTCCCTCAGAGCACAAATAATGTTTATAATGTTAGTACAAATACAAATACCCTCAAAAACACGATTCACACCTTGAGCTGAGATTTGGAGACGTTTCCGCTGTCCTCCGTGTCCAGAGAAGTGAAGGCGTACCAAATGTTCTTCAGCAGAGAAGCCCTCAGAGCCACAGCCATGGCTTTCAACTCTCACTCCTTCACCCTGTTTCTCTCACATTCCTTTTTTTCTGACCTCCTGCGCTCATTCCTTCTCATGGAGCAGTTCTGATGCACTCTGGAGCCTTCTTGTGGTCACTGGGGCTCACTGTATTGGGAAAGCAATATTTTTTTGCACATTAATAAAAAACAAAATATGAAAAAGTGCACCTCGCTATTCAAATAACATTTCTGAATCCGAGAAAGATGGTCGTCTGTTTTAACCTAAGTGTCTAATCATCAGATTATCGCACGGTTCTGCTCTTTTCTGTATCAGCCCTAGCCATTCGAACCTGTTTTGCCTCTCGATCTCAGTGAAGGGGGCGTGGCTCGGTGGGAAAGCGACGTCACTGCACACCCACTACTGTGGAAACATGTGAAATCCCCCTCAGGAGGGATTCAGAAAGTGAAGGAAAATGCTCCAGCAGAACCCTGTGACCCCAATCAGGAAGTTCATGGAACACACGGGAGATCTCCTCTTCAGATCCATGGAACACTCTTTCCCTTCAAGCAGCTGATACTGGGATTCACAGGAGAAGAAACATCTCCAGGAAGGGTCTTGTGCCATCAGACGTTTAGCAGCAGTCGCTCAAACACAGCTGGGGAGAGAGAGTTCCGGAGTGTACGGTAAACACGACGAGGTGCTGATGGAGCAGGAGCTCAGCACACCTGGATCCACAAACACACAGGTGAGGAGATCTGATGATGTCATCAGTGGTGTCGACCAGTGTGAGAAAAAAACCTGTGTGGAAACCATTTCACGAAGCACTAGCAGCTCATCTTTCTTTCTCTGGATGATTCAGTGCCTTTGAACAAATAATAGGATTGGAAGACGGTTCAATGTAGAGCTGGAGGCTTGGACGGTGAAACTGAAACACTTATGAGAGAGCTCCCACTAGAAATCACCTGAATAATTAGAGATGGATATTTTCTGTTGTCCGCATTCCAGTGACAAGTGTGAAGGGATGCTCTCCCTCTCTCTCCGTCTCCTCTCTCTCTCTCCGTCTCTTCTCTCCCTCTCTCTCCGTCTCATCTCTCTCTCCATCTCCTCTCTCTCTCTCTCCGTCTCCTCTCTCTCTCCATCTCCTCTCTCTCTCTCCCTCTCCTTCTCTGAGTCTCCTCTCTCTCTCTCCGTCTCCTCTCTCTATCTCTCTCTCTCTCTGTCTCCTCTCTCTCTCCGTCACCTATCTCTCTCTCTCCGTCTCCTCTCTCTCTTCTCTCTCTTTCTCCCGTCTCCTCTCTTTCTCTCTCTCTCCGTTTCCTCACTCTCTCCGTCTTCTCTCTCTCTCTCTGTCTCCTCTCTCTCTCCGTCTTCTCTCTCTCTCTCTCTCTGTCTCTCCGTCTCCTCTCTTTCTCTCTCTCTCTCTGCCTCCTCTCTCTCTCCGTCTTCTCTCTCTCTCTCTCTCTCTCTCTCTCTTCTCTCCCTCAGGAAGTGTCGGGAAGTGTGTTTTGGGTTTAAGTCTGAAATTACAGTGAGTGAAGAAAGACTGTGAGCCGACTTCAGATCTGTCAACCCCCCCCACACACACACACACACACACCTCTCTCTCTCTCTGTCTCTCTCTCTCTCTGTCTCTCTCTCTCTCTCTCTCTCTCGGCAGAGGAAGTGTTCAGATCTCACCTGTGATCTCAGGTGTGAGTGTGAGAAGACCGGAGCCTGACGCTTGATCTCAGGTGAGCATCAATGCTGTTTTTTCTTGTTTTATTCATTATATTTGTGACATTTACTGTGTTTTATACGGTAAGAAATCACACACAAGGATATAGACAGTGGAACAGAAACGCTAATAAAAATAGAGCTGGAGGTATGGACGGTGAAACTGAAACACTGTTCTTTGTAGCTTCAGAGATTTGGCTTGTTAACGTGGTTTTCATATTTTTTCAGAGTTTTGTCTCAAAAGTAGTTCTTAAATTTCCTGTGAGCTCCTTCCTTGAGCTTCTTTTAGCAAAGTGTTATGTTTATATTTTATTTTATTTACAGAAAATGAATTAAAGATAAACTGTGTGCTTTGAGAGCTTTGATAAAAACTAATATCAGAAGACAGTAAAACTTTAATTGTAGACATTATTTTATAAAATGTATTGAATTATTGAAGAAAGACTAAAGGGACAATTTTATAGTTTAATGACACAATCTGCTAAAGATTATTGTTTGAAAGTGGTGAAAAATGTGTTCTATTAGCATATTCATAGACTCATCAGCATATTCTAGCAATTTAGCACATTACAGTTCCACGTGTTTGATCAAATTAAATCACTTTATTGTCGCATCCCCACAGCACACGTGTCTAAAGAGGAGTGAACATCTTCTGAGCAAGCTCCAGACAGTGCGGAATAATTCTCAGAGTGCTCAAATTAACAATAGAAACGGACAGGTATTTATAGTAATACATTCTAAATATATATTTTACAGCTTACAACTATACACAAGGTGTTATTATATAATAATTGTATTTTGGTTGTGCATGGAGTAAATACATATTTCAAATTATTTCTGTCACACACTTTGTTTTCATTTAAATTGTCAAAAATCTTTCATCAACGAAGCTTCTACTCTCAGAACACAAATCGAAGAGAGAACAAAAGTTGTGAATCTTCTGAATCCTGGAGGAAAAGATTCCAGAGTGGACCCAGAGATAATGGTTCAGTCTGCACTTAGCATCAAATCCAGGCTAATCTCGAGCAGCATCCGTGAGCTGATCCACATCAGCAAACACTTATTACTCTGATCTGAAGCCTGTTTGAAGTGTCTTGCTCTAAACTCGACTCCAAATCCTCCACAGGCTCTTCAAAGAACAGCACACAGCATTCATCAGCGAGGCAGAGGAGGAAGGCCATGCTTGCTCTCTGTAAAAGCACTCGCTAATCCACCTGTTTTCAACTGATTTCCTCTCACGGGACTTTTGGAGGAACCAGAAGAAAACCCCCAACTGCAAGCAACAGGGAGGATGGAAGCCACCGTCCCAAACCACTTCCTGTCCACACGAGACGGTTATTGTGCTCCATCTAGTGGCTACATGGGGAACAGCATCCACTCAAATCACACCTTTCCCATATTTTTATACCCGACACGTGTGGAAAAGCGAGTTTTTGATGGGTCATACCGCCCCAGCCCATCACCTTTCTCTTACCTGCCACAATTTAATGGCAATTTTGGCATCTACGAGTGTCCCTTCGAACCAGCGTTCATCCAGAAGCGGAACGAGCGGGAGCGCCAGCGGGTGAGGTGTGTAAATCAAGGATACGCCAAGCTGCGGGACCACCTCCCGAGTGGGAGCAGCGACAAGCGAATGAGCAAAGTGGAGACTCTTCGGGCAGCAATTCGCTACATTAAGTACCTGCAGGAATTGGTGGAGAATGCGGGCACAGCCGAGGGGAAAGGAGGAGCGTCGCCGTTCTCTGTCATCGAATCATCATCCGAGGAGTCTGTGACGGGATAGTGTTTTTTTTATCTGTATCTATTAATAAACTAATAATGTCTAAGACCAAGAGCGTTTTGTGCAATTCAAAAAAGTTCTGTCCTGAACTCTAGTAAACTCTCAAATGGTAGCAGAAGTTTGTTTATGCTCTTCAGGGGAACCAGTGATATTTCACTCTTCAGGGTAATAAGCATTAGCTCATCTCTCTTATCGGGAGATTCACGTTAACACTTATGCATGTAGCTTCTCCAAAGTTCTCAAAGATGACTGGTTAAAATGAAACGGAAAGTTTTAGAATGAGATAAAGAGAAACAAAGACATTTAATCACATGCTGCTCTGTGTGTGATTCATCTGATAAGTTTTAGAAGAGGATTACAATGATCTCTGAAGGAAAATATCACCATGGCGACGACAGAATACGTCTGAAACTGAATGAATAGGAACCCGAGTAGTAGATCATCAAACTGTTTTCAGTCAGACGTTTGAGGTGCGACCCGTCTAACATTTGTTTAAAAAGTGAAGTGTAGATCTGTCATCCACTTACCACAGATCAGTGATGTCACACATTCCAGAAAAAAACAGCCAATGGGAAGATGCTTGAGTTACGAGCTTGTTCCTGTCAGAACTATCTGTGATCTCTCTCTCTCTCTCAAGTGACACACATTGTCTATATTTATGTGTTAACTCCGACAGCTGCAGACTGACCTTGCAGCAGCAGCAGAAACCCACCATGAGTGAGAGTCAAGCGCACGCAATACAATCTTTGACTCTTCAGGGCTTCCAAAGTGACATGAAACTCGAACTCTGAATTTACCTGATCACCGGGATTTCCGTGCATCCAGAGTTCCTCTTTTTTTCTGAATTTCCTCTCAGTTATTGTGACTATGGAGGGCACAGGAGAAGCCCCCATGAGCTCGTTCATCATGGATGAGGAGACGCTGAAGAGGAAGCAAAGGGAGAAGCTGAAGAAGCTCCAGGCCACTGGAGGAAACCCTCGTCCGGCTCGATCTCTGCTGTTCCTCACACTCAAGAACCCCTTCAGAAAGGCCTGCATGAGCATCGTGGAGTGGAAGTATCCTTCAACAGAACACAGTTTAGTGAGGTTTTCTTCTCCCAAAATATTTCTTCTTGTCGTTTATTTTTATCTAAAACTGCAGCGTTTACATTCTAATTTAAATGTGGAGGTTATTTCACCACTAGAGGTCAGACTTGAAAAATATAGTGTGATGTGAGTGCATTTGTCGTCAGCTAATGGATGGGGCTTTTGATGTCATGTGATGACATCACACGTCACATGATCTAAATTTCATCTATTTCACACAACTGACGAGATCCATCTTAACATAATGCAGCTGGAATCCAGAGAATTAAAAATCAAGAATAAAAACAGAAGTTCTTTCAAAATTTAAAATGTAGAAATTGTAAAAATAAATCATTTCGAATTAAAGTGAGTTTGCTTTTCATTTATTTTATAAATTGCACCCCCAGTGGAGATGTTATGTACTGCACCGAAACCAAACATTCAGGTCAAGGTCCCTCATATTTGTGCCATGTGTTTGCAGATTCTTTATGTTAAACACAATGTTTATCATAAATCTTCATCAAGACATGCTTCTATTCTCAACTTGGTAAAGGGCTGTGCTTTAAAGCATTCAACACTTCAGAGAGAGGACAGCTGCTCTGTTATAACTAGAGACCAGCTAAGCTCCAGGAACCACACGCGAGCTTTGATAAATGTGGCTTCAAGAACCTGCTCAGATGCTCTGGCTGATGTCATTCAGGGAGATAATTAACATTTCCATGACGTCATGAAAGAGATTTTGGCAAAAATAATTTAAGAGAAAATAAATCCAGAAAAACTTTGTCAGTATAAAAGGCAGCTGTCAACAACCCCACCATGACCGAGATCCAAGAGCTGCCGAAGGACAACAGGAATAAAATGATAAACCTTCACCAGACTGGGAAAACTGGATCTGCAGAAGACGAATGACCCGCAGAGAGCTGAGCCATCAGAGCTGATCCGGAAGAGGATGAAAACTCAAACTTGAACACAATGGACACCAGACCTGCTGTGAAGCATGAGGTGGAGACATCATGCTTTGAGGCTGTTTTTATGCAAAGGGACGACTGATCCGGGTTAAAGGAAAGAAAGAATGATGGGGCCATGTATCATGAAATAAATCTTTCAGTATGACAATGATCTCAAACACACACCCCAGCAACAACATGGCATTTCAAGGCCCTGAAGAGGTTCAACCAGTCTCCGGATCTCAACCTCAATCTTTGGAGGTAGTGGAAAAGCAACAGCCCTGATTAGATTCCTCAGATCAGCAGAAAGATCCTTGAACTGTGATGCATCTACAGTCGCGTTCTGCTCTGTTTAGTTGTAGGACGTGAGTAGGAACCTGATTGAACCCTGAATCTGAATTTGATCATCAGTGACCATTGTTTTCCTGAGCGTAAGCATCCTCTCTCAGACCCTTCGAGATCATCATCCTCGTCACCATCTTTGCTAACTGTGTAGCGCTAGCAGTGTTCATGCCCATGCCTGAGGAGGACACCAACAACACCAACAGCAACCTGGTGAGTTCCCGAAAACATCAATCAAATAATCTTCACAGACTAAACTCGAATCTGTTTTGATTTATTGGTAAAACTTGCAACCAAAAAATGCATTTAAAGATCTAAATAAAATAAAGTAGTTTAAATGGATCTGACACTCTTGAAATGATGAGTGACGTCATGTTTTAAAGTAGGTGTTTTAAAAAAACGAAACCCACAGCGTGAGCAAACACTTAATACATTTAAACATCATTACTGAACATTTTATATTTTAACCACCTGCAAACCCTCCGGAGTCAGTGCAAGGATTTAAACAATGAAAGTCTACACCCCCGGGAGTGACCTTGAGCCAGGTGAGTGAACGAAACAGATGCAACGCTCCAGAATTAGCTTCGGGAACATGAGAGCAAGGATTGTTCTCCACATCACAGCTAGAGATGGACGTGTAGGGGTTAGCGCTGTGCCACTCTTAACCATCTGCGAGGAAAACAACACTACAATATACCAAACGTAGGGGAAAAGCGTGTTTTAGGTGGTTTAGTTATTTAATGACAGTTCCGATAGTTCCGATATTTAATGACATTGTTTGCCACTAGGGGCAGAAAGGTGAGGAGTATTTTTGAGTTGGTTTGAGATTGGAAGCTACACATTTCTCTGACTGTAGTATTTACAGACAGCAAATAAAAGTTCTCGTCAGATTCTGAAAGTTTCTCATCAGTGGAGTGTGAAAATAGGCCTGGTTCAACTTCAACCAACAACTCAGCACTCACAGCCAAAGAAATATATCAATGAAGGCCCTGCAATATCAAAGAAAAAACTAAAACATTAGTAAACAATGACAACTATATTTTTCTGGAGTTGCAGGAATCCTGGAGATCAGGTACATTGCTCATATTGTTTTAAACACTTCTGTTCCCCCAAAAAAGCCTTAAATCAACTAAAACAAAAATAAATTCAAAAGAAAATTGTGAATTTTTCGAAAAGATTATTTTAGTTCATTTAGATCTTGTGTTCGATTACATCTATCAAGCCATCTAGATGTTTATCTATTGATCCTTCCACCGATCCATTTCTCCTTCAGGAGAGTCTGGAGTACATCTTCCTCATCATCTTCACCATGGAGTGCTTCCTGAAAATTGTGGCCTACGGTTTTCTGTTTCACGCTGATGCTTATCTACGGAACTGCTGGAACATTCTAGATTTCGTCATCGTGGCCATGGGGTACGCTGTTGATCTGAGGTGGTTTAGGATGGTTTGAGCTTACCTGCAGCTGGTTTAAGGAGGTTTTTGGATGGTGATGAGCTGGTTTAGACTGGTCTCTTGTGATCGATTGATTTCATTGGTAGCTTTGATTGAGTTCAGACTCTGCAGGTTAAGCACGTGACCAGTTAAACCAGCTCCAATATTCACTGTGTGTGTGTATTTGTGCACTCAGGCTCTTCACTGTCGTGGTGGACTTCATCAATAACCTCAGCGGCGTGGAAGCTCCGGTGGAGCAGAAAGGAGGATTCGATATGAAGGCTCTGAGAGCGTTCAGAGTCCTGCGACCGCTCCGACTCGTCTCCGGCGTCCCCAGTAACACTCACTCAAACACTGACAATTAATCAGATCTGCTATATCTTTATTTGTCCTACAGGGGGCGATGTAAATTTTAGATATTTAAAGGCTGCTCTCTACTTAACAGTAATGCTGTTTACAAAAAGGTGGCATGTCTCCTCCAGGCCTCCAGGTGGTGATGAGCTCCATTCTCAAGTCCATGCTTCCTCTTTTCCATATATCTTTGCTGGTCTTCTTCATGGTCACCATCTATGCCATCATAGGCCTCGAGCTTTTCAAGTGCAAGATGCACAAAACGTGTTACCACACCGGCACAGGTCGAACCTCAAGATCTGGAGAACGTGGAACGAGGAGGATAAGATTCCAGCGTCTGATCTCTGTTCATCCACAGATATAATTGCTTCAGGAGATACTGCGGCGCCCTGCGCTATGGCTGGAAACGGAAGGCGGTGTTTGCTGAACGGTACAGAGTGTCGTGGAGGATGGCCCGGGCCGAACAACGGCATCACGCATTTCGACAACCTTGGCTTTTCCATGCTCACCGTCTACCAGTGTATCACCACTCAGGGGTGGACCGACGTGCTCTACTGGGTCAGTACGGGGGTTTCCATAGCAACAACTAAAGCCCTAATTTACCCTGAACTGGACTGATGTACTTTACAGAGTCAGTAGTTTTTTTACATAGCAACAACCATAACCATACGGAATACCACGTCTCTTAATCTTGTCTAATTGGTCAGAAGAAGAATTCCAAACTCAGGGGGGAGCCAAAAACATCTCAGTACCAAACCTCAACGTTCACAGCTCGAGTGACTGAGTTAGTGCCAGTGTTTCCCATTTAATCTAATCCCTTTTGTGTACAGGGGTCTGAGTCTCACTAAAGCATCAGGAAGGTCCTAACCCCAGATTTAATGCGAGTCCTCTTCTGTACTCCAGTCTCCTTGTAGGAGAACAGGGCGAGCATTATCCAACACGAACGCTGCTTCCTCTACTGGTTCAGTCCTGAGGCTGACTGTAGTGACAAGGCGTGCCATTTCAATCAGTGTACTCCTGCAGAAACATTAAACACTTCTTTCCCTCAGGTGAATGACGCGATCGGGATGGAGTGGCCCTGGCTGTATTTCGTCACACTCATTCTCTTAGGCTCTTTTTTCATCCTAAACTTGGTCCTGGGTGTTTTATGTGGGTGAGTTGTGACACATTTGTTTAAGACCCAAAGTCTCTGTGTTTGAGTCTTGTGTGCTTTTCTGTGTTTTCAGAGAGTTTACCAAGGAGCGTGAGAAGAGCTCCCGCAGTGGCGAATATCAGCAGCTCCGTGAGAGGCAGCAGTTCGATGAAGATCTGAAGGGATATATGGAGTGGATAACACAGGCAGAGGAGAGCGAGCAGGAGCAGGGTACACCTACAGACCCAGACAAGCCTCATAGAAATCAAGAGTTTGTTATTGTCTTGTAGGGGCGACAGCGAAGCTCAGACTCCTCTCTCCCTGGAAAAGCTCCACAAGGAGGGATCTGGGTGGTAACAGATTCACCCTCCTCTGGATGTGGAGCTTTATGTGAAAGCTCTATCCTCACCCTTTCCCACTATTTGGAGGAATATGTGTATAAATATATATATATGATTTGGAATTGTGGGAGCTGTTTTGCATCCCAGGGTTTAGCCACAAACTCTTGCAGTACTTCCGGAGGATCCAGGATCAATGAAGCCAACAAGATAACATCAGCCATAAAGATCTTGTAGCACCTGATGGAAGGGTTCCCTCTTGACTGGGCCTGAGTGGTCGGTAATAAGAGGTGACACAGCCTCAGAGGGATCAGTGGGATTGGGTGATAGGGGTCCGACAGTGGTAGAGTAAAACATGTCTTTGTTGAGGTATCTGTTGTAATCATGTTCTGTTTGCGCGAGGACAAGCTACAGCAGACCCCTGTCACACATCCGCCTCTGTCTCTGCAGGTTTGCTGCCTCTGCAGGACGGCTCTGATTCCGAAACTCTGTACGAACTGGAAATCCTCAACAAAGTCATGTTTTACGTGTAAGTTCCTTCCGAGCGACCTCCAGGAGGACTGTATTCCTGAAAAAGGACTGATTCATTATTTGTGTGTATTGCGCAGTCGTCACGCTCGCCGCTGGAATCGGTTCTTCAGGAGGAAGTGCCGTGTTTGGGTTAGGTCTCGGTTGTTTTACTGGGTGGTGATTTTCTTGGTGTTTTTCAACACTCTGGCCATCGCCACGGAGCACCATCAGCAGTCTGAAGCCCTCACCAACTTCCAAGGTCCAGTTTCGTTAGAACTCTTCTGGAGTTCTTTGATTAAATGACTAACTATGAACCACCTGGAATAATATACACACTTACCTGTAGAGGACGAGTGCACTTATTAAATTACGGGGCGCCAAACACAAGTTCCTCTGAACTCAGGGAACAGAGGACACTTAGTTGTGATTGGCTGATAAAACTTCAACGATACATTTTGATTCCAGCTGGTTGATGAGCATCGATTTAAGGTTGAAAGCTGCTTTAATTGTTTTTTTTTTCCCAGATAACACAAACAAAGCACTACTCTCGCTGTTTGCCGTGGAGATGTTTCTAAAGATGTACGCCCTGGGCCTTCCATCGTATTTCATGTCTCTGTTCAACCGCTTCGACTGTTTCGTGGTGTCGGTCGGGATCCTGGAGTTGATCCTGGTGCGCATGGATGTGATGTCAGTGATGGGGATTTCTGTGCTGCGCTGCATCCGCCTGCTCCGGATCATTAAAATCACACGGTGTGGCACCACCCGTCATTTGTCTTTAGAAGTTAGAAGTTCTCCAGTGGAGGACAGTGAGCGTGCTCCATTCTGATGGGCGGAGCATGTTTTTCAGGTACTGGACGTCTCTGAGTAACCTGGTGGCCTCGCTGTTGAACTCAGTGCGCTCCATCGCATCGCTTCTCCTCCTGCTCTTCCTCTTCATCGTCATCTTCGCTCTGCTGGGAATGCAGGTGTTTGGAGGGAAGTTCAATTTCCCGGACGACCACGTCCGACGGAGCAACTTCGACAACTTTCCTCAGGCTCTGATCACAGTTTTCCAGGTTGATATTTCTTTCAACAAATCCCCCGCACCAGAACCAGGCTTCACTCTTGGTGTATCCTCTGCAGATCCTGACGGGCGAGGGCTGGAATTACGTGATGTATGATGGGATCATGGCACACGGGGGCCCCGCCGTCCCCGGGATCCTGGTCAGCATTTACTTCATCATTCTCTTCATCTGTGGAAACTGTATCCTTCATTTTGTGGTTGTCCCTGCTGAAGTTTTAAGGATCCATTTCATAATTCCCATAAGTTTTTAAACTTCAAAATGTTGTTGATTCATTTGGGAATTTCAGATGCCTGTAGATCTAGAGCAGCACCAGATAGACGAGTTCCTGTCTCCTCCCTGACATGTTTGGCATCTGATTTCTCTCTGAGTGAAAGTCTAGATATTATTTGAGTGGTCAAAATATTTAGGACACCTACTGCAATGACTTTTGCTCTGAGTTTATTTTAAATCATCCAACCGAGATCAAGCATTTTACCTCATTTTAAATCAGAATCAAGGACTGAGTCTTTCCTCAGCCAATCAGATTCAAGTATTTCAGTGTACTTGGAGATATCAATGATTTTCCCTGAGCGCTGGCTGATCTTCAGACATCCTTCTAAACGTCTTCCTAGCGATAGCGGTGGATAATCTGGCGGAGGCCGAGAGCCTAACTTCAGCTCAGAAAGAGAAAGCGGAGGAGAAGAAACGAAAGCGACTCCTCAGGTGACCGATGAACCAAACATCTTTAAAGTACAACATTACTCAGTTCTGATGCTCAGCTCGATGCTTCACCAGAGAAAACCTCCCAGACAAGAACGAGGAGGAGAAGGCCATGCTAGCAAAGAAACTAGCCGAGCAGAGAGCCAAGATAGAAGGCATCCCCACCACCGCCAAGGTCTAAGTCTGAGCAGATTCAGTGAAGGAAAGAAGAGTTTCGCCCCCTGCTGATTCGGAGCGTTTGTCTCTGTGTGTTTATGTGCAGCTCAAGGTGGATGAGTTCGAGTCAAACGTGAATGAAATCAAAGATCCGTTTCCTCCTGCAGATTTCCCAGGTTTCTCTCATCTAGATGTTTCCTGTAGAAATAACTCTAGACGAGCAATCATTTAATGATGCAACCCTCGGCTGTGTGATTGGCTAGGAGACGATGAGGAGGAGGAGCCAGAGATCCCGCTCAGTCCCCGGCCTCGCCCAATGGCAGACCTGCAGCTGAAGGAGACGGAGGTGCCCATGCCTGAGGCCAGCTCCTTCTTCATCTTCGGACCACAAAACAAGCATGTTCTACACAAATGTTACTGAAATAAAAATGTATTAAAATATGAAATTTGAATATTGTAAATCATTTGCATTCGTCAGGTTTCGAAAACTGTGCCACCGCATCATCAATGCCACCACCTTCACCAACATCATCCTGCTCTTCATCCTGCTCAGCAGCATCTCTCTGGCAGCCGAGGACCCCATCGACCCCATGTCCTTCAGGAACCAGGTCTCAAATCCTCTCTAAACTCTCTAGCGCCACCCTTAGTCCAAGTTTCCAGTTAGTAGGAAAATGCAGCACATTTTCACAGAATTGGATCCAGAGAATCTTTTGACTGTGAGAACTAAGTTTTGGCACAGTGCCCCCTAGTGGAAAGGAGCATAAGAAATGTGTTTTTAGACTTGTTTCTTTCAGCCATTTTTCCCAAACTCATGATTATCCCATTTATTCCATGTCCGCCATTTTGTGTGTTGACCATTTCGATTATGGTATCTCTCCTGTTACCCCCATTCCCAGGTCCTGGCTTACGCTGATTATGTCTTTACGTCGGTGTTTACAGCGGAGATCGTTCTGAAGGCAGGTTTTTCATTCGTCGCTCTTTCGTTACAGGTTTAGTTCATGAAAAACATTATTAATTCCATTTCTCCGCAGATGACCACGTACGGAGCGTTTCTGCACAAAGGCTCCTTCTGTCGCAACTCCTTCAACATCCTGGACCTGATCGTCGTGGGCGTTTCTCTGCTCTCTATGGGGATGGAGTGAGAGTAAAGAGTAGAACAGTTTAATCCCTTCAGACCCGGCTTCCATTACAAGGACTTTACATTTCTTCCATTACATTGACTTTTACATGAAATAACTTATTTCCTGAAATGACATAAAAACCTTTGGTAGAGAGGCCAATGTCAGCAATATTGCTCAAAATACACAAAATACAAAAAAAAAATAATCTATTTTTATAAAAAAAAAGACATTTCTTTCTTCTCTGGTCTGAAAGGGTTAAACAACGACTGGATGTTTGTCTATTTAAAACCCACCTTTGTGTTTCGCAAAGATATCTTTAGAAAAAGTCCCAATTATTTAACAGAAAACATTTCATTTTTGAAATTCAATGTATTTTAAAGTGCCATCGTTTTTTTTCTACAGATCCAGCGCCATCTCCGTGGTGAAGATCCTGAGGGTCCTGAGAGTTCTGAGACCTTTAAGAGCCATCAATCGAGCCAAGGGCCTCAAAGTGAGTTTATGACAATAAAAAAATTCTGTTACAGCTGGTAAAACTGTGCTTTTAAATAAATAATTTGTATGTACTATTTACAACATATTTATGTTTGCTTTTAGTTTTTAGGCTTAAAAGAGCACTTTTATCAAACATCTACACATGTGATTGACTCTAACAAGGGTTTCTCCGCAGCACGTGGTGCAGTGTGTGTTTGTAGCCATCAAGACGATCGGAAACATCGTGCTGGTCACCATGCTCCTGGACTTCATGTTCGCCTGCATCGGTGTTCAGCTTTTTAAGGTCTGAGATTTCACCCAAAATCACCCGCAGCTTCGAACCCTTGAGCTTCAAAATATCATTTCAATAAGAAACTTCAGAAATTAAACCTTAAGTTCCATTTCTGCCTAAAAATGAAAACACAACAATGAAATAAAGCTCAAATAAAATATTACTTTACTCAAGTTTGGTTTAAAAATACTAACAAACACTTGTACAAAGCAAACCTATTAGTTAAAACAATTTAAAAGTTACATCAAACTACTACTGTACATTTTATTACACAGACGTATTACTTTATTGTTTGTAGAGTAAAATAACCCTAGCACAAATTTTACTGTGCTTTAAAGAACTACTTTTATCAATGAAACCATTTCACTTTATAAACTAATCACTAAACCTTGAAACGTGTCAATAAATCCAATTACTGTGCCCGACGCCGCTGTTCTGAGTTAATGATGTGATAGTTTTTACCAGTGTGTCGCCAAACTGAGCTTAGCTTCATTAGCTTCATATTGCTAATATATTTTACTGCACTTTAAAGTGCTTTAACATAATCCTAATTTAGATTTTATTTTACCACAATTCCAACATTTACCTTTATTTCTCATAATTTTCTTTCTCTAAATTTTATTATCATTCATTTTAATTCACTTACGTAAAAAACGTAGCTTTACTAACATACTATTTGCTACTAAACTAGCGACGGCTAAACGAGATTTTAATAAGCTACAGGGGGCTCTTCATTTGTGTGCATTAGGGCACGTTTATGGTCAATTACATCTTTGATTACAATATAGACTTAAACAAATGTAAATATAATTGTTTTTTTTTGCAGGGTAAATTTTATTTCTGCACAGACCCTCTTAAAATGACCGAGGAAGAATGCAGGTGAGGAACTTATTTTAACTGGAATCATTACTAGGGAACACTGTGCTATTTTACAACCCTCGCATGTTGTTACATTTCATTTTACTTCATAATTTTACTCTTAAACACATTAAGATCTCAATATACTACATTTTACTGAAATACTAGCAACAATTTACTTCATAAACCTTTAGCCTTGCAACACTTTAAAACTTTAACAGAACCGAGAAATACTGTAATACTGCTTCCGTATTGGTTACTACGGAAACCCTCCGTGCGTGTTGTTCCAGGGGGACGTTCATCCGACACCAGGAGAAAGCTCTTCACACGATGGAGCTCAGTCAGAGGGAGTGGATGAACAGTGACCTGAACTTTGATAATGTTCTCAACGGCATGCTGGCGCTCTTCACCATCTCCACCTTCGAAGGGTGGCCAGAGTACGTGTCATCACACACATATACAGGGTTTGGAACACTGATCGTTCATAGCTCTGGAGGTCTGATGTGGTGTTTTTGACAGTGAAACTGAAACACTAGCAGTGGGTTTTTTTTGGGGGGGGGGGCATAGGCACATGTGATGGCTGCTGTTATGTCATCCTGAAACTGAGGCATTTATGGCTAGCTTTTCTTCTGTGTCTATGTTCCTACCTACTGCAGCCTACTGTACAAAGCCATCGACGCTAACCTGGAGAACCGGGGTCCTGTTTACAACAAGCACACCGAGATCTCCATCTTCTTCATCGTCTACCTCATCCTCATCGCCTTCTTCATGATGAATATTTTCGTGGGCTTCGTCATCGTTACCTTCCAGGAGCAGGGCGAGCAGGAGTACAAGAACTGCGAACTAGACAAAAACCAGGTGCCGGGGTCTATAAAATATCAATTTTATCAATCGTTTTTTTTGGAAAAACTACAATCTAGACGTGAAATAAAACATGAACAGAACATGAATCTTCTTTAAATATATAATATTCAATATTACAGTGCAAAAATCTGCTAATCTATGTAAATATTTATATTTTAGGGAAAAAAATACTTCTTATAAGCAGGAAGTTTATTGAAGCACAAACAAATAATTAATTCAGAGCTTACCTAATATATAAATATATATTTAAAAAGATTTTATTGAAAAAAAATTGTCTTGTAAATGTTTGACATTTAATATTTTAAAATAAATGTACTTTTTATCACAGTAAATTAATTATTATTAGCTTTAAAGTAGACATGAAATTCAAAATTGCTTACAAAAAAGGTCTTCATCAGAAATTAAAATCAATGTAAACATTTTTTTGCTCAATTTTTAAAATAGTTTTGTAAAAAATAAATCTTATTTTTTTTATTCACAAAAGTATTGCAAGCACATGGAATTCAATATTCTTGTGCCAACATATTCAGTGAACAAAACAAGGTTTTTTTGGTAAAATACACTATGTTTTGACACAATTGGTTTCGAGCGTGTTTTGTTTTGATGACATTGATTTTTCATCCGGAGGCTGAAGTTTGCTCTGTCTCTCAGCGTCAGTGTGTTCAGTACGCTCTGAAGGCTCGACCCCTGCGCTGCTACATCCCCAAAAACCCTCGGCAGTACCAGGTCTGGTTCATCGTGACCTCCAGCTACTTCGAGTACCTGATGTTCCTGCTCATCATGCTCAACACCATGTGCCTGGGGATGCAGGTCAGGAGCACGCAGCTCTCCATCACCTGACCGGAGCAGGATTCTCACCTCAAGATGTTTTCTGTCTCCTGCAGCACTGCAACCAGTCTGACCACATCACTCACCTCTCGGACATGCTGAACGTCATCTTCACTGTGCTCTTCACGGTGGAAATGCTCCTCAAACTCGGCGCCTTCAAAGCTAAGGTCAGAAAGCCTTTGACGGTGACGTCTATGTTTAGAAACATCTGCTGTTTTAATTGTGAATTAGATTTGGATAAAAATGTGCAAATATTAATGTTAACAATTATTCAGAACATTATAAACGCGAAAGTTCAGAGCCGGAGAGAAGTATTTCCTCAATATTTTCCTTTGCGGATGGATATCTTGACGGCTTTTCCAGGAAACTTTGCTCAAGCTGTGACTCCTCTCTCCAGGGCTACTTCGGGGACCCCTGGAACGTCTTCGACTTTGTGATTGTGGTCGGGAGCATCGTGGATGTTATTCTGAGTGAGATCGATGTAGGTTTTTTGAAAAGCATCAAATGTTTGACTTCTCTGTCGTCCTCCTCCTGTTCATTCTTCTTTCTGATCACTCGCTCCAGGCGGCTCTTGCTGCTCAGGGTGGACTCTACTGTCTCACTGGATGCTCTGTGAGTAACTTTGCTTGCTTTTCTGAGCCGATGACATAAATTGTAAAAACAAAACTCCCAAAACATAGTTGCAAAAGATTCCTCATGTTCCTTTCTCTGCATTGATCTCCTTCTCTCCAGGAGGTGAATCCAATGCAAGCGATTGCAGTAAGTGAAAAAGAATTTTGAAGGATTTGATTAATATTTTTATAGCTTTTCGTTTACACTGTTTTTTTTTTCTCGTGCAGGACTCTGAGAACATGAGTGTGTCCATCACTCTCTTCCGGCTCTTCCGCGTCATGCGCCTGGTGAAACTGCTCAATCGCTTCGAGGGGATTCGGAACCTGCTCTGGACCTTCATCAAATCATTCCAGGTCCATCACCATCAATTAATCCAAGTAGAGCTCAGAGAAGAGACTTCAGCTCCAGAGTTAATTAAGTGCTTTATACGAGCAATTACTTAAAATCACCAGCTCCATAATAATCAATATAATTGTTATTGAACAAAGAAACAATAGGGATTTGGTGTTGTATTTGGACAATGAAACTGAAACGCTGTTAAATTTGTATTTTATTGTTGTTCTCGTGTGTTTTCAGGCTTTGCCGTATGTGGCTCTGCTCATTGTAATGCTGTTCTTCATCTACGCTGTTATTGGGATGCAGGTAAACACACGCTAAATATTAAAATACAGCTGTGCATAAAAAAAATGAACCTTAACCTTGAATTTCCGTCTGGCAGGTGTTTGGTAAAATCGCGCTAATAGACAGCACCATTATAAACCGAAACAATAACTTCCAGACGTTTCCTCAGGCCGTTCTGCTGCTCTTCAGGTCTGCGCTCTGGATGTTTTGTTAAAATGTTCTTTTTGGAGCTCGATCGCTAGCTTGTGGTGTGTGTGCAGGTGTGCCACAGGTGAGGGCTGGCACGAGGTCATGCTGGGATGCTTGTACGGTCAGCGCTGCGATCCTAAATCTGAATATTTACCTGGAGAGGAGTACACCTGCGGATCAGGCTTCGCCATCCTCTACTTCATGAGCTTCTACATGCTCTGTGCTTTCCTCGTCAGTGTCACTAACAAACATCCATTCCCTTCAAATGTGTTCCAGTGGGTTTTCCTCATCTCCCTCTTCCTCAGATCATTAACCTGTTCGTCGCTGTCATCATGGACAACTTCGACTATCTGACGCGTGATTGGTCTATCCTGGGGCCACATCATCTGGATGAGTTCAAGAAGATCTGGGCTGAATACGACCCCGAGGCCACGTAAGAAGAGACCGTTCAGACTTGTGTGTGAATCTGTGCAGCAATGAATGGCAGAAGAAATCAAGTGTCATCAAATGTTTACAATTAAATTCCTTTGGAGAATTCTGCAGCTTTATATTTTATTTCACAGCATCAGAGGGAGTCGTTTGAAAAAAGGAAAGACTGTATTTGGTGCATTTGTTAATATCACTTTTAAAGAAACAATCAGGGAGGAAATGAAAAGCCTGAACAGACACGTTTTAAACTCAAAAGCACTCTGTGTGATGCCGGTGTCTTCCTGCAGGGGGCGCATCAAACATCTGGATGTGGTGACACTGCTGAGGAGAATCCAGCCTCCTCTCGGCTTTGGCAAATTCTGTCCGCACCTCGTTGCCTGCAAAGTGAGACAATCAGTCACTAAATACACGTCTAGGCAGCAAGCAGAAATGCTTGTTAATGTGAAACATTCGCACAGACTCTACCCCAAGCTCTTAATCTGCCAGATTTTAATGTGAAAGAAAGAAAGAAACTGTAAAAATGTTCATTTCTAATCACGAAAGCATTGATTTACAATCATAATGTTGACATTTGCGTCACTGTTGTTGAATTGAATTGTGAAGCTAATAAAATTCAAAGTGATGCTATGATGCAAAGTTAACATGTTGCATGCTAATGACGTATTAACGTGTTAGTCTTCTTTATTAATGCTAGATTTTTGTTCAAAAACATGCTAATGACTTTCAAAGTTATGTGATAATGAGCTCATTTAAAATAAACGTGCTGCATGCTAATGAGACATACGTATATGAGACTTTTATCCAAAGTGACTTACATTTCAAAGGATTAGCAGAACCGGTGAACACTCCTGATGATATGCACACATCTAGATAGAATAGAATAGAATAGAATTCACATGAAAGCAGTTTACATCTGTTTTGTGTTTTGACGCTTTTGTTACTTTTTCACTTGAGAGTTGAATCCTGTTGGAGAATGATGGCTTCAGAGCGATTATAATAAAGCTGTTCCTGTCAGAGCATCAAGCGTTCCTTGTGTAGAAGCCGCAGTGACGTGTGTTTTCATCTTCCTCTTCTTCAGAGATTGATTTCCATGAACATGCCTCTGAACAGCGACGGGACCGTCACGTTTAACGCCACGCTCTTCGCTCTCGTGAGGACTGCGCTGAAAATCAAAACTGAAGGTTTGAGCTCATCGCTGTGCCTTCCTTTATTTTCGTGCACCGTCTCTTTAAAGCTCGATTTCTCTCTGGCAGGTAATTTTGAGCAAGCGAATGAAGAGCTGCGAGCGATCATCAAGAAGATCTGGAAGCGCACCAGTATGAAGCTGCTGGACCAGGTCATTCCACCGATCGGAGGTGAGATCTGTATCGCTGAAGAGGGATGCTGAAACATCTCATAACTTCCATTTCTCACACAAACAGATGATGAGGTGACGGTGGGCAAGTTTTATGCCACTTTCCTGATCCAGGATCACTTCAGGAAGTTCATGAAGCGCCAGGAGGAGTATTACGGATACCGACCCAACAAGAACAAGAACGCCACAGAGATCCAGGTCAGCCGTGGATCTTTCATGTTTCGATCAGAGGAGATGTTTTGAGAGCAGAAATACGGTTCAGGACCATAGCGATCCCCTCAGTCCCTTTTACCGAAAAACACCTCGATAAAGATCATCCATCTTTGGTTTCGGTTTCTCCAGGCGGGTCTGAGGAGCATCGAGGACGAGGCAGCCCCTGAGCTACAGCGAGCCATCTCTGGAGATCTCCTGAACGACGAGGAGATGGACCGAGCCATGGACGAGCAGATGGAGGAGGGAATATACCGGGTGCGTGTCTCCTCCTCGTGTACCACTTTTCTGGATAAAAACTCTTTTCATGAGTAATGTTTGTGGAGCAGCGAGCTGGAGGCCTGTTTGGAAACCACGTGGATGTGTTCGGTTTGGATAGAGGAGCGTCCAACGCAAACCAGGGAACCAGCCAGCGCCCCCTACAGCTCACAGAGAACGAGGCGTGCGGGAGCTATCGGGCTAATGCTAACAATAATGCTACACCCAACAACAGCAACGGAAATAATAACAACCACAGCCGGGTGTACAGGTGAGGATCGAAAACTGGGACTCAACGTGTTTCTGAATTCATTGTGGTCTTTCTCTTGCAGGTCTGAGGCACATTTCCCATCATGCACTAGCACATCCACATATGGACCAATCAATGCAGCCGATCTCCTCCTGCAAGAGGTGAGGAGAAACCATCAGAAATATTAAAAGATGAAGAAAAAACTGTATCGTTTTACACGTGTCTGGCCACATGAAGGTTACGAATCCACGAGTATAACCGTTTCTTTTTTTTAAAGATGTTTGCTTCCAATCACAAAAATCATTCATTTTATAATTCGAATAGTTGTATCTTTTCATATATGTCTCTAAAATACACTGTTTCATGTGTCTGTGTCTTATTGAAACTAGGAGAAACAGGTGAAAAACTAACATTTATGACTAACAAAACACATCAGTTATTCCATTTTTATGATGGACCATTGAACTGTTAAAGCTAATGCAAAAAGATGCATCACAGCGTTTAACCCTTTCACCCGCGATGGTTTGGTTCCTCAGGCTCTGATCGCTGGAGGTTTGGAAACTCTTTCCAACGACTGGAATTTCCTGTCTGTCACTAAGGCAGAGCTGGCGACGGCGCTTCACATGGATCTTCATGAGCTGGAAAAGAAATCAGCAGCTTTTCTGAACAAAAACAAAGGATGGCGTGTGATTCGAAAGAAACACACATCTGAAATACACTCAAAACAAAGCCAGGTTTAAGAGGACAATAAAGTTTTTAGAGCCAACCGTAAATGTGTTCAAAATAAAAAAAATATAAATATCTAACAAAATACAATTATTCGTGTCTCAATCAAAACTGAGGGAAAATAGCAAGTGATTTGAAAAATCTACATCAAGTGCTGGAATATAGAATATTAGGTAGAATATTTTTTATAATAAAATATGAAGAAAGCATTTTCAGACTTTTGGAGTTTCAGGTGCATCCACCAAGGGTTTCCAAAAATGTGTGAATTGTATAAAATGGTCTTTTAACAAAACACAAGAGTGGCGTGTACTGATTTAAATTTTCCCATTGATTCAGCGTCTGAGGACGGTTTTAGATACTGCTGAAATAATCGTATTTTAAAAGTAAAAGATTCAGAAGTAAAAAATTTCTGTCTGGATGCTGTTTTTGAGGAAAAGACCTCTTTGTAAGATGCTAGGTGTCAACTGTTTAAGGCATTGATGAAATGCATGTGCATCTGCACATCAAAGACTAACCTGGTAATTGTTTTCGAACGGCAGAATGTAATATATGATCATTTCTGTGTTTCCTGATGCACCAGACTAAATCATGACTTTTTTTCTATAGATTACTGTAAACATCTAAAGTCAAGATATATTTATAACAGTCGCTCTTCTTTTGTTTACAACTATCAGCTTTGGTTTTACAAGTGGAACCATGTGATAAAGAGGATGCCTTAAAATTTTACAAAAATCCACTTTGGGTCAGTTATATTATTTAAATTTGACCTTTTTCTACATTTTAATAACTGATATCTGTTTTAATTTACTTCCGTGGAGTAATTTAAATTATTTTTACAAAGTATATATATAAAGCATTCAAAAAGCACTATTTTTATTTGGATTATACCTTTATGTGAATAAAATGTTGCACTCGTGTGAAGTATTTTTGTTGGTTGCATTACTAATACATATAAGGGATGCTATTCCCACATATAATTTCAATTTATTATCTTGACAACTAAAATTTTGCTAAAAAATGAACCCCATTTTACATACAATAGTTAGTTTAAGGCCAGTTTTATGAATGTAACATAAAAAGAAAACGTTTTTCCAGCCCTCAGTGTAATGTTAGCGTTAGCTTGTTTTTTTGTGGTTAATCTTGACATCTACAGGTTCCGTTTTTAATTAAGTGAACTCTATATCAAAGCAGGAGATGCGAGTATTTTAAAGCTTTTAAGCACCTCTGTGAATATCTCTTGATTAAAACTGTGAACTTTTTAAAAACACTGAGGCGATGAGTAGCCGTCTGTGGTCTGCGCGCGCTTTCAGTTCCCGCCCGGGGCGCCGTCACGTGACTCGGTCTGTTATTGGATTATGTCGGTTAATCCGTGAGTGTATGGAACCGCCGTCTCGGGGTTTGAAGGCTTTAAACACTGACACAACGGTAAATTATCATTCTTCTATTCATTTTTAATGAAATGTGTGATATTTTTGGGATTTATTACTAGTGTGTGTTGTAATCTTATCTTTCCCGAGTTTAAATTTGTTAAACTACTAATAGTCTAGCTTTTAAAACTTTGAGTTGTTACTAGAATTAACATTCCTGTGCACAACGAATATTTTTATCTATTTTAGTTAGTGGATTGAAACATTAAAAATAATGTGATTAAGAGTTCAAAAACACTGATATATATTTAAATTATTATCTAGCAGTGTGATTAATTTTACTCAATCCAGGAACCTATCGGATGAATTTAAGGATTTAATATTTTTTCCTTCAGCATACAGATACTCTTACTGGTCTGCAGGTGTCCAGAAGATCATGCACCAGGAGCTTACAAAAAGTAGTCCATGTCTGTCCCAGTCAGGTAAAGAAGAGGAATAATGCTCTCCAAAGAGATTGTTTGTTTAAATTATTTTGATTTACAGCTCAAGGATTGACGGCAGGGGCAGAAGGTGGTGGTGGTTTCATAAAAGAGGTGTGGCCATCACAGCCACGCCCTACATCACATGACCGGGTCACACTAATAGTTGACGGGACTCATTTTGTCGTGGATCCAGTCATTTTTACGACTTACCCGGATACAGTACTTGGAAGGTGCTTATCAATCTAAAGCAATCACTTACGATGTAATGACGCAAACTAATAAACCATGTTTCGTCAGAATGTTTGGCCGTGCGCGTCAGCACAGTTTCACACGGCCGAATGCTAAAGGAGAATTCGAAATTGCTGAAGGAATTGGTGCCAATATCTTCAGAGTCATTCTGGTATGTGCCACCACAACTTCAAACGTAAAACCTTCCACAATTTAACACACCTTCATTTGTCATGCAGGATTATTACCGTATCGGAGTGTTGCACTGTCCGGAGGGAGTGTCTTTGGCGGAGCTTCGAGAAGCATGTGATTATTTATGTATAAACTTTGATTTCAACACAGTCAGATGCAGAGACTTCAGTGAGTCAAACACAAAGCAAAAAACCCTAATCCTTCACCCAAATGAACTCATCGCTTCTGTCCAATCAGGTGCTCTGCTCCATGAGCTGTCCAATGACGGTGCTCGGCGGCAATTCGAGGCTTTCCTAGAGGAGCTTTTGCTTCCTGTGATGGTTTCGAGTGCTCAAGAGGGAGAGCGCGAGTGTCATATCGTTGTCCTCACAGATGATGACACGGTCGACTGGGATCACGACAACCCTCCACCCATGGGCGAGGACAACTCCCAAAGTGAGATCTCATGTGTGATACTTACAAGAGTCATATCCACTGGACTGAAATTTAGTTTTTTTTATTATGTGTTTTCAAAAGAAGCCGAGTCCCCAAAGCTCTGAGTCGCCATCGGTTCACATATTCCCTATTGAAGCCGGTGCAGTCTAGAATGAGATAATATAATCTTTATTGTTTTTATTTTTTTAAGTAATCTACAGTTCCAAGCTCTACCGTTTCTTCAAGTTCATCGAGAACAGAGACGTCGCCAAAGCTCTCCTGAAGGAGAGAGGTCTGAAAAACATTCGCATTGGCATCGAAGGTACAAACATAGATGTTAGAAACTTGTGATTTAACATTTTTAGATGATAAATTAGAATCTTACATTGCTGAATGCTACTTTGAATAATAAGAACCTCGTGTTTGTTGATGGAAACGGTTATTGGTTTCACTGACCACGTTTCAGGATACCCGACGTGTAAGGAGAAGGTGAAGCGGCGCACAGGAGGGAAGTCCGAGGTGATCTACAGCTACGTGCAGCGGCCGTTCCTGCAGCTCTCCTGGGAGAAAGAGCAAGGGAAGAGCAGACACGTGGATTTCCAGTGCGTCCGCAGCCGCAGTGTCCCAAACCTCATTGCGGTGATGGGGGAGGGGCCTGTATGTGCCGGGACAACACCTGCGCCACAGGTCGACGAATTAGATCGGCTCAATGGGCCTGTTCCTTCTGGCTGCGACCAATGAGGGAGGAACTCTCTACATGATGCCTCGTTTTTGGACCTATGGGAAAATTCTTTTTGCATGTGAAACCGCAGCAACTTACGTTTCTTGTCTCAGAGAGCGGGACTCTTCCATGAGGAAGAAAACCAGTAAAACGTGTAAAAATATTATAATCCACACAGTGGGTGTTCAGAAACATTTCCCTAAACTCATGAAATTGTTTCTTTTGTTTTGGTGAAGTACAGGAGACAAGAGAGCAACCAGCAGAGCGGCTTCACCCAGTACAGTTTAACTATGAATAAACTTCTGGAAATCATTTGTGATTTGTTTGATTTAAAAAAGTTATTTTCAACAACATCATGGTCTCTCCATCATCGGCGCACACTTTACTAAAAAGCTAATTAAAAGTTTAGTAAACCCTCACAAGTTACAACTGAATAATGAACAATGTTCATAACATTGAAAGCACATTTCTAAAGGCAAAAGTTGAAATAATTATTTCTTTTGATCTTTGTACACGTCTATACGTATTTGATGTTTAAACACCTCGGATTAATGGATATATATTTTTACATAAACTTACAAACTCTTCATTATTTTGTGCACATCCCGGCGCACTTATGACGTTCACGCATGAATGTTTTACGCATGCGCATGGATCCTGTTATGCGTCGATCTGCGCGGTTTCAGGCGCACGGCAACCGTACGCCGGAAGTGACCGGTGGCATCTCACCGTAACTGGACCGAGACCGGTGGAACCGACGCCAGGCTCACGACACCAGGATTCCCCCAGATAGAAAGACCAGATATATAGTGCTGTTTGCTTTCGCTTAATCGGTAAGTTGCGTTAAAGGCCGAAGACCGAATCCACTGTGAACCGGGTCGAGACTCGAACCCCGAAGCTTTGAAACACCGGGCAGGTGACCGGTAACCGTCACCGAAGATAAGACATTAAACATAAAAAAACTGATAGCTTAAACTCTTGTCTGTTACATAATTTCCATGCTAATTATCTTGAATATATTAATCATAAACATTCATGATATTAATAATGACGCTCTCTGACCGTCACAGACCAATGAAACATTGACGATAAACACTGTATTTACATAACACTAGACCAGCCAATAGCAGCAGAACTTCAGCTTCAACATATTTGTTTGTTTTTCTGTTCTTTGAGCGAGTAAAACTAAATTTACTAGTTATTCCAGTTATTTCCGATTTCCGTTGTCATTGAAAACACATTTCCTACTACTAAAACCTGCTTTGATTAGCAAAATCATGAAATGTCACAATAATTCTGTAAATGTGTTATTTTAATTTTCTTCTGAAAATAGAATAAAAAGTGAAAAAAACATGTTTAGAGTTAGAAATTGTTTGGGGATATGTAGTGATGTATTTTCATTTTTTTGGGTAGTGGTGAGGGGAGGGGTCTGTTCGGGGGCGTGGTCTTTAGAAGATAAGAGCTCAGCAGATTGGTCAACAGCTGACTGATTTGCATTTTACAACAATTTGCCTTTAGGACGTTTTATTTATAAATTATCTGTTTTAAATTAAGTTGATATTATTTGAGCTCTACACATCAGTGGCAGATTACGTTTTTGATGCGGATGAGCATTATTGTTTCAAGCTATTATCTTTAAAAGAAAAAATATTAGATGTCTATTTCATGTCGATGTCTCTTTGTATTTATGTATTTTTATATGCAGTTGTGTGATTGTTTTACATGTGAAAGTCAAACCTCACATGGATATGTCTGTGGGTGTCCAGCCATCCTGCGCTGGCTTCTCAGGTTCACAGTGGGCGGAGTCAGGCTGAGACTGGCTGCTAGTGATGAGTGGCCGGAAGGGGGCGGAGCTTGAGCGCTGGGGTGGAGCCAGAGAAACGAAGCCGAGCATGGAATCGTTCTGCTGGTTTGCTCCTGCTGTTCTGCAGCGATTGTTCAGGCTCCCAGCGCCGGTTTTATCTCAGCACCAGCTGAAGCGTCTGGAGGAGCATCGCTACAGCAGCTCAGGTCGATCCCTACTGGAACCCGTCATGCAGCGCTTCTGGGAGTGGCTGGTCCACCAGATGCCCCCCTGGCTGGCCCCGAACGTCATCACCATCGTGGGGCTGGCCACCAATGTATTCACTACACTGGTGCTGGTGTACTACTGCCCGACCGCCACCGAACAGGTACAGCTGCGACATATCGGGAGCCTACAATGTTTTGGATTGAAACAAATGTGTTTTCCAGGCTCCGCTCTGGGCGTATCTCCTGAGTGCCGTGGGTCTGTTCATTTATCAGTCGCTCGACGCCATCGATGGGAAACAGGCGCGCCGCACTAACAGCAGTTCACCACTGGGGGAGCTCTTCGATCATGGCTGCGACTCGCTCTCCACAGGTGACGGTACACCCCGAAATGAGTGTTCCGTCTCTTTCGAGTCTCATCAGTCTGAACGGTCTGCTCTCATTTGCCAGTGTTCGTGGTGCTGGGCACCAGTATCGCAGTGCAGCTGGGAACGCACCCTGACTGGATGTTCTTCTGCTGCTTCGCTGGTATGTTCATGTTTTACTGCGCTCACTGGCAAACCTACGTCTCGGGGACGCTTCGCTTCGGCATGTGAGTACCAGGATGCCTTTCTATAGCAGAGATTAAAACACACGCGCACAATATTTACAGTTTTCTATGTTTGTTCGGAAAAAACTAAATTATGTGTTTTACATTTTATTCAAAATAAACAGTCAAAGAAAATGTCTGCTCAGCTCTTGTGAAAGAAGATTTTACATTTCATTATTGTTATTGTCTTTATTTTAAGAAATATACATGTGATGTTTAATGTAATTGTTAAAATATTAGTTTAAATCAGGTCCATTTAAAAAAACTAATGTTTCCAATACATATGTTTTTTAATAAAGGTAAGGTTTTATTATTCTTTGGTTTTATTTCATGGAATAAACAAATCGCCATAACATTTGTGAAAACATTTTCATTTGGTCTTTAACACTGAATTTTTGATTATTGATTAATGTTTGGGAAAAGATATTAAATTACATGGATATTATTTTGCAAAATAAGACGACTCACACGTGAGGTTAAATAAAATTAAAACATTTTTATATGAATTCTTTTAAATGTTATGTTGTTGACATTTAACATGCACATTCAAATGTAATATATCAAATTAATTCACATTTCATAGTTTTAATAAAAACTTTTAGAGTACAACATTTATTTCTGGGTGGTGCAGTGGGTAGCACTTCTGTGGCCTTCCAGTTAGAAGGTTGTTGGTTCGAGGCTCGCCGGTGACCTTCCTGGAAGGAGTTTGCATGTTGTCCCGGTGCTTCCGTGGGTTTTCCCCACAATCCCGAAAAGGGAACAAGCGAGAAGGAAAATGAATGAGTGAATAAATATAAAAGGCAAAATATTTAATGCTTAATGTATTTATATTTAATGTCAAACCTATAAAGTATTATTAGCATAACCGATAACCTATTAAAGTTTAATATGAAAAAACACACTTCTAATCAACATTTAAAATAAGATTTTAATACAGTTTATGTAATTTATAACTATTTACATTTAGAAAACACGGTTCTATTTCTGAAACAAACATGACGCTTGCTGTTTAAATTTTGTTTTAAAAGCCCCTTACTGATAAAATACTGGTGTCAAATACTTATTTTTCACAGTTTATGATAAAAAATGTTTTTTAGAATTATTTACGCTTGTTTTCCTTATTTCTACAAAAAATCTTGTTCACGTTTAGGTGAAGGAGCAGCGAGCCCTCTATTCAGCCACTAGTTAAAATATGAATCGGAGGAATTCGCAACGCTAGTGAATTAGCTAAACGTTACTCGTACGGTAGTTATGCTAGAAAACAAATCTGGATGAGATGTCGTACTTCCTGATGCCGCGGAGTTCTTAGTTAATGCCGTTATAACGACCCTCAGATTTCTATGTTTTACTCCCACTTTCCATAAACAACTGTGACAGAGTAGATACATTACAGTTAACTCCAGCCAGAGTGAAATGAACTCTTGCCGGGTGTAGTCGCTGTGGAGTTCGCTGCGTGCCGGAGTCCCAAACTCTGCTTCGTTTAATAATGACTGTTAAATGCCAAAGAAATTAACTCTACTTTTACAAAAATTAAATTGAAAGTTCCTCATGAGAATACTTTAACGCTAACACGACGCAAACTCTGATCCAGAAACAGCTCAAAGTGAGTTTAATAAATGTAACAAAAACACGACAAACATCTTCAAGATGCAAATGAAAAGTTTATTGATAAAAAGCAAGAGAATAGCTGAGCTGCAGTAGAAGATCTTGAACATAATTTAATCTCCATCTTCATTTTATACAAAATATTTGCCCCCAACCTCAAAACTATTTCTTTTGAACAAATTAATGCGTGCATCAATATTATAATTAAACCAGTGTCAAATTATTATTCCTAAAATCAAACTTTCAATATTTTAATAGAAATTCTAACAATTAAATCCAACAAAGTCAAACAGCTGTAAATGATCACTTCCTGTCCCCCTCGAATAACGTTCTACCTGGACTCCTCCCACCTCCAGCCCTACGTCTGATTTGCTGAATATGTAACGATATGCAAATGAGCTGCAACAGCAGATGAATAAAAGCAGGAGAAATGAAAGAGAATTTCTCTTAAGTTTGAGAATCCCGAACACGAGTTCGACCTCGTTCCACTCGTCCGGATCTGACGTAATACACCACAAGGAGGACCGTAGCCACGCCCACCAGAGCAGCGAGGACCAGTCGGATCACGAGTTCAGTGGGACCGCAGCAGTGCCCCGGGTCTGAGGAACAAACAGGAAGTGAGACGAGCACTATT
>SRMA01025700.1:102151-187251 GCA_007224835.1 Danionella cerebrum
CCAACATTATATAGAAACTCGAGTTACAAGCCACCATAATAATGCTTTAAAGTGATTCAAACTTCTCCTGCTGTAGATCACACTTCAACCGGCTACAGACTCGAGAGAAGCTCTGAAACATCTTTGAAGCAATCGTCCAGACTAGGGCCATAAGCGGTCGCTCGTGTTGTAAATATCTGAAGATATTGAATAATTGTACTCTCGTCAATCTTCTGTTAATGATCGATAAAAACCAGAGAAGCTGAACTCACTGACGAAATAACACAGACACAAACAGATCCAGAATCTCTGGAACATCTTCAAGGGTTTGGGTCAGTGATGCTGAGAGAGGAACTCGTCGAGAAGAAGTGAGAGATGAACGGATGAAACGCTTTTTAAAAAGACGAATCAAGCTCATGACCATCTAAGGCGTTTCTCTGAGCATCTCTGAACTCGACTTCTGCTGCTTCCTGTTTTAATCAGAAAGGAAATGAGCTTTTTAAAAACACCTCTGTGTTCTCTGAGCTGCTCTCGCTGTGAAGCTTTCAGATCAAACACAAACATCTTCATCTTCATATAGCAGCATATTATTAGGAAATGTTACCAATGCAACCAAAACCAAAATACAGAGCATGTTTTAATGCATTGTATTTACAATAAAAAGAGCAAAACATGAAGAAATTGAACAATTAAAAATAAACCCTAAAACACATATTGAGCCACGAAAGAACTTACAGTGATTTTACACATTAATCAGACACAAAACATAAATATAACATTCACTTAAATAAAAATATTAATTATAGAAGAACGTTTCATTCATTCTTACCGGGGTCCAAACTACTGAGCCAGCTGGTGGCGCTAATGCACCATAAGCAAATTGCCAAAAAAACAACAGAAGAAGAATAAGAGGCAGAACCGTCCGTTTACCAAGAGTTCATTCAGCCTTCGGAGGATAATCCCAAGCCGCAGCCTTAAACTCCAAAACGGAAGGACCCTCCGGAGGCCTGTAGAGCCTGGATTGGGACACAGTTATTCCCATTGTACTGTCAGATGGCAAAATCAGCAGATGGCATTTTTTAAAATAAAAGGCCTTGTATGGATCTAAGAATCAATAACATGCTATTTTAAGAAAATACTCTAAAAACCAATAAACAGTTTAAAGAAATCTATAAATCAATTTCTCTCTAAATCAATACAATTACTTTTTCAAAATGGATGTCTTTTTTTTTTTTTTACTCAATACAATTGAAACAAGATATTTTTACTCGTGGACCATGATCGGACTGGTTTTAATAGTCTGCAGACACTAGGGAAGTGCAGGAGCGTCTCTAACCCCTGTCTCCTGCGCTCAGCATTGATGTGACGGAGGTGCAGATCTTCATTGTTCTCGTGTACGTTCTGGCTGCTGCCGGCGGATCCGCTTTCTGGCAGTCTCCGGTAATAACTACACTCACAGCTTCTGAAGATCCACGTGGTCCGTGTGCTTTTACAGGCTTTCACCGTTCCTTTTAATCCGCAGTGATGAAACGAGACGCTCTTTCGTTTTTAGCTGCAGAAGAAAACTCTTTATCTTTAAGAACATGTTCGAAAATGTGATTTCTAACAGTGCTGTCAATCTATTTTTAAAATTGTGATTCATTCCAAATACGTAGATCTATAGTTTAGCATAGCATTTCCTGAGCACTCTGAATCAGGATGTGTTTCAAAAGCACTAACAGTGATTCCGAACGAGGCGTGACAGAATCCTCTCTAGACGAGGAGTCCGTTCTCAGAAGCATCATCTGCTCACGTTTGATGTGCACATAACATCGTACATGAACAAACACACGCCAACAAAGGTTTGTTTAAAAACCTAAATATAGAGCTGAAACATTGGGATTGTTGAAATAAAGTTATTTGAACAGTAAAATATTTCATAAAACTGTAAACTCAGAAATAGAGATCGATGAATTCTGAAGAGAGAATTGGAGAAAAGGTTGAGAAAGAAAATAAAGGAGGAAAGAACCTTGAGAAAAAGGGGAAGTAAAACGAGCTGAACGGAAGAGAAAAAGAGTTGTAAAAGTGGAAAATGGAGTAAAATGAAAAAATAGCAGAGTTGAGTTGATTGCTGAGATTGTTTCTTCTGTTGAGTTTCAATATTTCTGTATTTAACGTGTTCATTATCAGAAATGAATAAAGTGTTTGCTTAATTATAAATGTATTTCGTGTAAACGGTTCCAAATTAATAACAGTGTTTCATCGCGGACGGGCTGAAGAACAATGAGCGCAGAAGCACACGGACCGTACGTGATTATCCGCTGCTGATTTATTCACGTTACCGTAACAGTTATATTAATGTTTGTGAAGACTGTACGAATACTATACGTTTAGTTATAAAGTTACTGAGATTCCTCTGCTTTTATAGCTCAGGTAATAGTTGTGCATCTGTTGTGAGCATGAAAACATTCAGGAATCTTCAGGTTTGTTGTCTATTTACATTCTTATAAATAATAAATAATGGGATTCATTTTCACTCTGCTGTATTCAATCGTTCTCATCTGAGATGTTCTGCAGAGCTCACACGCCCCGCTCCAGCTCTCTCTCCTGCTCCTCCTTTCCTCCTCTCTCCTTTTACGGCAGGTTCTGGTCCTGGCCATCAGAACATGAAAGTGTTGCTAATGCAAACCCGTTATTCTAAACACCAGTTTCCTCGTCTCTGAGGCTGCTTCTGGTCATGATGGCATCACCGTCCACTGCTTAGTACAGGGTCCTAAGCTCTCACCGGCCACTTTATTAGGTACACCTTGCTAGTACCAGGTTGGACCCCTTTTGCCTTCGGACCTTAATCTGTGGCATCGATACAACAAGGACCTGGAAACGCATCTGATGACACTTTTTTTTCTGTGAAAAACTTGTGGGAGCATTTCCATGAAGCAGGACGCTATGGGAAACGACACGCGATTGGTTGTTCGATGCTGACGTATGCGGAGACACCTCTGCTGTGATTCTGGGATGTCCAGAGCAACGAAGAAACGACAAAGAAATTCCTCTAATTCCTTTTCACTTGAGCTTCAGGAAGGAAAAATCCCATGAACCGCTCTGGAACTCTGAGGAGAACGTTTCCAGAAGAGCTGAAGCTGCGGCTGCAGAGGGATCAACCCTTGGGTTAAGAGTAGGGGTCGCATCTAAAGCTGGATGAGCTTATTATACTTTATTTTTAAATTCACGATGAGATGCTCATTTCATTCACAGATTCCTGTGATAAACGTCCAGATGAAACTAATCCCGGCGCTCTGCACTTTTACGGGAGTGGTGTTCTCCTGCGCCGGGTACTTCAGGGTCATCTTCACCGGTGGCGTAGGAAAAAACGGATCCACGATAGCGGTGCGTACATCATTCTAACCGTGAAGAGTGACATCTTTATAGTCGTGGAATCCCGTTCCGATCCGTGTGTTCCAGGGTACGAGCGTGGTCTCGCCGGTTCTCCACATCGGCTCGGTGATCGTCCTCGCCATGATGATCTCTAAGAAATCCTCCGCCCAGCTCTTCCAGAAGCACCCCTGCCTCTACATCCTCGCCTTCGGCTTCGTCTCTGCCAAAATCACCAATAAATTAGTGGTGGGTGGAAAAGATCGTTTCTTTTTTCAGGATTATTGTCGTCGTTAAGTGATGAAGCTGTAACATCTGTGCAGGTGGCTCACATGACGAAGAGCGAGATGCATCTTCACGATGCGGCGTTCCTGGGCCCCGGGCTGCTGTTCCTCGATCAGTATTTCAACAGTGTTTTCGATGAGTATCTGGTGCTGTGGATTTCTCTGGTGAGTCGTAGAATGTTTTTGGTACAAAATGGTGACGTATGCGCTTCTTTTCTTCAAAAGATCCTTTGATTACCTCTCCTCAGATATGTTTCATCTCTGTAAAGATTAAAGCTTTTACATTTTACATTGATGTTGTGCTGGTTTTGTAATAAATCCACTATTTCTTTATATTTAAAACGATTGTTTAAAAGCTTAAGCGCGGAGCTTCAAGGTGAAGGATTTTCTCAAACTGAAAACATAACAAATCCGCAGTTTGCTCAAAGATTTCGTGTCGTATGAATATGTAACACATAAAGCATGACCAAAGAAACTTTAATTTGATTAAATGATGAACAGTGAACTCTGTAGACCTGTTTCAGGGTTTTAAGCTTCATCTCTTTATCTGTAAAGGTCGTAAAAGGTGCACAGAGCAATGTTTGGCACCACCTGGAAGCTTGAAACCTTCCTTGATTAATTTATTTTCTAAAACATTTGCATTCATCGCAGATTATTTCTTTTTCTTATAGAATTGTGCATTGTTCATAAATAAATAAATAAAAAGTGAGGAGCTGTTTAAAGTTGCTTCTTGTTGGATAATGAAGACTAAGAAGCCAGTGTTTGTGGATAAGGGAAGCTTTTTAATAAAGCTGCACTTCCTGATTACCATTATCTTTGACGCCGGCAGCCTTCCACATTTGCGGTCTCACAAAGCTCTATTTCTGCGTTCCAAACTCTTCTCTGATTGTTCTTTTTCCTCGTTGTGTTCCAGGTTCTGTCTCTGTTTGATCTGCTGCGTTACTGCGTCAGCGTCTGTAATGAAATCGCTTCTCATCTGCACATTGACGTCTTCAGGATCAAGCTGCAGAGCCCGGCGGGCGGACGGTGAGATTCAACTCGGACGGTTTCTCCTCTGCACTTTCACCCCGAGACCCGCCCGACGAACCCTCACGATGAGCGGTTCTGAGATTCCTCTTAACTCGTTCACAAAAAGCTTTTTTCACATTAACAATACTTCCGCTGTTTCTCAGCAGCACTTAATGTAATTTATTTATCTTGTTTTTATTCCTTTTTTCGTTCTCACGCCGTGCCTCCAGGAACCTTTCACAAAAAGCTTAACAAATCCCGATCATGACGGTGTTTTTCTAATGTTACTATTAGCTGAAATATATTTCATTTTTTATTACTGCACTCGAGTTAAGTACAGTAAACACTGCCAGCGTTCTCAGCATCTAGAGTTTAATATATTTTTAGTTTGTCGTACAGTTTTGGTATCTTTTAAAGTTGCACATTGTGTCTTTAACGGTTTAATGTTACAGAACATTTTAGCAAATGGAAGGCTTTTATTACACTTATATAAATTAAACTGAGCAATAATGTGAAAACTTTACGATAGCATGAATAAACATTATTTGAAATTGTTGCATTGCTTCTGATTTAGCGGTAAATAAAACAAGACCTGGACGTTTGCTTTTGTGACATTCACCGGAAGATAAAGCTAGATCTGATGGATTTCCTCTTTGTTCACGTCTGTCTAGGTTTCTTTACATTATTCAAATGTGTAATAGTTAGCTGTAAATACTGAGAAATGTGAACATTGAAGAAATCAAAGCGCAGAGCAGTTTGTGGAGTGGATGTTATTAATGATTATATTAATCAGTTTGCTGATCGTTAAAAATGGAGGATGAATATTCCATTTTAATTTCTGTGCAGTATTTCCATCAGTTTTCATCACACCCTGTACGAGACATTAGGATAGAAATGTTTTTCAGGATGAAACTCTGTTTAAACAGGTTTGTTTTATTTTAGTTAAACACAATATTTGTGATTGGTGAGCGTTACAAATCACTGCATCGGCTCAAAATAACCGTTTTGATCGTCCGAGCACCTCAACTGTACGACATTAATCTTGCTAAGCTAAACTTATCCAAAACTTAGATTTTATTTTCTGCCAAAAATGATTCTTAGATTAATTTTCGTAATTTTCTGGAGAGACAACCGATTTAATCGTATATTAAATCTGGCTGTGGAAATGTTTTGATTGTGTCGTCAGAAAAATAAACTTGTTTTGATTGTTACTCTGCTCGGTTTGTTGTAAATGAAACACTTGTAAAATAAAGATTGTTATATTTATGATAACAGCTGTTTGTGTCATTAGTTATAGTC
Organism: Danionella cerebrum; assembly: GCA_007224835.1. Classification (NCBI taxonomy): domain Eukaryota; kingdom Metazoa; phylum Chordata; class Actinopteri; order Cypriniformes; family Danionidae; genus Danionella; species Danionella cerebrum. The sequence continues at coordinate 108,073 of SRMA01025700.1, forward strand.
CGTATCTAGATGAAATGAGCCTTCACCTTGTTGAGAGAGAGAGAGAGAGAGAGAGAGAGAGAGAGAGAGAGAGAGCACAGACAACCAGAGTGTAAAGGAAGAAGCTTCTTTATTGATGATTCACAGTGAGAAGACCACAAGCACAGCACAGCGTTCTCAATGTGAACATGTCAGACAGTTTCTGAGGCCCTGTATTTGTACCGTGAAAACCCCCCTGAGGGGCATTGAGATGTGTTTAAGGAAAGAATGAACAGGCTTACAAAGTCACAATGAAAGTGTCTACATTAAGAATAAAGAAATCATACGGCACAAAGATCATTTTCCCATTACTTAGACAAACTCATAGTGTGTGTGAAATAGATAGCATTAGCATTATAGCATATAACATTATACTAGTGATATTTGAAAAACTAATTTAAAAAAACTTTCCACTTGTGACGAGTTAAAGCCCTTTTCAATGTATTTCAATATGAGTAAAATGTTTGATTTCATGCTAGCTCGAGGAACTAATGAAAGGCTAAAGGTTTAGTACATTATGAAAATGGATAAAAGATGTTTTTATGTGTGATCTGTTTATTGGTCAGGTTTTCTCTTTTGAGAAAGAGTTTGAGTGAATGCTTTCTCACTTTCTCACCCAGTGGCTCACCACACATCTCTGGTTGAGGCGCAGAGAATGAGGCGATCCTCTCTTTCCGCTTGCAGCAACTCTGACACTCATTGAAATGTTTTACTGTACTAAGTTTGCACTCTTTTAGAAAAAAATAGATGTTAGAAGTAGATTGGTGTTAAAAGTTTGAAGATTGTGTTTCTGTTGTGTGAAAACAGGCATCTGATGCACTGCTGAATTAACAACGGTTGGAAGGGACTCCCCCTATAATAACTCTACTGGTGTTGAAATAGAAAGGGTCCCATAGAACTGACAACCGAGGAGGTGCATGGATGAGCCTTTTAACAGAGGGAACTGGATTGAAGGAGTGTTCTGATTGGATGATTGATTCAGTCATGTGATTGTCTGTAAGTGGATGCTGTGACGTGGATACTGGATCCCCGATAGGAGGGCTAGTTCAGCTTTCTGTAATAAAAAAAAGATTTGTACATAACTATTCACATACAACCAAAATGTAAATACATAATTTATTAAATCTGTGTGAAAATGTTCTATGTTTTGATTTAAAAAATGCTTTATCTTAAATTTCTTCATACTTTACACATTTACCATATAGAGGGTATGAGATGAGTTTACTAAAGAAACTGTTATATATATTTAAAAAAATGTATTCGTATTGGGGGGACTTTTACGCAGGCGACCGCTAAGACTCCACATCCGGGTTTCTTTCCCGCTCTTCGCGTGACTTGAGGCGGAAGTGACGCTATTGTCTGTGAAGTGAAGTGAACTGTCGACGGAGTTGACTTGAGGGACAAAAATGGAATAAATATTACAATTAAAAAAAATCTGTTAATTAAACGCTTACACCTCGTGAAAAAGCCCAGCAGATGTGTTAAACGTCTAAATAGAAGATAAAGGAGCTTCGCAGCGGATTTGAAGCATGTTTACAGCCTGAGGGATGATCGACAAGTTTGATTGACAGGTGAATAAAGAGCTCTCCTTTGATCTAAAAATCACCCTTTTGCAATTTTATTCCCTGACTTAATCCAAGAATAAAAGTAAACACAAACCTCGCTTAGTGGCCTCTCATCATCGTGTTTTTTTAGTGTTGATGTTAAACCATATTTATATTTCATGATGTTATTAAAGAGAACCGTGATAAATGTACGCAATTATGTAATATAACTTACGTACGGTATATTACTCAAGTGAGTCTTTTAGTATAAGTTATTATAAGAATTCGTATGTTCGTAGGATCATACACTGAGTATAGACATTTTAAAATGAAATTACATAAATAAATGGTTTTATTCAATTTATTTGGTATGCAGGCTGCTCTTTAATTTAAATGGTTATTTTTGCATCCCTGTAACAAAATTATTGTAAACTAAGTACTAAATCTTGAATGTCTCTTATCTTCAGGATGCTCTCGTGTGTCGCTGTGTGAGTCAGGAAGCAGAAGCTCCGCCGCATCTTTCCCATGATGCCCTGCAGGGGTTGAAAAAGTCATGTGGTGGTTCCAGGAGGGGCTGTGCGTGCTCCCGGTGGCTCTGGTCGTGTGGACGGCTGCCACCTTCATCTTTGCTTACATCACCGCCGTCATCCTCAGACACGTCGACCCACTCGTGCCCTACATCAGGTGAGCGACCGCTGACATCCACAGGTCAGACGTGACTAAAAACTGCCAGCAAACTCACTTTTTTTGGAAGGGAGGGGGGGTTACTTGTTTAATGGTCAAAAAGAAAGGGGAAGTAAGAAATAGAGATGGATAGACAGCGTATGAGAACAGCGAATGAACTGTTACAAGAAATCAGGAAGCGAAAGAGAGTGAACGGGAGAGAAAAAAGAGAGGGAGACTGGAAAGAAACAAGGGAGAGGGTAGAGCAAGAGTGAAAAGAGCTCAAGCGGGAGAAACAGAGATGGGAAGAAACAAGGGAGAGGAAGGGAGAGAGAAAGAGGATGGGAACAATGGAGAGGGAGAGAGAGAGAGATAGTTCTGTTCTTCAGCAGAGCAGCATCTGAGAAGATCGTGACGGATTGCTTCATATATTCGGTAGCGTCTCTATACGGTCTCAGGTCCTAGCGCTGTGTGTTTCAGCGACACCGGGACCGTGGCGCCGGAGAGATGCGTGTTCGGGATCATGCTGAACGTCTCTGCTTTCTTAGGTACAGTGACCTCTGACCTCTCTCCGCCTCCCCGCTGAGCTGTCTCTCAGTGCTCATTCACTCCTGTGATGCTGTGCGTCTCCTGTAGGTGTCGCCACCATGTACGTGCGCTACAAGCAGCTGGAGGCGCTGCTGCAGGTGGACGACGCTCGGACGAATCGACTCAACTTCGTCGGCTTTGTTCTTGGCTGCGGAAGCTCTCTCGGGATGTGTGTCGTCGCTAACTTTCAGGTACTTCCCCGAGACATGTCTTCAGTGGTTTTGGGAACATCTATGAGATCAAAAAAATGTAGGCAATGTTGGACGATGAAACTGAAACAACTGAATTTCATTAGTATGTGCTTTTAAAAACATCTAAATATGATATAACAAAAAAATAGATGATATTTTGTTAATATTCATCATATAATTAAAATCCTGCACATTACATACATATATTTTTTAAATGTTTTCTTATTTTTCATCCTAATATTATCTATTTTTTTATGTACTTGTTAATGTTTGAATTTTTAAAACTATAAGATAAGTTTATTATATATTTATTTGTGCACACTTTTTAAATTTTTTTAAAAGCATGAACATTCATATATTATTTATTTATTTTCTAAATACATTTTTCACCCAACATTTGAACCGATGTGAATATTGAAAACCAGTTTGGGCAGATGGCGCTGCTGATTTCTAAAGATATTTCTTGTTGTCCTCCAGAAAACGACCCTGTTCTCGATGCACCTGGTGGGTGCCGCCCTGACCTTCGGCGTGGGCGCTCTGTACGTCTTCCTCCAGACGCTGCTGTCATATTTCATGCAGCCGCGCATTCACAGCAAAAGCATGTTCTGGACGCGGCTGAGCATCGGCGCATGGACGCTTGCCAGCATCGTCTGCAGTATCCTGCCACCAATAACGGAAAACAAGCTTATGGGTGTTTGCATATGCAAATGAGGTGCTGTTTGGATAAACATGAGCTAATGTGTTTAGATTACAAGCCCCGGACCTGGATCACAATGACATACGAGAGCCTAGCGTTTCATTTTCAAAATCGTAACGTAAAGGAACAAAGTCTGCTTTGAACAGTGTTTTCTGAGAGGGTTCCACTAAAGGAATTCTGGGAGATTGCTGAGGATTTGAACGCGTTTACACAGGTCTGGTTTCTCAATCGTTACTGATCCGCTTCTATCGGCTTTGTTTGATGAGTGAATCTTCATCGACATGTTTTTCCTTGATTCGCTCAGTGTTCGTGTCGTCTGTGATCATGTACAGCATTCTACCGGGGGTCGAGGTCAATAAGAAGCTCCACTGGACGCCAGGAGAACCCGTGAGTGAGGATTCTGAATGTGATCCAAAGCATCTTCCAGCTCAGAGCTTCTGTATCCTGTCTGAGAGCAAACACACGCCATGTTTATGTCATGTTACGGTTTTCCAGGGCTTCACGCCGCACATCATCAGCACTATCTCTGAATGGTCGCTCGCGCTGTCCTTCATCAGCTTCTTCCTCACGTACATACGAGACTTCAAGGTACATCCCAACGCTCCTCTCTTCAGGAGCTTCTATTTAACACAGGAACAAATATTCCCGGTTTTTCCTAAAAATCTCTGTTGACCTCTGCAGAAGATCAACCTGCGAGCCGTGGTGGAGCTCGAGAGTGAGCATCTCTACCATTCTCAGCATCCCCAACCAGGCTCTGCTCGTGGAGCCGCGGAGACCTCGCCGCTGCTGACCGGGAGCATCTGAACAGCAGGAACAGGGTTAATAAAACGAGCTTTCAGATTTAAGGGGCCACACCCTCTATTTTTTGAGCTTAACATTGGTTTCTGGCTGCTGAAGACTGTAACTGGAGCCTTTTACTTTATTTTTAACAACAAAAGAGTTAATTGTCCATTTGGGGCTCACGTGGCATTTCCTGTTTTAAAAGCAAAGTTAGATTGCAGTGCCGCCATAGAGTTCCCAAGATGATGCGGCGTCACATGAGCCGGTAATACGCATGACAAACTATCCAATCACTGACTGGTGTTGTGAATTTTAAAACGACATGAATATTAATAAAAGCCTTGTTTTCATTTGTACATGAAACCCTCACGCACGACCTGATCAGAGAAGCGTTATCTACTTTTTCTAGAGATTTGGTGCTTGTTTCTCCCGTGGATAACTTGCCGATGTGCTTTTTGCAAATGTGGGTGTGGCCAATGGCAGCAAATCTATTAACATCCAGTAAATATAATTGAGCTTGACAAGTTCACTGAAGTGATTTTGCGACCCTGTTAAGATTGTACTAGCCTCTCTAACTTTGAGCGTGCATCTGCAGCAGTTTGATTATGCTCCGACTGTTAACAATGATTGCTCAATGAAAGTAATTAACAAAGTTCAGAAGCATCTAATCCAATCTCTACCCTGCTCTATGAAGCACACAATGAGCAGCGGTTATTAAAAAGTGACTCTCACGGTGGTGTGACACTTTAAAGAGTTCATGGAAAGGAGAGTGTTCATGCTGGATTATCAACCTGCTGCTCTTCAAAACACGTTTCTTTGTTTTGTACAAAAATCTTTGAAACCTCTGAAGTGGAGAGGATTGCTGAGCACAAAAGCAGAAGCACGTCTCTGTTTATTAGAGAACTACAACAGTCTGATTGGTTCCTGTTGTGCTGTAAGTAAAGATGCTTTATTAAAATTGTGATTTTTATTCTAGAGTGACATTTCTTCTCTGACGCTGAAGCTCAGAAGTGAATATTCTCCTGAGGGGCGGGGTCTCAGCCCATGACCACGCCCATCTTGGGGGAGAGTTAAATGCTGGAAATGGCATATTTAAAAGCATGATAAATTAAAATAAAAGCCAATGAGGAAAATCAAATTGAGACATGAGAAACATATTTTCAGTTTTTTTTTTGTCATCTAGAAATACATTTTTCTGTGAGTGTTGTGTCCATCTTTAAAGTACCACGGAATGAGAGACATCAAAATATTCACTGGCAGATCTGAATTAAATGATACGATTAGAAAATTGCATTTCAGTGTTTTCTGATAATTAGCTGCAGTATCTTAATTTAAATATTATGTAATATGAATATGTTTTGACCATTTTACCAACATAGCAATGACCTAAAACCCAGAATTTTGTAGGTATATATATTCAGTTTAATAATAGCTAATACTATTGTGTTCGAAGCAAACATTAAATTTATTTCTAGTTGTAAATTCATCCTGCGTCATTGTGTATTTATGCCCCTGTCCTCCAGAGGTCGGGATTTGACCCACATTCGTTAGTTTGAACTATTTACTCATAAAAATCCCTCGCTACAGCATAACGACCCTAAAATTCACTTTTAATAAATCTGCTTCAATTCTTGTGTTTAATTTCAAGTAAGTGGCATGTAAACGTTCTCTTTAGCAGAAGGGTGCTGAGAGCGTTACATTTGACTTACAGACATCTCGTCCAATCGAGTGCTGCGAAATGTGAGGATGGCCAATCAGATGGTTTCGTTTAATAGGATATGGATGGCTTGTCCAATCATTTGCGAGGAGGGGTGGGATCAATCGTGTACCGTGTTTGTTAACGCGGTCCTCGTCTCGTGTTGTATGTTCGAGTTATAAATAAATATTGTTTCAGTTATCGAAATGTTAATTGAAATGTTCTATTCACAATGTTGAACTTTTGACTTCAGATCGGTTGCAGTGTCCCGATGGATGTGTCCTGACGCGATCTGAAGGTTAGTGAAAACTGTTTGTGTAAAGATATGCGACAAACATGTGAATGTGGTTTTTATATTTTATTCACGCTAAGATTTAACCCATGTAAATCTCAAAACAATATTTTAATTAAAGGTTCTTACTGTGAGAAATTCCAATGCAAAAAAGACGTTGCACGTTAATGTTACTTGACAACATAATCCGTGTGTTTGATAAAAGTCTTATATACAATTTCTTGAATATCATTAACTTTGAATAAGGTCCTGCGCGTAGAAATGTAGGAGCTATGATTACAATGAAAAATATTGTTCAATAGTCACAGTTTTTATATTGAAAGAGAACTCCTTTTCCAAGCATAAAATTCAATAATGACATTTCTGTCCATTGTACAAGCAATTAATTAATAGTGTTTGATTACCGGATTAATCTAATAAAAATATTATCTGGTTAATCAACTGTGTAAATAATCATTGTTTGCAGCGACAAGGAGCTCACTCAGAAATAGACGAATAACTTAAGCAAGACGTGATCTTTTGGATTAAAACATCCTCCAAACCACGTTTTGTTTTGAAACTTTCTCTTTCAGACATCCCTAGTGTTCCTTCTCCGCTAAATCCCTCTTCCATCATGACTCACCGCACAATCCACCTCTTTCGTAAAGGCATCCGCCTCCACGATAACCCTACCCTGCTGGGGGCGCTAGCATCTTCCTCCACTATCTTCCCCGTTTACATCCTGGATGTGGAGTTTCTGGAGCAAGTGATGTGCATCGGAGCACTGCGCTGGCGATTCATCCTTCAAAGCTTGGAAGATCTGGACGCCAATCTGCGATCGCTCGGCTCACGCTTATACGTCGTACGTGGGGCGACGACATCAGTGCTGCGTGATCTAGTGACCCGCTGGAACATCACGCAGATAAGCTACGATACAGAAGTGGAGCCATATTATTCAAACATGGAGGCAGAGATACGAGAACTAGCGGAGGCGTGTGCCCTAGAAACGCTCACTCGGGTTTCTCATACACTTTACGACGTCAAGAGGTAAATTTACGATAATTAAATTTCACATTTACATTTATTTTTAGGTAGTTGTTGCTTCGTCAAACGATTGTCTGATTCATTTTCTAATTTCTCTCTAGAATCGTGAAGGCAAACAAAGGTTCCCCTCCGCTCACGTACAAGAAGTTCCTTCAGGTTTTGTCGATTTTGGGCGAACCAGACAGACCAGTTCGGACAGTCACCACTGACGACTTCCTGTAAGAACAAAACATTGATTTTACCAGCTTTACATGTGTGGTGGTGGTATGGTTCGGACATTTTTGTTGTTCACTGTCGACCAATCGTGGCAGTAGTAGCAGCCGAAGTTGTCAGTGGTGCAGGGATCAGAATGTTACATGTATATTTTGGGGGGTATTGCGTGTTAAACTCTTCACATTTTTTAGAATCATATCAAAAGATGTTGTTATGGTAATACTTTCTCTACTCTGTAAAATATTTTACACATTGGCAAACCTACTGCCTGGAACCTACCGAACATTTTCTCCGAGAGGCCTTGCGGTCAGGCCTATGTTCACGATTCGCAATCTTCTTCGTCGATGTTCATATTGGGTGACGTGGTGGCACCAGGTACAGCAACCTCCTAGAAACATTAGACGAACAAGAAAACATCTCTTTGTTATTGTGATGTATCCTGGCTGCAGATCTTCAGTGCATTGATTCTTCGTATCAGATAAAGGAATGTTTCTATGATGAATCTGCCCCCCCCCCTCTCAGTAATCGTCACCTGACAACAGTCACCTGATCTGCTCTTCATTACCTTTGACGTTTCTCAATAATTCTCTCCATAAGTTCGTTATCCTAATCACAAAAGCAGTCTGTGACATCAGATTTGCCTAAGTTTAATTCCGTATGTTCTCTCCATTGTGAGCTTAAATTCCTCCTCTGCTTGAACCCCATCCATTGCTGCTCGCAGCTATAGTTAGCCCTGTTATTATTCCAAACAGTTTGTTTTGGGGAATCTGTCCGGAGCCCTGCAGAGTTTGCATCAGTGTGTGTAGTTGAGGTCGGAGCTAAACTGTGCAGGAACCCTCCAGGACCTGAGCTTGACTCCCCTGCTGTCGAGGAACTCATTTCTGCAGCTTTTTCCTCAAAGGAAGTGAATCTGGATCTGCAGAGTGTTTGTTTTCGTTGCGTCTGACACGGTTTTCTCAGTCGCCTCCGAAGAGCAGATGGTTTCGCTGATGGTTGCCAAGAGCATGCAAATGAAGGAGAGCGAGGAATCCTGGTGCATGGGTTGTGTTTCATGTGAAAACGGCTCTCTAGTGGTGAAATGTTCCGTTTGCTCAGGAGGTGTGCGATGCCGCTAGAGGCCGAGGAGGCGTTCGCGGTCCCCTCTCTGTCTGATCTGGGCCTGCAGGTGGACTCAGAGGTGCTGTGGCCCGGCGGAGAAACCGTTGGGTTGAGGAGACTGGAAACACACCTCCAGAGCCAGGTGAGTTTAAATGGAGATATCGATTAGCCCCAGTTCCTGTTTCTAAGGTGCACGAGCTGTCAGAGGTGTTCATGAGTAAAGCTCTTCAGAAGGGATGGAAATGGAGCTGGAACGTAAACATTGGCACATAGAGACGGCAGATGATGAGATATGAGACGCGTGTTCACCCAGCGGAGATCAGAGGAGAAACATGTTCAGAGCAGTAGCAGATCATGGAACATTGCTAACATGCTAACTCGTTTCACAGACCGATACAAGATGAATCGCCTCAGAACAACTGTCTCTCTTTCCCGTTATTTCTATACATTTAACGAATACAATCTCAGCAGAAGTTGATCCCTCGGTGTGCTTCCAAGATCCCCCGCTCCCATTGGTCAGTGTTTGTGCTGTGATACCTTTGGAACACGGATGTCTTCACAGGTCATGGCCTACCACACAACTTCCAAAGCAGAAGATGATCTGAATAAGAGCCCTCTCTGGAGGTGGCTGTTTCTGTGTAAAACTCTTAATGTTTGATCTTTGCCTCCTTTGGGGCGTGATTAAGTCGCTTTTAAGAGAAGGAGAAGGTTTGAGATGTGTTCAGTCTGTGCTGGTGTATCAGATGGACCTGGTTTTTATGGTTTTGGTCCCAAGGATCATCAGCACCATGAGAGAGAGAGGGCACACGCGCACACGCATGCGCTGGCGTCACACTGACTGATTTGTTTTCAAGGGCTGGGTGGTGAATTTCTCCAAACCTCGGACGATCCCGAACTCTCTGCTGCCCAGCACCACAGGTCTGAGTCCGTACTTGAGCCTGGGCTGCTTATCGGTTCGAACCTTCTACCACCGACTCAACAGCATCTACGCACAGGTGAGGCGCTGCAGTGAACTCGTGAGAACGTTTATTAATGTCACACCGTGGGTTTATAATATATACAATGCCGCACTTTAATACGGAATTATTAATAAACGTTTCAACCCCTTCAGACCCATCCCATCATGTTTTTACGTTTCCATAGAATTAAAAGATAAAACGTTCCTTGTACACAAATGTTTGTTTCGCTTCATTCTATTGGTTCTGCTAAAAGTACCTGGATCTGGACGGGGGTTAATATTCGTAAAGGCTGCTTCTGATTGGTTCCGTTGCTTGTAATGCATCTGTCTGCCACAACCGCCAGTTTGAGGAACCGCTGTTGTACTTTCCAATCTGAAAATATTCATGATTCCTTATTATAATAAGCCACGCCCATGTGTAGTGATGTGCTTTCCACGGCCAGTAGTTTAATATTTAATTCTCTGCTTTCAGTTTGAAACCGTTAGATATTCATGAAGCTTTCATTTAATAAGCCACGCCCATATTTTTAAATCCATATGAATTTTTCCACACCAAGAAGTCTAGGATGTAATCATTTGCTTTCAATTTGAAACCCTAAAGCAGTTAAATATTCATGAATTAGTTTGGAGCAGACACGCCCATCAGTTTAATATTCAGAATGTTTACACGCAGATACCAATAAACACTTTACATCGTTTAATAGTCTTTGTTTATATATTCAGTACCTATCCGTTTAATCTTTGTATCGGGTGCATTACATTGAAAGAATTAGTCAGATATTCATGATTTAATAAGCCACGCCCATGATTTAATATTCATAGTGTTATGTTTATGTATTCTGTGTTGAATATTAAACACCTGGCGAACTCTTTCCATTCGCAGTCGAAGAACCACTCGCTGCCGCCGGTGTCTCTTCAGGGGCAGGTTTTATGGCGGGAGTTTTTCTACACCGTGGCGTCGGCAACACCAAACTTCACCCGGATGGAGGGGAACCAGATCTGCCTCCAGATGGAGTGGTACCACGACCCGGAGGCGCTGGAGAAGTGGAAGACCGTAAGCGAGTGAAGCTTCATCTTGGATCTCGAGCTTGGATGTTCTTTATAGATCCACCTCCCTTCAGGCGCGCACGGGCTTCCCCTGGATCGACGCCATCATGACTCAGCTGCGTGAGGAGGGCTGGGTCCATCATCTGGCTCGACACGCCGCGGCCTGTTTCCTGACCCGAGGAGACCTGTGGATCAGCTGGGAGGAGGGCATGAAGGTCTGAGCCGTTTATGATTACTGAAGGACCTCGGTGGAGGCGTGAGCCGTGTGTTTGGATGTTCTCAGGTGTTTGAGGAGCATCTTCTGGACGCAGATTACAGCGTGAATGCAGGGAACTGGATGTGGCTGTCTGCCAGCGCTTTCTTCCATAAATACACCAGGATTTTCTGTCCGGTGAGATTCGGACGCCGAACTGACCCTCAGGGGCAGTATCTGAGGTAAAGCCACGCCCCCTTCATTCCTCAAATCGAACTTGAAATATGTTTGTTCCTCACCCTCTACTTCTAATGTATTTGTCTTTTTCTTCATTCATTAATTCCGATTAAACGAGCCACACCCACTGCTTTTAATATTCATGACCCACTCCATTCTGGCTTTTACTTATTCTCCTGCCAAACCCTTCTCTCCAGCATTTTATTAAAGTGTTAGTTCTGTTTTATATTCAAATTATTCCGGTGATGCCTGATGCAAAGCCCATCAGTTTCATATTGGAAATGTTTTTCACGTTTAGTCTCCCACATCTCATCATTTGCTGTTGTGCCTCTACAAAATTACCACAAATTAATCATCATTATTGGCCTGTTTACATTAACAACACCTGATGCTAATTATGCATAATGTATTCTGCATTTACATATGCAATATTTAAATGTGCTGCGCCTTAAACAGTTTAATATTCACGTATCTTAATTTTATTAGCCACTCCTATCGATTAATATTGACAGTTTCTGTTCTGTAATATTAGCATTTTTCTAAAAAATATGGGCTGTTTAATTTGTAGAATTTTCTGCTTCCAATATGCCCCGCCCCTCATCATCATCATCATTTATTATTCATGATCGTGAATATTACTCTCTGCAGGAAATACTTGCCAGTGCTGAAGAACTTCCCGGCCCAGTACATCTACGAGCCATGGAAGGCGCCGGAGGATGTTCAGCTTCGAGCCGGATGCATTATTGGTAAGGGCACAAGCCGCCCAGTTCAGAGGGATGGTGTGCTGGAATCGTTATTGGGGCAAATATATGTATTTTAGTCTCGTTTTATTTGGAAGATACGCATCACTTTGTGTCTCTCAGGTAAGGACTATCCCCGGCCAATGGTGTGTCACTATGAGGCGAGTCAGAGGAACCTGGGCTTGATGCGACAGGTTCGAGTTGAGCAACGAAACACGGCAGAACTCACGCGAGGTAAAAGCATCTCCCGCTTCCTGCATTCGATGGTCATTGGTGCAGGAATTCATTCATGCGCTGGGCTACACAGATGTAGCTGACGACCCCATGGAGGCGGGGCTAAAGCGTGGGCTGCATGAGGAGGTGGAGCTTGAAGAGGAGGTGGAGTCTAAGTGCATGAACAAGCGTTTCATTGGCTGCTCCAGTCATAAGCCCTGCCCTCATAGCTGGACACAGGAGAGCCTACACCGGACGGAGCTAAGCGAGGAGGTCATGTGACTAGAATCAGCCAAATGTAGGGATGCTCCGATACCAGTGTCGCTATCTGTCCTTGGAAAGGTTTCAACCTCGGGCTGTGCCGGAGCAGGAGCAGTAATGTTCACATCGGCAACGGCTCGGCTGGTGAGCGTGCGACGGCATTGTTTCGCCTGCAGGAGAATCCTCACTATGGGCTTACCTCACGCCGCTCGTGTGCCAGTGACTGGACAGCGCCGGTGGCAGTGTGGTACCGGAGCGGCTTTTAGCTCAACAGTGATGATGAACTGAAACGCTTTTCACTAAAAACGCATTTGAGAAATCGTGAAATGTTTCGGCGGAGATCCTCGTCGGCAGTTTTTACAGTGAGCGTCCACCGTAAGTTGGTGTGAGGCAGAATCGGTGCTTCCGGGTTCTTCCAGAGCTCAGTCACGTCTTCATCTGTGATAAATGTAAAGTAAAGGCGCTCACGGAAAAATGATTGATTATTGTGCGAATTTAAGAAATAAAATTATTTTACGTTAAAGTGATCTACGGCATTTAATTTACCTACAAATAAAATAACTGAGATGATCTTTAATTAAAAGCATTTACGCAGATCAAGTTTAACAATTGAACACATGTAGTGGTGTCCCACTTCTGTTCGTTCAATGTTTGACGAACGATCGATGTTCAACATCTCTTTTAACATTCAGATTTTATTTTGAGGCATCACTTTATTTAATCTGAGCTGGGTAAAATACCTACAGTGCCTTGTGTTTCAGTTTTTAAAGAGGAAGAAGAAGAATTCTGTTTTTCTTTAGCTGCATGAGTTATAAAATCATTTTGAGATGAATGATAATAGTTTACAGTACGAGGTGTTCGAACACAGGAGCTGGGATTGTATTGTTTAATGGTTCTATTGTGATCAGTTCTTTTGAGGCTCATACAAACCTTCACACAGTCGCTTGTAAGAATCGTAGCGTTCTAAGGATGTACCGTAAATGCCTCGTCGTGGTTTGTGCTAACATCTGACCTCCACGTCCAAGAGTAATGTTCACGAATATTAAATAAATGAAACAGAAGAGGCCAAACCATTTGATCCATTTATTCTTGGGGGAGGTAGAGCTAGCGTTAGGATTAGCGCAAGGGCAGGAGTTAGTGGTAGAGTTTTTTTGGTAATTGACTGGCAATACACCGTGGCTTTATTTTAAACAAAATTCAGAACATTAAATGTTATTGTCAGATTTTTCAAAAATTATTTTACAGTTGTTCCATGTAATGGATAAATATAATCACATGTTTTTTTTATGTACTTGAAAATACTGACATTTTACAAATATTTCTCTACATTTAATATAAATGTTTTAAAATATAATTTGAACGTCAATGGCTTTGTTATTTGTACAATAAAATTTCTTGATTTAAATAAAAACTTTTACAGAACATACCATTATCTTATAGATTATTCCCAGTGTAATATTTTGTGGGTTATTTCTTCCTCTAGAAATGGATTTGCTTTATGTGCCTGTTCTACATTTTAAACAGAACTATTTCGCATTAAAATTAATTGACCTAATTTCAATGTCACAAAATTAGATTTTTCAATGTCTTTTACTTTCTGCATTATTTGCAATTACTTGTTATTTATATTCATTTATGTATTGTTTTTAACAAAAAGAAAAATTACTATTTTGGGGAGAAATTACATTAATTTATAGGATTTTGGGGAAAAGTTATAATGTCTAAATAAATAAGGTATAAAATAGGACGACATGAGATAAAGGAAGTCTACGTTTTAACAAAAGGAACGAGCTGAAGATGGCAGTATTTCCATGACAGACCGCTCATACGGATGTACTTTCTGAGAGGATTTGTTGTTTATCACATCTATTTACCGTAATTATTACTGCCCCTGTGAAGGAGGGCAGAGAAGAAGGGGGGAGTAGAAGAGGGCTTTGCCATCACATGAACTCAAGGAAACTCTCGAGTACCGGAATCGAAACAACAGAAAAGCAGTTTATTGATTATGAGGAAAATGCCCAAACCAGTGCCGTAAACAACAGGATCCGGTGAAACACTCGCTTCAGGAATGGAGCACTTCCTAATAACCTGCATCTGTGTATTATCTGGAAGAAGAACCACTAACACACGAGGCCATGTCCACTTGAACACCGGGGGGGTTTGAAAACGGGTCTTTCTCACAAAACATACCAGCAGGTGGCAGTCTATTCGAGGCATGTTTACAATAAGTATTCAGCATTGAGCTGTGAAATTATGCTGTGAGCCATGGTATCTGGAATCAGCGCCGTCCGCAATCTCATCCGCCATTACGATTTTTGTACTGTGTGGTTACATGCGGAGGAACAGAAAGTAACGTTTTCAAAATGACCGGATCGTTGTGGACGCGGCCTAAGATACAAATGCTGATGCCATATATATACATTTTATAATTCTCTTTACACTTTAAGACAGCTATGAATGTTTTATAAAAAATAACAACATAAGCAATAAAAATGTACAGCTTTGTGACGTACAAAATGGAGATGGATTTCCTCAAATATTAATGTACAGCGATGGAAGACAAACACATGGAGCTCAATGTACAGGAGATTTCAGCAAGAACGGCTAAACGATGAAAAAAAACAAAAAAAAAACACTTCTGCAGTTTGGACCCGAGCGTCGTCAAGTGACATCACCATGGAAACAGATGCAGTGGTGCTACAAACGCTGAGCGAACCCAGAGTTTTGTTAACTGTGGCACAAAGCATCAAATTATACATTTATAATATATATATATATATTTTACATTTAATGCACCATGGAAAAAGTGCTGACCAATAAGAGCTTTAGTTGAAGTGCATTTAAATAGAATTGAATGGTGACTATAAATATTCATTTGAATCTAATGAATATTTAGAATGCTGGTTATTAAAAAAACTGTTATTTTTAAACAGTTTTTATCATTTAGCTCCAACGACCAAATTCATTTAGCTATAGTTTATAGTCATTTTGACAATATTTATCTGATTTCTAAAATCAACATTCAGGATAATAAATAGTTTTAACGGCCCATTTAAGCCGTACCCTTGATCAGCAGTTTTTGAACGCGAGAGACTTTTAGCCTATTTTATGAATCTATTAGTGGGCGGAGTTTAGGAGGCCACATCCCCAGAATCTTCTCGTCTCTTCTGAAACAAACGATAACATTAAATTAAACAAGCGTTATTTTTTACTAAATGTACTAATTTCTCATCATGTTGCATCTGTACCGCGGATGATGAAGAATCGTTGCTGCCATGGTAACCGTTCAGCGGTGTCTCCCCGTCTCTTTTCCGCGTCCCTCCCGCGATTGGCCAAAGCAAGCGTCCTATGAAAGCAATGTTAACATTTGCTCGCAAACGTTTAGTTAAACATCTTGAAGAAAAAGGAGTGAACCTGGTTGTTGAGGGATGGCAAACTGGTGATTCTGGTCTGGCTGGTCACTCTGGGTGGTGTAGGGTGACGTACGGTGGCCTGTAGGAGACAGATGGGTCACGTTTTGAGTAAGAGAAACATCACATCGTCCATCCTCGAGCTGATTAAGAACCTCACCGGGCGAGTGCCGATGTTTTGCACTGCGCGGTCGGACTCCGCTAACTCCTGATTGCTCTTTTCTGACTCCTGTTGGACAAAAATAGAAGTGCGGCTCAGTTACTGTAAGATCTCCCAAAAAGTGAATATCTGGGTTAATAAACTCACTGTGCGATGTCTTCCGATGCACTGTGGAGCCCCGGGAATCGTTTACATTCACGTCCTCGGGGTGGTTTGATGGAACCGTAGCAAGAAGACCTGAAGAAACAAAATCAATTAATACGAACGATTACTTTAGTAAATTAGCACTATTATTTCCAAACTATTTTACTCTTAATGCTCAGGGGAAAATAAAAGGAAGTCGAGTGTGTTCTCACTGAGTCCGCGGTATCTGGAAAGCTGCTGGTAGATCTGCCTCATCCTCTCAATGTTGAGCCGGCTAGCTTCCGCGTGGTTCACCATTGGTTTGGGATAGTCCACGCCGATCACACACTTGGCGGCTTTCTGCACGTCGCCAGGGGCGTTCCAGGGGTCGTAGATGAACTTGGCGGGGAAGTCTCGGAGCACAGGTAAGTACCGTCTGGAATTAGAGAGAGAGAGTAACCCGCAGCGCCTCATCACAAGCCTCACACAACTGAACCATTGCATGAACACTTCACCACGGCCGCGACTACTGTTCATCACACTGCAGGGTGCGGCTAGTATGGGGTTATTGAAATGATCAGTTATACCGGTGAAGAGTGTGCCGGCCTTAATGTATGACAATATTTGATTTAATAACAAATGAGCAACACATTAAAGAAACGAGGTGTCCGTGTACGCACCTGATGAAGTCTCCGTTGGGGTCTATGCGGCGTCCGAACCCTACCGGGCAGTAGCAGTGAAAGAACTGCTGAAAGAAAGAGCTACAGGAGAGACAGAGCCAACTCCCTGCGTTCACACTCCAGTCTGAGTCCAGCAGTAGCTCCTCGAACACCTGGCACACAAGCAACCGTTTCAATTCGGAACTTCACTCTACGATCGTCTTGTTTGCCGAGAAAAATCGGATAGTATGAGATTCGTAATCTGTGCACCTTCATGCCCTCCTCCCAGCTGATCCACAGGTCTCCTCGGGTCAGGAAACAGGCCACAGCGTGTCGAGCCAGATGATGGATCCAGCCCTCCTCACGCAGCTGAGTCATGATGGCGTCGATCCAGGGGAAGCCCGTGCGCCCCTCTGCCCACTTTGCCAGGGCCTCTGGGTTTCGGTCCCAGGGGATGCGGATGCAGATTGGGTTTCCCTCCATCCTGTCGAATCGGGGGTTATTCATGGAGGCTGTGTAGAAAAACTCCCTCCACAAGAGCTTGTCGTAGAGAGAGATGGAGGGGCTTGTGTTTTTCTTCACCTGTGTAAAGTAATAAGTCATTTGGGTCAACCCGGTAATGTTTACTGGTTCTGATCAGAACGGGGTTGATCCGCTCGTGTTTTCTGGTTCTTACCTTCTTGTAGAGCTGGGTGAGTTTGCAGTAGAAGAGGCGGCAGGATAGGCAGCCGAAGCGCAAGTAAGGGCTTAAACCCAGAGGACTTGCCATCAGAGGACTGGGACTCAGCTTGACCCTCTCAAAGTTCTCCTGCCATGCCTGCAGCACATCCGAATATAAAATATAAAACCAGCGACCTCTGCTTGAATCTTTAAGATAACATAATCCATGTCAGAGTGCCAGAATGTAGTGATATGTTTTTACCGCGGTGGAGTCAGGTCCAAGCTGACGCTCCAGTCGTTTCAGAGCCTCGGATTCTCCTCCAGGCCAAACAGCAGCAGCCAAACCCTCGGTGTCGAAGCCTGAGCACAAAAACTCCCATCAGGCTACAGCCGTAACAGTCACGGGGTCCTGCTCCCTTCCATTTCAGGTAAATCGACCTGTGAGTGCTACTGTATTATTATTTTATTTGTGAGTCATTATGAAATGTATTTGTTTTTATAACAGCCGAATAAATTATTTTAAATGTAGATTAATTAATCAACTCAACTGAATCGGAATTTAATAGTTGACTCATTCGGAACTCAATCGAATTGACTAATTCAAGCTGATTCCTTCACACCCCTTAAGTGATACAGCTGAAACTGAATTAATTCATATGACTCTTTTGAATCTATGAGCAGTTTTCAGATCAATGAATCAAATCAACTGACTCATTCAGACCAGCAAATCAAATTGAGGGAATGGAGGGACTCAATTTGACTAATTCATACAGAATCAAACAGTTAGAATCAACTTAATTGAATCGACTCTTCTGAATCAATTGATTGACTCATTCAGTTTGAAGAACCAACTCAATTGAATTGACTGACTCGAGTCGAATCCTTCAAACAACTCAACTGATACTGTTCAATCAACCTAACTGAGTCAGATAATTGAATCGACTCCTTTGATTCACTACATTCACCTAGCTCCTCCAGGAGGGGGACGCCGAATCTCTCGCGGTGGTTTTCGCTGATGGGGGTGACGCAGTTTCCCATCATGACGCTATCCGGGGGATCGAGCGGCGGTTCAGGCGGATCCATGCTGCTCACCAGTGTCTGGAAGCGCTTGTATGTCAACGGCGCCGCGCCTCCGTTCAGCTCGACGATGCTGGAGGAATAATCACAGGTTACAGTCCGGTAGTTATTGTTGCGTTCCACACAGCCAAACACTTCGAGATTACCTGTCGAGATCGTAAAGCGTATGCGAGACCTTCATGATCACCTCGACTCCAGCTTCACTCGCCAGTTTCCTTATCGCCGCATCACGCTCTTTACCAAACGGCTCTGAGTCAAACTCAAACGTCAGCCTCGTAACTTCCCATTCCTGTGAACGCAGCCAGGCTCCGTTAGAACTTTACGCTTGGTATTTGACGTAAAGGTACACCGTGCGACACACGTGTGGGGTTTGTGAAAGTAACAAAAGCTGTGCTTTACTTTGAAGAGTCGAGGGAAGATGTCGGCCGGCTGACCCCGGATCACAAACAAACGGGAGTTTAGTTTACGGAGACTGGAATCCAGATCCTCCAAACTCTGGAGGAGGAACCTGACACAAACACACATCAGATGTGCTTTTCCCGAAAGGTTTAACACTCTACCTGGAGTCAAAACATTCATAGTTCAGGGTTAATCCCTCAGCCCTGCTCCGATTAACTGTCTATGTGTGGAGCGGCAGACAGGCGACTGTTCAAATCCTGTCTGTCTGATCACCCTGCTGACCTACTAACATCCTGCTCACTTTCACATCTTCCAAGTCCTGTTCCCTTTCCAAATGATTATGGATAAATTAGGCTGCTCTGGTGAAGAGAATCTGACCTTAAACCAGGTGTTTCAGTTTCACTGTCCAACCACTGTGTAAAGAAAATACTATAATTCAAAATTTTCAAATGTCTCTGAAAATTATTAATTTTAGAGCAATGCGCTCATGTGGAGTTTCTCCTTTACATTTTAAGAAACTCACCAAACCGCCTCCAATGACAAGTATCTACACAAGATGGCACTGTAAATACAGCGTTTCAGTTTTACTGTCCAAAGCCTGTTCACCACTTCTCCTTGCTCTCTCTCTCTCTCTCTCACTCTGTCTCTCACCTCCACCGGTTCACCCCAAGGCTGGAGGCTCCAGCGAACCAGGGGTCGAGGAAGTACACGCAGCGGAGAGTGTGGGCATTTCTGATCGCCTCCAGTAGTGACGGGTTGTCATGGAGACGCAGACCCTTCCGGAACCAATGCACCGCGTTCACCGGCATCCTGATGCTGAGAGATTAAGTGTTAAGCAGACACTTCTATATACAGGAAGTGCTGTGTAATAGAACCATTACATCACTATAGCTTTTTTGAGGGAGGGGCGTTAAACACTGATGTCAAATGGTTGTAGAATTAGACTTGCTACAAAGCCACCGAACTCATCGTGGCATTAAACTAAAGCTGCAATGTGGATTGACACAAAACTCTTAACGTTTTGTCAGCAGGAAACGTTTTTCTAAATTTGTTTATTTTTTGATCACAAGGTGGCGCTGCCAAAATTCTTGTTGAGCCAATATTCAAAATGGCCACCATAATAAAAATAGAATAGTCAGACTGAACGTGATGGTCAGAACATATGAAGACAAATTTTATGGTAAACTGATACGAAATTAAAATTGTACATCTCCTGACCACCAGGGGGCACTTCGCTGAAACTTGCCAGGCAACCTCGGATCATGGTTATTATAACATCTACAAAGTTTGGCCTCAATACACTAAAGCGGTACTAAGATATAGCCTCATGGCCATTTTGGAGTGTTCCGTCAGAATAGTTCACGACCAAAACTATTCCAAATCGGACACTCTTCATCAATCTGAATTCCAGAACTTTTAGTCAACATGGTCAGTGGATGGTCTGGAACAAATTTTAAGAAAATTGTGTGATTGGTTTAGAAGAAGTTCATTTTGAAAAGTAGTTTAAAATCGAGGTTAATTAGCATAATGTATAATGACGTCTTATAGTTCCTTGGAATTGACCAGAGTCAAGGGTTAAGAAGAAATAATACATTTGTTTCTAGACCATACAGTTTTAAGTTATTGGTATGCACATGCAAATTTGGACTAGTGGTGGCGCTAAAGAGTTCCAATTTTTCACAGTAGCAAACTTTATCCATGTGCCAAATTTCATCTTTACTGCAAGTGCCCTTGACTTCAGGAGAAGAAACTAAACAAAAACAATCGAAGCTTGTCAAATAATAATTATAGGCATTACACTGCATTTTAATTGCAAGAAAGCTGAAGGAAAATAAGGAAAATCGTATTAAATCCCACAGGTTTTGTTGTTAATATATGAACCAAGTAGTCTTTTAAGAAAAATTAACACAGAGCACTGAAGAATACAGAATGTATCACATGACGCCCAACAGAGTGAGTGAGTAAGTTAATTAAATGTAAATAGTTCCAATGGTTAACGTTTGCGCGTTGTTTAGTAATCTGACCCACTATCAAAACTGGGTCAGGACACAGGGTTCCTGTTGTATAACTAATATCTGAAATACATGAGTAAAGTTTTTTTTTTTTAGATTTTACCTAGTTGTTTTAAATACATTCATACGATCTGGTGTATTCGAGCATAACTGCATTTTTTAACAAATAGATTACGAGTTCACTCTTTACATAAGTCCCTGATCTCATTCATAAATACGTCTTAAAATGAGATGCTTTTCAGCGCAAACTCACCAGTTGTGTCTTTTACAGCCGTGAAATGATTGTATTTCGGTCCCAGAGATTAATCTAAGTCATATCATAGTTTATAAACAATACCTGCTGCCCAGAACGCTGAAATAAAGTCCAGTTTATGCAGAATTGGGCCAAAACAGCATGTTTCATAACGCGTAATCAAACTGAGCATGCGCTAACAAGTCTCTGCAAAGACATTAACGTGCTAGATGGCTCTGCGTCTGTTTGTGATCGTTACTGCGATTTAAAGTGAGCTCTCCGACACAACATATTTACACATGAATATTTTGGAATTCGTCTTAGCTGGTACCTGTGTGACAAACGTAGTTTCTCCGTTACGATTTATTCAACATTTTGAAATCTATTTTAGAATGTCTATGTCGTCTGCTGCCTGCTTCGATAGGGCACGGAGCCTGTGTCCTACTTTTGAAGGCTGCTGATTGGTGTAGAGACAATTTACGTCAGATTATCCGTCTCACGTTTATGCGGCGTGGACGAAAAGAGCTTTGCGGTCGATTTTTAAAAGTTTTGAACCTCCAATGCAGTTCGTAACGAGTAGCAAGCTCGGTTCTGTCATTTCTTTGTCAATTTTATTTGCTAGTTATCAAGATATTTCCGAATTTTCACAGACCCCTCACCCCGCCTCCTTCCTTGTTACGGTAGCTGATTGGCAAATACTTCCGAAACCCGGATGATCACGGGCGCGAACCCGTAGCCACCATTTTGGATCAGACGGTGTAGTTTCCGAGAAATAGCGACGAAGAGAAGGAAACTGCGATAACTACTTTGTTCAAAACCACTGAACAAAATGAAAATATTCAGTATTTGAAGACGTAAAACAAGAATATTCAGATTTAAATATATTCACTTTATTTAAAAAAGAACAAATTTAACAAAAAGAAAAAAAAAGTTTGTGTTTTCACATTAGGTCCGTCGTGGTGAACGCAACGGATTTTATTAAGAAGGTTCCAAAAAACACGCCCACTGTGAAAGGTAACGGTATTTGGCGGAAGTGAAAATTTTACTGCCGCTGTAAAAGAGGCAGCTGCACCATAACACTAAAGTGATCAGAACAAATTCTGCTATGCTGGGTGGAATCCCAGTATAATGTGTAATAAAAGTTTCTTCTCAAGAGTCATAGCTTTGCCTGATTTGTTGACACAACCTGGAACCGACACAAATTCCCACTGTGTTGAATTTTACGGCCCAGAGTTCGTGGAGATTTGTTCTCCGCCATACTGTTTGAAACCAGAGCCTGTCTGCGCACAAGCCATTATGGGAAATTTAGAATTGGGCGAATAATAACCCCCCCCCCCCCAATATATGTAAATATTATTTGTTTTTACGCTTGTTAATTATTTTAAGAAAACACAACAGACCGAGAGGTAACTGATGGACTTTATTTTCCAAATAAAAAAACATTCAATACAGAGATAAAATAATGGCAACAGTCAATAAAACGTTTTCTGATTAAATTTGGCACATTTTCCTCCACAAAGAGTTAGTTTCCCTCAAGTTAACATAAGTTCTCCAAATGTAATTGTTTTTAGTGACAAACGAAACCATCCTGTTTATTTTGAGAATTTGGTTCCAAAAATCAAATCTATATGCTAGAAATTAACAGGGGGGGAATGTAACAAAGTAAATGTTTAATTTATAAACATTAACGCGTGTCACGAATTTGAATAATAAAAAGTGTGGACCAGAATTTTAAGTCATATATTAGTATTAGACCTAATTTTTTTCACCCCTTTGGAGTTTAAGGATATTTTTACATCTGGCATTACATTACATAAAGGTAGTGTTTTTAAAAATGAGCAAGGTTTTTTCTTATCAAAATCTTTAAATATTTGACATTAACTTTCAAAATGTGATGATTGAACATGTTTATGAACATACGGGGGTAACCTGAAAGTTCAGTGGATGACTGACGTTGAGTCGAGAGACTGAAGGAACGCAGGAATCTTTTTTGAGAACTACACCGTTATCAAATCTCAGCTGGTTTTCTCCTCAGAGGCCTTGGCTTTGGGCGCCCGGAAGCGGGATTTCCTGGAATACAGCAGCTTCCTGCTGAACAGAAGCGGCAGGTTCCCCAGGAACAGGAAGAGCGCTACAGTCATACCTGGAGAACACCACGAAAGCAGATCAGAGGTGGCAATTATTTACCAATTACAATTAATTATATAGTCTCTTATCAAATCACCCCCCCCCCCTGTAGCTGACATCATGAATCAACCAATCAGAGCAGAGAATGGTTGAGGCTGATGATTCACTCAATAGACTATTGGAACGTTCTGAAAACAAGCTTGGAACAGTCAGTGGAGATCAATGAAAAGAGAGAAGTACACTTCAAGATCTTCTTAAATGATCTGTAAAGTTAGATTCGTCTGTGAAATGAAAGCTGAACACAACCAAGCATCCGTGCTAATAATAGAAGATGCTAATGCCAACAATCGGCATCCAACGAGGTAAACGCTGTGATGTTCGTGAGGTGTGTCTCACCGATGACTGGAGCGATCCAGTACACGAGCGAATACTCCAGGTAGGAGCTCCCAGGGCAGGTGAAGGTCATGGCGTACGCTAGAGAGGGGTTCACGTATCCTGACGTGTAGTCGTTAGCTGAAAGAGAAGATAGGAGGATTGAGAAAGGATTGAAAGTATGAAACTCTATCTCTATCAGACGGGTCATTCGAAGGCAGGGTAGGAGATCACTGGGAGACCGGTCCCTGATAACATTCTGCTCGAGCTCTCTCCACATCAGGAAAAGCGCTTGATCAGAGATGCTGCGGAACCGTGTCCTGCTGAAATCAATCGGGGGTCAGTGCAGACACTATCTGGAGCTACTGTAGTTTTCAAAATAAGCTTTTCTGAAAATGATGCTGTTAAAGATACACAAAATATCTTAAATGCATTTAAAGTAATAATTTACAATTAAAGTAAAGTAAGAAAAAAATGAAGTATACAATTATTTAATTTTATCACGTTACACACACAAAACAATATACATTTTTTGAAATTGATAAATTGATTGATTGGAGAAATGAATCTGCTTTTAAGATATGCAGCACTTATAAAAAGAAGTTTGACTAAATTGGTTTGAAACTATAAATTAAAATTATAAAATCTTAAACTGTAAAATTAAAAATAAATTTGAAAAACACTTTGGACACAAAAAAATAATATTAAATAACTTTACCTACATTAAATCTGCACATCTATTTTTTATAAAGGTAACATTTTATTCACAATATAAACTTTAATTTACTATTTGTATAACATTACAGATATTTGATGAAGCGTTTGCTCCTCACTCACCAGCGTACGCGATGAACGTCAGCATCAGCGCCAGCACAGGAATCCTCAGCAGCTGCGATCTGCTCTTCAACACGAGGAATATCAAATAAAAGCCTAGCGCACTAACACCTTCGACTAGCGCCCCCTGCAGCACGCCGACACGCAGTGATGTGCTGCATTCGAACCACATCAGGTTCTTCACCATGTGCATATCACTCAGCTCCATCTCCCAGAACTTCGCCGCGACAGCTATCGCAACAAATGCTCCAAAGAACTGCGCCGCGACGCTCAGCGTAGCTGATGCTACGCTAATCTCCTTCTGCAGGAGCCCCATCAGCGTTAGCGAAGGATTTCCTGTGGAGTCCTGCATGAGGATGGCGTGGACCGCGATGGAGATGAAGAGCATGGTGATGGCAACATCACGACCAAGTGCTCCAGCCCACTGACCGACCTCCGCGATGGTGTCGACTTCCAAGCGAAACGCAGCTAACGCAAACGCTGCAGTGAACTCGCTCACGAAAGCCCAGCGGCGCAGGAGCAGACGTGTGCCCAGACTCGCGCATGCTACGACCGAGAAGTAGCCTAGCGAAGCGTTCAGACCAGACATGATGGTCTGAGAGGGAGCGAGGGAAAGAGAGCGGGGGGCTAGCGAACGCTGTGTTTCTTCACTCTGAGATAACGTGGCGCTCGCTAGCGCTCTGCTCTTATCACCGGGACGCAAACATGACCCCAAACACACACCTGAACTCACTCACACACTCTCACGTGCTCCTTCCTCCACTGAACCTCTGCTGCAGATCTCAGATCAGTTCAGCCTAATGTGCTCCGTCTGCAGATCTCTTCTCAGGTCCGTCTGGAGCCGCGTCTTCTTGTTTTTCGCCTAATCCACGTTTGAGCTGCGGAAGAGTTTATCTTTCTTTGATGGAGTTCTAGAGAGGAAAGGTTTCTTCTCCTCCACCACCGAGGTTCTTCGCTGAAAAAGAACTCTTCCAGACAATGAACCCCACATCGAATCCATCCTCTGCTCCTCCATAACTGTCTGCTTCAGCTCAGCCACCAAATCTGACCTCAGAAGACTGCAGAGGGTAGTCAGGTCTGCTGAGCACACCTTGGAACGACCCTCCCCAATCGCCAAGAACTGTACCTATCCAGAGTAAGGAAAAGGGTCAAGAAAATCTCTCTGGAGCCCTCACACCCGGCCCACTCCCTCTGTGAACTGTTGCTGTACGGTCGTCGCTCTAGAGCTCTGAACACCAGAACGACCAGCACAGGAACAGTTTCTTCCGTCAGGCAGTCCAGGTCATAAACAACTGAAAATGTTCCTCCACACACCACCCTGCACTATTTCTTGTACTGCTGACTGATATTCAGTCCACCTTCACTTGCACAACTTAAAGTCTATTTTTGATTTTATATATTATGTCTTTTTTTTTATTTTTATACTGTGTTAGAATGTCTTTTTGTAAATTTAGAATGTTTATTTTGTAAATGTGTAAATGTGCCTACAAAGCTCATGAGCATCTAAAGCATTTCTTCTGAGAATCTCTGAACTGCTGCTAGCAGAAAGAAAAAGGAATATAGAAAGCAGTTCCAACAATACTTCTATCATATCGAAGTTATCCGATCGCATCACTGACATGAAAAATGGTATAAGAGATAACCTTCTTATGCTGAACGCTGTCATATGATCCCCATGAACACTGAAAATGAAAAATATCCAGCTGGAAACTAAATTATACGCCGCTAATTTACTTGCTTCAGTTCTGCAGGAGAGAGAAGTGCTCTGTGAGGATTCTTTGATTTAAAGATTTTACCTCCACCGGCGGTGCGTCTGCTAAGATCCCGCTTACAAAACAGTGTCATTTAAAAAAATAATCAATTCACTATAAAACTAGAGAATAGCAGGGTGCTCTCTAGTTTACTTCATAGCAATACTGACGTTCTAGACGTGTACCTTTGCTTCATACTGACCTCGTCAATCTGGTGGCTCACGCGGATCCATGGCCTGGAATCCTGACAATCTCATTCATATTTTCTCACTTTGATATTCGTTTTCTGTTTGTATTCATTTTATATGAATTACATTATGCAGTGTTCATATTTAATTAAAAACGTTTAAAAATAAAAGTGAAAACAAAAAAGCACTATATTCTGTAGGGAGTTGAAGACTGTATTTGCTCAGCTTGTTTCTGAACACACTGATCGGGTCAGAGACACTGTGACCCACTCGAGGCCATAGGCAGAAAATGTGACGTCATGCACAGCAATGTGACACAGCAATTTTTATACAACAAAAAAAAATTCACTTTTGTTTATAATAACAGATTTGTTTAACTTTTTGATGGTTCTACAAACACATCGCAAAAATGACCCACTTTCATTCATTTTGGTGCATTTTAAAAGGTGAGTCTTAATGATTCCTGGGAAATTCCAAAAATAAAAGTTTTTATAATTAATAGTTTTAGGGTTGTCGTATTAAAACTATACAAGTCTTAAGAAAAAGAAAAACATACTTTTGTTTAGCAGATCTGATAAAATTCACATCACAGACGGAGTTCAGGAGCTTTTTGGAGCAAACCGCTCGAGTTACAGCGGATTCCAGTTCAACTCCTTATTTCACTCCACGCATGATCTAAAACTCAAGCTCCCCTGAAGGTTTCCTGCAGAAACTCTGATAAGAGAAGACCGTGCTTCAGGATCCACTAATCCTCTTTGTTTAGCTTTTGTATTGAGTGCTGAGGTCTTAAGGAGGCGCTGTGCAGCACAAACCCAGGCCTCGTTGGCGCAGTAGGCAGCGCGTCAGTCTCATAATCTGAAGGTCGTGAGTTCGAGCCTCACACGGGGCAAAAAGTTTTGTTTTCATTTAGTTGTGTTTTTTATTCTTTACCTCAATCTAACTATTTAAGGCATTTTATAACTTTTCTGCTGATAAACAGATTTATTTTAACATCGTAACAAATTTGGAATTCATTTCACAATAAAGCTTTATGATTTACAACAAAAGTAGACAGCGCGCTGCAATAAAATTCACACTTTTAAGAAATCTAAATGATGAATAATGAATCTAAATGAACTATTTAGCAGTTAGCACTTAAGATTATTGTAACATATCTACAGATAATGCTGAAAACCTTGAATTGCACATTTTTTTCATAACTCTTTTAAAAAACAGATTTTATAAACAAACAAGAATCAAAAATAGATTTTGTTAATGTAAACATACAACGAGTATCAGAAACTAAAATTTACCGGTACTGTTAAACTTTGCATTAAAATTGTCAACAAATGTGAAAAAAGCAGCACATTTTAATAGAAACTGAACATTTGTAGGAGGATCAAACTCATTAAAGCCTTTTCTACTGATAAACAAATTTAAAATTCTCCTTTAGCTTCTAATCTTTTTCATTTTTGATTGCGTATAAAAAAAATTAAAATAAAAATGCGAATAATACATCACATTATTGTAATCCAAACCATACATTTGTGCTGGAAAAAGCTTGGCCAGTACGGGGATCGAACCCGCGACCTTGGCGTTATTAGCACCACGCTCTAACCAACTGAGCTAACCGGCCACAGAGTCCCATGCAGTAAATTAGCGTTTACACAGATTGAATCATAATCATAAAACTTGTGGTCATTCACAAAAGTTAGCTGTAAATAAATAGTGGACAGAGTTGAGAGAATAAAAAGATCACTAATAAAGATAAGTTAGGAGAAATTGTGACCATTGCTAATTTGTTAACATACTAAAAGTGTTCTGGCGTTTCTTAATTTAAGATTTATAAAATTAATTAGATTTATCATTCTAATCTACAGCAGAAGCATTATTCACCCATCAGACAACATTTAACAGCAGCTTGTTGCCTTGAAAAACCTATAAACATCTTAACTTTGGAATGTAAAAGTAATTTCCCATAGTTGAATCAGGAAGGTTTGGAAAAACATACAAAGAAAAAAATTGTGCTGGAAAAAGTTTGGCCAGTACGGGGATCGAACCCGCGACCTTGGCGTTATTAGCACCACGCTCTAACCAACTGAGCTAACCGGCCACAGAAAACAGCACCTGAAAATAGCTTTCACAAAGATTACTTTACAGCAGAAACCCTAGCATTTTATTTTTACATTTTTAGATGATAAGATTACATGTAAACTATAGAGCTGGGGATTGAGTTTGAGGATTTGATCCTAAAAACACCTCAGATCAACAGCTGACTAAGAAACATACAGATCAGTTCAGATTTACACAAACCCTTTGAAACATTCTGTTGCTTTAGGACCGTGGCTCTTAAAACTTTTGTATTTCTGCTAGTTTTCTTCAATTTCTGATCTGTACGTTTCTTAGTTCAGCACTCAAGGTGTTGTTAATATCTGAGAGCAGTGGGGACAAGGCCTCGTTGGCGCAGTAGGCAGCGCGTCAGTCTCATAATCTGAAGGTCGTGAGTTCGAGCCTCACACGGGGCAATGAGTTTTTGTTTTGATTTAGTAGTGTAGCTAAATTTAAATATTTAAGGGATTAAGGTCAGTTCAATAAAAAAATTTATTCCCAGCCCTCATAAAAATCCCTAAATAGTTTTAAAATAATCAGATATTTTTTGTCAGATCAAAAGATGAGAAAGATGAGTAAATGTGCCTACAAAGCTCATGAGCATCTAAAGCATTTCTTCTGAGAATCTCTGAACTGCTGCTAGCAGAAAGAAAAAGGAATATAGAAAGCAGTTCCAACAATACTTCTATCATATCGAAGTTATCCGATCGCATCACTGACATGAAAAATGGTATAAGAGATAACCTTCTTATGCTGAACGCTGTCATATGATCCCCATGAACACTGAAAATGAAAAATATCCAGCTGGAAACTAAATTATACGCCGCTAATTTACTTGCTTCAGTTGTGCAGGAGAGAGAAGTGCTCTGTGAGGATTCTTTGATTTAAAGATTTTACCTCCACCGGCGGTGCGTCTGCTAAGATCCCGCTTACAAAACAGTGTCATTTAAAAAAATAATCAATTCACTATAAAACTAGAGAATAGCAGGGTGCTCTCTAGTTTCAAGGTGTTGTTATCATCTGAGAGCAGAGGGTACAAGGCCTCGTTGGCGCAGTAGGCAGCGCGTCAGTCTCATAATCTGAAGGTCGTGAGTTCGAGCCTCACACGGGGCAAAAAATTTTGTTTTTGTTTTTTGCAAAAAGTTCTCATCTCAAATGTACTAAATTCAGGAAATATGAGAGCACTGTTTTCACTAATGTGAGCGTATGGGAGTCACACATCTCTTAATTCTATTAAAACCCCACACTAAAGTATAGCGACACAAAGTAATTATATTTTCATCTCAGAGCTGCAGTCTGAAATTTATTAAAACTTCATCCGCCTAAAGTATTTTATTGAACTTATAAAAAATACAAGATAATTACGACAAAACCATACTAAAAAAATGATTAAAATCTAAAAACAAAACATTCAGAAAAGTATCTCAACACACGCACAAAAAAAAAAAAAAGTGTATCCTCCCCGTCGGGGAATCGAACCCCGGTCTCCCGCGTGACAGGCGGGGATACTTACCACTATACTAACGAGGAGTGAGAGTTGTGCTTTGAGCCTGGTGTTTTCACCCTAGAGCTAAACCTCACTCTTCTGATTTAAATCGTTAACAGATCTATTGTGTAGTTAGCAAAAGAAAAGAAGATTTTAATCTTACCTAAAGAGAACACTTTAACACCACAGAGCCATCTTTGGGTATGAGGAGGGTCTGAAATGATCAAAGAAATATTATCAGTTATTGAACACATGGATAAACTCTGTGTATAATAAATAGGAGTAAAAATGTTTGCTGCATTGGCCGGGAATCGAACCCGGGCCTCCCGCGTGGCAGGCGAGAATTCTACCACTGAACCACCAATGCTTGCATGACACCTGGCTACACGGAGGATTTTTTGAGAGCAGTCACACAAGCATAAAGCAGATTTCAATGGGCTTGCTGGCGAGGGCAACAGAGGTGATGAGAAGGTGATGTGTAGGTGCACCTGTCCATCACCTGTTCTAACTCGGTATGACAAAGGGCCCAGACACTGTGCAATCAGGGATGGAGCCTTCTGGATAGCGTCCACTTTTTCACAAGTTGGTTTAATCTTTTTAGTCGTAACCCTGCTTCCGCAAAACACTTCAATACTTCAAAACCCTTAGCCGTGCATTGTGTTCCTCCATGGTGGCAGTGTTTTTTGCGTCCCTTTGAACAGCACCTCCACAAATATCCTCCCTTTAATTTCCAAAGTTGCTTGTGACCACTGCTTTAACACTCCGCTGTCTGTGTGCATTTCTGGAGGTTGAACGGGCCATAGCGCGTGATAAGTATGACCACTAATCAAAGAGCATGCTGCTCCTGAATCCACACTCAAGCAATGTGTCCTCTTTTTTTACAATAATGGCATACTGCAGTGGCAAATCTACAGGTCTTTGGAAAATGTTGGCCACGACACCTGTAGCAGGGTTTCTCACAGACCTTACTGCCACTCGTAGTCGTCATTTTATTTGTTGATGTTTGCATCTGGGCTGCGTAATGAATATCTTCTGGAGGCAGTAATTCCTGTTGTTGCTTACGAATTAGACGAGCATTTAGTGTAGTGTCGGTTCACTTCATCCAAAACCCCACAGACAATTCTATCACGCAGCATCGTGTCCAACTGATCCCCAAAAGAACAGTGAACGGAGAGACCTCGAAGTTCAGCGATGTAGTTAGAAACACTTTGATTAGGCTTCTGCTTACAGTTATGAAAGTGAAATCGCTGAACGATCTCAAACGGCGCTGGGCTGTAATGGTGTTTTAGTGCAGCCACAATGTTTGCATAAGTCGCTGTAGAGGGGTGCGTTGGGGCGATAACAGAACTAAGATTGTGAATGCAAATGGAGACTGAGGAAAGAAAACAAGGATGGTACGATTTGGATGAGAGATTGACACCTTCTGATGATCAGAAAGAATCTCTTCTGAATGCTGCACAGCTGCAGGGAAGCAAGAACACACCACAGCAAGCGGATGAGGGAGGGGGTGCCTTACAAGAACTACTCCTTATTGTTCTGTTTTGGCCCATACCAGGTGGAAACAAAAGTTTGGGTTGGAAATATTACACATTCTTAGGACTGGACACACTGTTTTTCTTGATAATGGAAAGGCAAGATGGAATTTGAGAAGACCTGCAAGGACTGATTTGAAACAGCACAATGCCAAAAGATCACCGTCCTTCCCTGGGAGAAGAACACCCAGCAACCAAGAATGTATACAAGGAATACCTCCTATAGTTCACCATGTTGAAAGCATGATAATCCCAGTGGAACACTAAGTCCATGTAAAAGTCCAAGTCTGCCTTTGAGAAAAGTTAATGGCACTTGGAGACTATCCGTGAATAACAGTAAGGACTGTGTATGCAGTGTCCACAAAAAATAAAAAATATAATACTGAACAAATTCTGAACAGTATCACACAAAGAAAAGTGTATCCTCCCCGTCGGGGAATCGAACCCCGGTCTCCCGCGTGACAGGCGGGGATACTTACCACTATACTAACGAGGAGTGGGTGTCATGCTTTGAGCCTGGTGTTTTCACCCTAGAGCTAAACCTCACGTTAACAGATCTATTGTGTAGTTAGCAAAAGAAAAGATTTCAAACTTCCCTAAAGAAAACACTTTAACACCACAGAGCAGGTACAAAGGGGTTAGTGACCTGTATAACTATGAAATAATAAAAAAAATAAATAAATAAATTGTGCGCATAATAGGAAAAAAATGTTTGCTGCATTGGCCGGGAATCGAACCCGGGCCTCCCGCGTGGCAGGCGAGAATTCTACCACTGAACCACCAATGCTTGCATGAATGCTGCCCTGACAGAGGATCTTTTGAGAGCAGGGCAGGCATACAAGCATATAAAAACACTACATACTGCACCAATACTAGAATTACCATACTAGAATCAATACTAGAATGCAGCATTACAGGCATTCTTAATTAAAATTCTTGATTAAATAATTAAAAAAACAAGCAGCTATTTAAGATGCAGCAAGGATCTTTTAATAAGAACTCTGAGAACTTAAGCTCTGCACCCTGAATCGATAAGGATAACTAAAATTGATTTAAATCCCTGTTTTCTCTATTATTAGGAGGGGCGCCCCACTCTCAAGAAAAGGTCATACAGGGCTCTAGACTAACTTTTTGCACTGGTTGCACTGGTGCGCCTAAATTTTTTTCTTAGGTGCACCAGCACAAAAGTTAGGTGCACCCAAATTTTCAACCGCATCACATTTAACACCGCATTGTCACAAGTTCACTTTTTTTAGTTATCTATTCATTTATTTTTTTTAAATCACTGTCCATATAGTCAATATTGACTTGTAAATGATTAACTAACAACCTGGTCAAAATAAAGTTCTTTATTTGAAGCACAATTCTACAAGAAAGGTAACTAAAACTTACTGAAAAAGTGTTTAAAGTGCTTTACTGAGCTGAAATTTAAACTTTAAACTGATTTTGGTCCCCAAGAGCAGCAAATGCTTTCTTTGAAGCAGCATTAATTCCTAATTAAACAAATAAAAACGATAATACCATTTACTACCCAGATCAAGAGTTTATAATGCAGCATGTTTATTTATTTTTTCATTTTTAAGTATCAGAATATTATGGTTAATGCAGTAACGAGACGGTAGGCATATTATTGACATAGGCTCCATAACATGACATGGCTTACCTTGGGCATGAGCATGCTCGACCTCGATGTGTTCAATTCACTGGTCTTCCTTTCCGCAAGATACAACCGTACACAATGATGCATTCCTTTGTGGCGATATATGTGTCTCCGTCGATCAGGAATTCCATGTACGCACTGTTCACAATTTGTAAAGACGTCTTTTTTTTCAATGTATCTGCGATGACTCCTATAAATTGGGTGCGCGCGACATCATTGCTGTACGTCGGGTTTATGTTCAAGCCATTTTTCTTCATAAGAATTATTTCGGACTTGAATTTAGTGAAGGGGAGTTCTTCTTTTGCAATATTGTAGGCAACGTAAAACTTAATTCTCATCTCGGCCTCGTCTGATGATCTGTTTGCTGCTGCCTGCCGCTGAAAGGCAGCGGGGAGAGGGGACACTTGAGCGGTGCATTTATCGCGGCATGTTATGTGTTTTATAGAAAATTCTGAAGTTTATAGTTTCAATTCTAAATGTATTAGAGCCAGTCACAGGGGAGGTTGATGGCTCCGTGTCAGAGCATTGGTTATGCTTTTCACGATCAGGCCCTAACTTATCTTTCTTAATGAAAAATCTGTCAATCGTTCTTTTCATCTTCTCTCGTAATCCACGGCTACATCCACTGTTTACCTGATAGACTCACCTCTCTCTGTCTGACTGCATCACGTGCATTTTCAAACATACGTTCACACACATACAGGAATATCTGGACCACGGCCAATCAGAGGGGGGGTGGGGCGGGATACGCTCCTCACTATCTCTGATTGGTTTAGACCACGATGTGTGTCTGTTGTTGAACAACAGGGACACTCACTCACGGAGTTTCGTTTTTTCCACTCGAACGACGGGTCGCACCGGTGCAACCTTTGATTTTTTTTAGTCGCACCATTGAGAAATTAGGTCGCATATGCGACAAAATTGGTCGCACTCTAGAGCCCTGTCATATATAATATTTCCATTGGTATTTTAATGTGAATAATCTATATGCCAAGTTTGCATGTGTTTAGTATTAGAGATCGACCATTTTGAGAATAATTTTTGACACCTCGGCAAGCGCAGGAAAGGCGGTTGACTACGACTGCCGGAAGAATGTCCTCGCTGTCCCAGAAGAACCTCCTCACTCTCAGCAATGTATTCACAATCATAGAATTGCACGCAACATTCATTCATTCATTTTCCAACCCACTTATTCCCTTTTTGGGGTCACAGGGGATTCTTTTTATACCAAAAAATATCTATCACACACAAAAAAAAGAGTATCCTCCCCGTCGGGGAATCGAACCCCGGTCTCCCGCGTGACAGGCGGGGATACTTACCACTATACTAACGAGGAGTGAGAGTTGTGCTTTGAGCCTGGTGTTTTCACCCTAGAGCTAAACCTCACTCTTCTGATTTAAATCGTTAACAGATCTATTGTGTAGTTAGCAAAAGAAAAGAAGATTTTAATCTTACCTAAAGAGAACACTTTAACACCACAGAGCCATCTTTGGGTATGAGGAGGGTCTGAAATGATCAAAGAAATATTAAATATTATCAGTTATTGAACACATGGATAAACTCTGTGTATAATAAATAGGAGTAAAAATGTTTGCTGCATTGGCCGGGAATCGAACCCGGGCCTCCCGCGTGGCAGGCGAGAATTCTACCACTGAACCACCAATGCTTGCATGACACCTGGCCTCACGGAGGATCTTTTGAGAGCAGTCACACAAG
Organism: Danionella cerebrum; assembly: GCA_007224835.1. Taxonomy (NCBI): domain Eukaryota; kingdom Metazoa; phylum Chordata; class Actinopteri; order Cypriniformes; family Danionidae; genus Danionella; species Danionella cerebrum. The sequence continues at coordinate 143,011 of SRMA01025700.1, forward strand.
CATAAAAACACAATATATATATATATATACACATGTGTGTGTTTTTCTTCTTTGACATATTAATATCCTTTGTCAAAATAGCAAAATCTATCTCTGTGAGAAAGACACACATAAATACTTTATCTGAAATGCCAAGCATATCTACTGAATCTTAGCACTTCCCTTAAACATCAGGTCCTGGTCTTTATGGAAGGGTGATAAAATGGTTCACGTCGTATTTAAATGGACTTCTATGTGAGCATACGTGACCACATGTCAAACTGGACAGTAGAGGCATTTGGAGTCCTACACGGCTCAATAATTGCCCCTCTACTATTTAAACTGTACATGCTCACACTGGTTCAAATCATGAGAAGAAACTAAATATCTTACCATAGTTATGCTGATGACATGCAGATCTCCCCAAATGAGAGCAACCCCGTAAACTGTCTGCCAGTGCCTTGATGTGATTAAGAGCTGGATGCACAACACATTTCTTCAGTTAAACGAAGACAAAACTGAAGTCATCCATTTAGAAACCTCAAGGTGAATACTTACCTCGCCTCAGTGGTCTGACAAACAGAAATCAGTTCAGGAATCTTGGGGTGGTTCTGCAATCCGATCTTGGGTTCAATAGTCCTGTTAGAGGGATGACCATAAATCTGCTTATTAAAATCTTAGAAACATTGCAAGGATTACCGGCAGATGATTTCATCTCCGGCTGCTGGACTACAGTTAGAGTGTTCTAACTGGTCTCACCTTGATCCAGATACCACATCAAAACCAAGAATCATTAAGATTATGTGAATAAAACAAAAACATTGCTTGACCTGAGGTTTTACATGTGTCACCTGTGGCAATACAAGCAACAGTGGTAACACTTTCACAATACTTAAAAGAAAGTGCAGCAAAATTACAAAATAATCACATGATTAAAAGCCATTTTAACACTTAATGCTATTTATATTAATAATATTAACACCTACTTATACATACACTTAATGAACAATGAGCATATCAATATAGTTGATTTACTATTTGACCCTAAATTTCAACATAAAGGTAAATTCAACAGTGAAAATTCGTTTAAAAGTTCATAATAACACAGACAAAAGTACATGACCGATAGCTTACATTTAGGCTGAATACTGAGGTGGATGTTGAACTAGACAACACAATCCAACGTAGAATAAAAAGTAACGTTACGCATTTTCACCGATTTGTCCAGGCCGATATCATGCCCGATCAGTTTGTAGCACGTTAAAAAAAAACAATAAAAACCAGAAAGATGGGAAATAATACTTTATTCTTCACTTCTTAACAAAACGTTATAAACCTATTAGAGGCCCCACTGTTCCAGAAGACGGCGCTGAACGCGACCAGCGATTAATTATTTAACAAGTAAGTTAATTTAACCGTAAATATCTTTACATTTACAAAGGCGTTAAGTTACGTCGAGGTTTAACGCGGAATTGAAAAGCTTGTTTCATAATTTAAATCATAATTTAAAATATGAAACAGGCAAGTGATTACTGTAGGAAGCCAAGCGTAGTTGAATGTAAAAACACTTTCAATGGAAGAAAATAGCAGTGCAAATGAATAAATTATTATCACATTTTTTATCGATTCAGTTTTGACTCACCGATACATTTAGCGAGGTCCACGTGTAACGTTAGATCGTCAGAGAATGTAGAGCATAATTTTATACAACAGAAAGTTAATTTCGACGCCACAATTACTCCATACGTTCCCAATAACATCCACGATTGTTTTGAATCGAAAAAATTAACATTGAACAGACATTTTCAATTTATCAACTATGCCGTCCTGAGGCGTTTTAGTATACGCGCTGTAACGACGGCTCAAGGCGGGAAAAAAGTAAGCACCGCCCACAAAAAACCCGTCAGTTATACAAAATAGATTTCTTCTGAGAAAATAAACCAACAATAAGTTATTTAGACATTTTTCTTCAGTTTTACCCATAAAATGTTAAAGTAATGGAACTTAAATATTTTTTGATTGCATAACAACCCTACAAAAAGTCATTAATTTGACATTTTACTAATCTTCTGCGTAAAAAGAATTGCAGATGCTTTATACACATTAAAAAACTTGAGCTAAAACAGCTATTACATTTACATTACATTAGTCACAAAGCCAGAATTAATTACTGGATACTTTATTAGGTAGTCATCTACCATCATACCACTTTCAATGTAGAAACGTGGTGAAAAATGCAAATATATATATTCATTAAACTATTGGATCGCTTATGGTGAGTTTGAACACTGTGCAAAGCCTTGGTGTATGGAATCTATGGTGGCCATTTCATGAGTTGAAATGATGTCTCATGTTCCTGAACTACTTTTTCACAATTTGGCCTCAAGGAATCTTGCCAGCTTGTTACCCTGGTCCTATCAGGGAGGAAGTAATTTTCTGCAATAACCTGCTCATTCAATATATACATGGAGTCAGCTACAGCACAAAGGAACTACTGCAACCCCAGATCATAACACCGCTCCACAGGCTTTTACAGGCGGTAAGCATGATGGGTGTCTCTCTTTTACCCCGATGTGTCCATCACTCTGGAACAGGATCAGTCTGGACTATTCAGATCACATGATCTTCCATTGCACCAGAGTTCAGCCTTTATGGTCTTTCTGGTTATAGTCACTGATTAGTTTTGACTAATCCCAATTCCTTGAGTTCCTTCACATTCTGCGTGTGGAAGTGCTGTACAGAAATCTAGTACAGACCGGACCAAAGCTAGATCTAGATGAATCCTTCTTTTAGGAGGGATATTTCTCATGAGTGCAATCTTATCAAATCCTCGGTTTTTACATGCTCATCCAATACGACATGATTGAAGCCAAGGGGGCGATTGTTGAAGTCTCCAGCTGAATGGTGAAGTGCTGCTGATCAATGAGAATAACAGGAAACAACAGCAGCTGGTTCAGCGGTAGGTGATTATTCTTCATCCATGTCAAGGTGTGTTTCAAAGGCCATTATCATTTAGTAACCGGCTTTAGGGTCTTCAAGCATGAGAAGCCATGTCTGTAGAGAACTTTACTGAAGCTTGAGGAACTCCAGAGAGCAGCTGCTGAGCCTCAAACTTTTACAATGTGGGTTCAGAAATATGAATATAATACATATTAATCCCTGGAAATCACTCAAGAATGCTGTAAAAAATAACACCAAACAAGCTAAATGCATCCCAAACCACATTTTTAAAAGTCTCAAGTCTCCAGTTCTTTTAATGAAGAAAAAGAAACGTACACAATGATTCAGTGACTATTGTGAAAAGCATAAAAATAGTCTTCAATTCATACATCATGACCCATCGACGAGCGCATTCTCTTCGTAACAAAGCTAGAACAAAAGTTCATGTACACAGACAGACACACGGTTCTACGCTATCATCAACTACATCGGATGAAATGCTACGTCAAGCACACATCTGATCGTTTGAAAGGAAGTTTGTTTCTGCCGGAGTATAATGGTGTTTGTGGAGCAACAACAAAGGCACAGGTGACTACAAAACAAATTGACTGGCGTTCATCGGTTTTAAAGGGTTGCTCACATCTAACATGTCCGTGCCTCACGTTGTGCATTGACTCGAGAGTCGTGTTCGCTTTCTCAACACAACTGAAGGTGTTTCAATTAAAAAAATAACAATTTAATTTCAATAGTCAATCCACAATTGAAACAAACTCCAATTGTTTATAAATGTAAGGTTGAACCACTGGAGTCTCAGAGGCATTCGCGAGGGAAATCTCAAAAACTCTATCTTCAATGTTTCGTAGAACATGACCTAAAGGCTCTTCTGCACTAAAAGCTTGTGGCTTCGTCTGATTTCAAACATCTTTTATGCAAGAAGTGTAACAAAATAAAAAAAAGGATTCGGCACGTACAACAGAGCAATGGAGAGAGCACGGTCACCGCTCGATGCAGGTATAAAACAGACTCGAATGAAATGTGAGAATTTGGCAACACCGATATGTGGTAAAAAAGGCTTGGCACAGTTTGGGAGAGTGTTTAAGAGTCCAATGCGCTCTCCTGAGGCTAGCGGTTGTTCTTCATGGCGTCCTTGGCAGCGAGGATGAGTGGAGTGAGGCTCGAGAGAGGTTTGGCCAGCTTCAGGAAGGGATGCTGGGGACGACACGGCATTCGTTAAGATGATAGACGTTCCGGTAACAGAGTTCCTGAGGGACTTCTGTCGGGTTTACCTGCAACAGCTCTTTGCTCCCTCCTCTCTTCTCCACGTCCATCTCCAGACAGCGGCTGAGGAAATCTCTGAAGATGGGCGAGAGCTTCTCCGGACTCTGCAACTCTGGGGTTCCATTGGTGGCGATCAGATACAAAGCCTGAGGAACCACGAGAAGGTTGAGAACCTCTCCATCTTTCAATCATTTAATGAGAAATATTCACAAATTTTTTTCAACTAAAGTGAATGAATCACGAGCTTGTGCCAGTCTATGTTTCTATTTGTCGTTCTTTATGTGGACGTGTATTTATGTCTATGGGTTTAGGGTGGAGAGTGAAGAACTTAAGACATCGTTTGGAACGCCTTTTGTGCTAAAAATGACAAAAATGGAATTAACATCATCTTCAAATAACTTTCTCTGATGAATGAGCTTTCAACATTTTCCCCTTCGTCTTTCTGTCACAAATATCTCGTGAGGGAGGAGCTTAACTGTAGCTCTCTCTTATTGGCTGGTGAGGGACACCGGCAGCCCATTTTAAAGTCGGATCATTTCAGCATTTGTATTTAAAGGCTGTTTTCACACACACCCCAAAACAAAAAGGCTTAAATTTGAATTTTTGGAATACGCCGAGATCTAGACTGGCCCTGTATAAAAAAAAAAAACAACAAAACAAAACAAGAAGAACGGTACCCTCAGCGGGTTTTCATTGAGGTACGGCGGCTCCCCCTCCACCATCTCGATGGCCATGATCCCCAAAGACCAGATGTCGACTTTGGGACCATACGCTTTCCTCGTCACTACCTCCGGAGCCATCCAATACGGCGTTCCCACCATAGTGCTGCGTTTGCTCTGCTCCGGGGTGATCTGAGCACAGAACCCGAAGTCCGCTGCACAGGACGAGAGAACAGATCTGGCTTGGGTTTGCTCCATAAACCACCTAAAAACACTGGTTCCACTCATCAGAGAACGTACTGAGTTTGACCGATCCGTCCATTCCCAGCAGCACGTTATCGCTCTTGATGTCTCGATGGATGACCTGATTGGCGTGAAGGAACTCTAGCGCCTGTAAACACTGTCCCAAAGAAAACACGATTAGATCCCGATAAACTCAAGGGACTAGACACTCTCTGCAGGAGGCATTAGCTCGGAGCGCACCTCTCTACACACAGCAGCGATCTGAGCCTCGTCCATGCAGGTCTCGGTGACGACATCGGTGAGAGAACCGCCGGCCAAGTACTCCATCACCACGAACAGCTCCTCGCCCACCAGGAAACTGAAGCAGACACAAACATTACTTTTACAAAAAAAATTCAATAAACCTAAACTTACCCTGAGTCAAAAAAAAATTTGTCCAATTGGAATCCAACTCTTTTCTAAGAGTCTACATTTATTAACGTACTTTTAAACCAATTTTACCCGCTTCTCAAATTTCACCAGTGTTAACTGGTATTTTACAACATTTTATTTCCCTTTTTTTATTGAATCAGTTTTAAATTCAATTTTCAAATGTTTATCCTTTTTAATGTTTAAACTGATTCAAATATTTAATCTGTGTTTTACACCGTGTTTTAAACCTCTATCTATCTATCTATCTATCTATCTATCTATCTATCTATCTATCTATCTATCTATCTATCTATCTATCTATCTATCTATCTATCTATCTATCTATACACTGATTGATTAATTAAAAATGTGTTTGTTTGTTGCTCATGTATTAATATCGATCGCTGCCGTTCTTTACGAAAGTTCTTGTGTGGACGATGAAACGGAGACGGAGAGCGACCTGTCGAGGAAGTTGACGATGTTGGGGTTCTTCAACTCCTTCATCACCAGGATCTCGTTGATGATCAGCTCTTTCTTGGGCTGCTTCTGGAGGTTGATCTGTTTGATGGCCACCTGAGCGGCAGGAAACACAGATGATGAAGATATCTCAGAAAACCCATCACCTCCTCCCCCTCCTCTACCTCCTGTCCCGTGGAGACATCGATGGCGGTGAACACGGTTCCTGAAGCTCTGTGAGTAAACGCATGAATTAATGACTAAATCCTGCGGATAACATATCGATATCACGGGCGTTCAGACGCACCCCTGTCCGATCTTCTCGTAGCGGGTGTATTTCTTCTTGGGGTCTCCGATACTGACGATGGTTCCTTGACGAGGAAACGTAAAGAAATCAATCTTTCTGCAGTTCTGCAGCCGGAGGGAGAGTAAAGAGAGACATACGGAGTTTATCCATGATCTCCTCGTCGCTCATCTTTCCTTTCTTGGGTCTCTGTCTATCTGAGGTCTTCGAGGCAGCATCGTTCTCTGCCGTTGTGGTGGGAGCGGGGAGCGGATCGATCATCGACGGCCGCGTGTACACCTGAAATGAGCAAACACACATTCGTTACAGTCAATACCTCCAGCGGTTTCTGACTGTTGACAATGAAACTGAAACTAGAAAACCAAACAGGGAATTCTTTCTTTTTTTTGGCACAAAATCAAAAATCTCAGACAGTGAAAGCGTCGCCAGTGTTTAAAGTTGTAAAAAGTAACAATAAAATGAAACGCTATAATGATTTTTACCGAAAGTCCAAAACGAACCAATAATCGAAACGTTTCCTCTGAAACAAATCAAACGCATTTTTCACAAAGTAATTTTTAATGTCCGGACGCTGTTTCGCTCGTGGTGGACTCTTACACTCTTGGTGTGTTCGGGGCGGGGAGCGACAACGGGGGGCGGCATCTCATCATCTTCATCGTCGTCGTCATCATCATCCACAGCTTTCACCGGTGACGACGGCTCCGGAGACTTCTTCACAGGCTTGAAGAGAACACATTTATTTAACGCTAATAAGGTTACGGTGTGACAGTAAGGAGTAAATATCTCTAGATGAAACGCAGAAACAAATAATAACAAATTTTAATATTGTTCAGGTGCAGTACCAGCACCCACCACAATCATTATTAGCTAAGCTCTGATGTAATGTAAAGTTTTAAACATTACCGACTGTTCACCGGAGGGGAATCCATCTTTCTCTGCACAGAAAAAACAGAGACACAAGATTTTTTACCTAATTAACAGATCAAACCTTGATTTATTAAAGATGAATGAATAAATGTCTGCGGCTGAGGTGTTGGGGAGGGTTTGGACCCGAGTTGAAGCTGAGGTACTTCTGGCGGCCGTTGCCGGTCGAGTCGTAGAACTTGAGCGCGAGGAGGACGGCGTGAGGATTCTCCTGCTGCTCAGACTTGGTGATGTTTGAGGTCTGCAGGAGTCGAGCCCACTGCTCCGGCATCCCCTGCCACACGCCGAGAGAAACACATAAACAAACGACATCCGCCCGGCACAAGAATAACGGTGACCTCGGACATCTGTACTTCCACTCTTAAACTCAGAAATGCTTCGAATCTTTGTGCTACTTTCTATTCTTTGTACAAAGACTCTTTGTTGATTATAAAGGTTTTGTTTTATTATTATTCCTTGTTCAGTGGCTCCTCGTCAGATTTGTTACATTGTAACAGATCAATATTCCGATATTCCTCCGTTCTGTCAGATTGTTGGATGATTTTGGAAAATAATCTAATTGTGATTTTCTTTAGCCACTATTGCAATCCTTTACCCAAGATTTCTCAGTTCTGTATTACAAAGGCATCCTCTGACGCAAGAACAGAAAACATTTTTGTTCTTCAACAGCGGTCACAATTTTGTCATTACCACACTTTAATAATTCAAAGTTAACAGAAGAACAAACATGTGAACTGCAGATTTTAACACATGGAAGAGAACCAGAGAGATAAAAGAAATATCTGCAGAGAGATTATACAAATATATCCCTGCACCTAAACCATATAAGCCCGTCAGACTTGATCCTGTAACGTGTTCTTTCAAAAATAAACAAAACATTATTGTTAACATTGACATTTAGTGTGTTATGAATGGTATGGAATCACATAGCGCCACAGTGTTTGCTAAAGGTATGCTTGGGTGCCATATTGAGGGGCAGCATTTCTTACACGTTATCTTTCCGCAAGGCGATTTGAAGCGTGTTCAGATGGAACCTTGCGCTCAAGCAGCGAACCTTTGTCTGGTAGTGTTCGGCTTTGTTTTCTCCCATACGGCTCTTTTTGTATTTAATACGTTGTGCACGTTACTTGACGCTGCGCAGCATCTTTTTAAAAACACAATAATTGTATAATTGTATATAATTCAATAATAAACACAACAGATGTACCACTCCTTCTGGAAACTAAAGCAACATCTCAACAGATGGAGGCGCACTTGTGTCACGCCGTGGAAAAGCTTGCGCAGGTCATGTGACACAATTCTCATGCGCAGGACGCACATTCTGCGTTCATCCCTCAGATTGTTGTTCTGGCTGGTCTGATACATCGGTATCCCCGGGGTCCGATTCTCGTATTGAGCCTTTTTCACCGGTTCTGCTGATCGCCACTCCGCCTGTCTACCATTCAGAGCGACACACGGCCTATTTGTTGTTCCCACTGTCCAACATTCGTAAGAGCCTCCTGCTCAAACAGTACGACAGTCTGACTGATCGCCTTTTTCCATCTAGCTGATAATCCACGCGCCCCACAGTGCCTGCTTTCCAGAATATTCAGTACTCGGACGGAAACTGAGCCCTATCCAAGTAGAATTTGTACGGACAGAGACCGATATTGTGACTTATTCAGAAAACAGGTGTGTCTCTAAATACATTCGTCGTAGCTGAGATCGGTCGCAATTTCGGTCTCTGTGGGGGGGTGGGGGTCAGTAGCCGCCCGAGCACTGGGACTGAAGGGGGGGGGGGGTGAGTAGCAGGCTCTTAGGAATGTTGGACAGTGGGCCGCTCGTCATTCACTGAATCATTTCAGCAGGTTTCATTCACTTCAAGACTGAAAGAAATAGGTTCACCGTCACAAAAGAGAATCAGGATCAGCTCGGAGTCTCTTACAGTGAACTCTCCGGTGACGGCATCAAACCCGACATGAATCGTGTGCTCGAAATCAGATGGTGGTGAAATCTCCGGACGCTCTTTGTCCCTGTCCTTCCTGCGCCCACCTGTCACATGACACAGGTATCATTAAGATATGACATCATCGGACCGTAGCAACGCATGTGTTTCGGAAGCATTGCTCACCCTTCTCGGCTCCAGAGAAGATAGAGATGATCTTGTTACGTTTGCGCTCCTCTGGGACAGAGGGGAGGGGCTTGGAGCTGTGATTGGCAGCCGGGCCAGAGGGGAGGGTCTTAGAGCTGTGATTGACAGCTGAGGCATGCTCTTTAGATCCGGTGCTGCTCATCCTGACGGGAGGAGCAGGCGGCTTGTCCTCCAGAGAGCCATTGTTGTCGCACATGAGGGGAGAGAGAGCACAGGGGGAAGAGAAAGGAGGAAGAGGAGGAGGAAGAGGAGGAAGAAGGAGTTAGAGCTAGAAGAGAGGAACGAGACCCAGAGATGAGCTACGAGCAAACACAGACACAACACAGAGACATGAGAACATGCAGGACAGGATGTACACGCGCACACACACACACATACAGAATTATCATAGGAGCTCTTTGCAAGTGTTTCCTTGCACCCTCACAGATGAGGTCCCACCTCAGATATAAACTACAAACACAGACCTCAACACAAAAGAAACTACAAACCAATCAAAACACCTCATACACAAGTATAAACATAGCTAAACAAAAAAATGATTTAAACTGCACAAATAAAAAACCAAAACAGTAGCAAGTAAAGCTCACAGAGGACGAAACTAGGAGAACCATTTACATATGCAAACAACAAACTCCACTAAACTCAACTTCTAACACGCACCTTACATTATTATAAATAACTCTACAAGGATTAAATACATGTGCTAAATATAGACAGCCCTCTAAAGGCAAACACTACAAATGCCTCATCAAAGTAAACAAACAAACAATACATTTATATCTAAACCTCAAAATACACACATAAACTCACAAGAGCCAGTCCAGAAGAGAAAAGAAACCTCTCTAACTACAGAGAGAAACCCACAGCGAGCATGAAGCACCTGGTCTCCTGCATGTAATCAGTCACAGTTCACTTGCTGATCAGCCATCTATCTCTGCAGTGTTGTCCATCTGGCTCTAAATGAATCTATTGCATGAAAACAAATCCGATATCTGCACAGGATCTACCCTTTAATGTTCCGTCTATGTGGTGGTCTATGAGCCCAGATGTGGAGCCTGTCTGGCGCGCACCGGAGGGTTAAGAGTCGCGGCCGGGGTCTCGGCGCCTCACCTGCGAAACGGAGCTCAAACTCGAACCGCCAAAACCTCCCGGACAACAGAGTAGTGCGCTTTAAACTCGCTTTTTATAGTTTCTGTTGTGGTTTTGAGAAGGGGAGGCGCCCAGTAGCGTCTCTTTCTGCCCTCGCCTGCAGCAAACGCCTGGTGTTTCCGGTGCGGGGCATTGTGGGACAAAATAAAAGTCCCACGCGTGCGCGTATAAACTCAAAACAACGAGGTCAATACATAAATGCAACTCCAAATCTAGCAATGTATGACAAATCTTGCAGGTTTTGTCGTTTTTATAGTATAAAATATAGACATTATTTTTTACAAAAAAATACAACAAATACAATTGAAATGTTTGAGCAGGAATGTAAAGAAGCCAATACAACTCTCAAAATATGTTAAGATTTGCATTTTATTTTGAACAAAATACATGTACTCTTAAATATATATATATATAAGAAATAGATAACAGACAAGTGATAATTTCCACACCAAATAACATTTCATTTATATTTTGAATTTACAGCAGTAACTTCACATTTACACTCCAAAGCTTTGGGTTGGTCTCATAACGACATATAGCTTTGAGAATGTTCATTTCCAATCAGTTAACTGGAAAAAAGGAGATCCCTGGAAGCTGTTCTGGTGTCAGTAGGTGCCGTGCCTCCAGATGAGCTTGAGCAGGTAGCAGCAGCTCAGAGCTGTGGTCAGTAAGGTCACCACACAGACACAGGTGAACATGGAGGCGTCGCCCAGCGGGACCTGCAGACCCACTGCACCACTCACCTGCAACAGACACCTAGATGCATGAAGAAATGCACTCAAGCTATTATCGACATTTTACAGAAACTTGTGTGTTTGGTTCAAGCTCTGATCTATCTACACCAGAGAGCAGAGGTCAATTCTGAGCCGAGATCATGAGTGGATCCATCTCACCGTTTCTGCTATCCACATTGCACTAGATAAGATGGTTAAGATTTACTTTTAAGTACATTTGTATCTTAAAATTGTCCTTGGATGTTTTTGATTGTTCCAAGGTTTAAGCCGATGAGGAATAAGGAAGGACTGTCAGATAAAATATGCTCCATAGATCGTGAACTCTATTCAGTTTTTTTTCTAATGTTGACACCATATTAACACTTAAAACAATATTTAATTCAACCCTTTAATAGAAGATATTTGAGGTTATGCCTCTGGACCTGGAGCTGCTGAACCTCTAGCCACGAGCAGAGGCTCTGGTCCCTGATGCTGCACGGAGCTTCAGTCACCAGGTGATGAGAACCAGCATCCGGGGTCTCACCTGGAAGAGTCATTAGCCAATCACAATCAAGTATTTAACCTCATAATTTAACAGCCAAACAAGAAGCCCTGCAGCTGATTTACATACACTGCTGAGATCTGAGCAGGAGTCGGGGCCTCTGGAGCTGCACGGTGGCGTGAGAATGAGTATATGAGGGCGAGTGATACCGAGTGTGAATAGGGATTGAGACGGAGAGAGAGGAAGAGGGGAGGAAGATCAGAGCAGCGAACTCTGACGAGAGGAACTCTGGAGCCTCCACATCCACCTCCGAGTCCAGCAGAACCTGCACAGAGACAGAGAGAGGGAGAGGGAGGGAGAGAGAAGACTCCTTCTGTCATTACACACAGATTGACAGTAAAAGAGAGGGGGAAAAAACAGAAACTGTGACTTTAATAAGCTCTGATTGTCATCTTTAATCCTTTCTTGATTATATTAGAGGAGTTTGTGAGAGGGAGTAATAGATAACCTCAAGATCGAGGTCCTGTCTGAGGCTCTCCAGCTGATAATGATCCATGTAAACTCCACTCGGAAGCTTCTGGATGATCAATAGCTGCACAGCATGATCCACAGGAGTCAGGTGCACACTGTAGTCCAGATCCCTGGTTAAATAAAAATTAGGTTAGACATTACAATTAAACACACGCACACACGTATTTACCTATAAGGCACAAAATAAAAAAAAAAAATACATATAATCACCTGTGAAACCCTGCTTTTGTGACAGTCACAGACATCGATAAAGACTCGAGCCATTCAGATGGAAAACAGTTAACACCTGAAATGGGATTTAAACATACTTAACGTAATCAGACAGTTCTAACAAAACGTTAGACATTTCCTACAAGCTTTTCTGTTATAATATCATATACACCTTCATTCGCATCCACATGATTTAAAAAGTACAAAATAACCGCTAAAAGATAACAAAAATAAACCATGCTCGCACTCATGCTGGCATCACAACCGTTTACTTCCGTGTTGATGACGTATTTCCGGCAGAGGGCGCCTATGAGCATCGTGGGTGAGGATTGAACATCAAACGAAGAAGAATCATGGAAATCACAATAAAACAAAGGTTTGCTCTTGTAAACTAAAATTTGTGATTTATTTCCAAAGTCTGAGAACCTTTACGAAACCCTTAAAGTACTGAATTAAATGTCGTGTTGCCTGTTGCTTTGGTTACAGTATTGTTTATATTAAATTGAGTTATATATAATGCATATACAGTATGCGTTTTCCAAATAGAGTAACGTCATTAAAATATATCGTTCGCTTGCAGCGATTAGAAATTAATCTAATACAGCTGTAAAACAGATGCAGTGTGTTTACAAAATGTTATAAATTGTTTTCTTTTTATATAAATTGTTATGTTGCAAATAATTACGAGAAAATAACTTCCTTGTTTTTTAGATGCATATTATAAATTATATACATAACACTGTAACTATTACTGGGTGTGAAACTATACCAGTATCATAATGGTAGGTCTATAATAATATATTTAACAAATTAAATGAAAACATAACATAAAAAAATTTATTTCAATGTTTCAACTGTCAGCAGAAAATACAACTCAATCCAAAACACTTTAAGGGCAGGAGCCAAAAATAACGAAGTAGTTGTATAAGTAATAAAGTTAATGAAGTGGAGTTTAGTGTACGGTAGGTAAGTCTACTCACTTTTATTGTGTTTGTTTAGACGGTGAAATCGTAATATGTCCCAGAAACATTATTTGTGACATTACTGTGACGTGATATACAGTAACTACGACCGTTTACTAATAATCAGGTTAATCATCCACAGGAGCAGATGAGCATCTGAGGAAATGTCTTTGGAAGCGAAGCGGTGCGGAGTGAAGTTCAGTCCTCCATCCATCATCATCATCTATGAGAACACGGGCTCTGGAGAGAAGAGGAAGAGGACCATTCCGGTCAGGAACTTCTCCCTCCTCTCAGGTGATTGTTTCTGAGACTCCGCTGTGGGGTTGGGGTCCTTTTGAACATGTGATGATCTTAATTTACTCAGAGATGTTCTTTTATTTTAGTGACGGCCAAAGCCGTTTTGTCAGAAATAACTTTCAGTAAGTTAAGGTCGAAATTGCAGACATCAGTAGCTTTCATCGACAGGTCGCTGCTCGCAGACAGCCACGCTCGGCTCTTACCAAAGGCCCTGAGCTACGGTTCTCTCCAGTGCAACAATATTATTCTCATCTGTTGACCATCCAGCAGAGAACTCCTAGACATGCAGAGAACTCCTCCTCCATGCACCACAAACACACCGGAGGAAACTTCTCCTCACAAATAACTTGAGTGCTGCTTGCTGGAATAGTTCACATTCATTTGCATATTGGATAAAAACATATGAAGGTTGTTTATTGTATTTACACTTTGCTCATTTGCATATATCTCTTGCTGTAAGTGCAATCTGTATAGGAAGCGACTGTGTATCCCTCACTCCTCCTCTGTGTTTCCAGACTGCAGGAGAGCTGCAGAGCATCTGAAGCTTCACCCTCATCACCAGGTCTATCTGCAGAGAGTCTCTGAGGCTCAGCTGGAGAAGCTCTACCTCCTGCTGCAGGATCATCTCAAGGGTCTGAGTCTGAAAGAGAACAACCAGGAGCAGCAGGAGGATGAACTTGAACACCACGATCCCCTGGAGCCAAAGCTTGAGGAAGTGAATCACACCAGCGGCTCGAATCAAGACAGCGATGTGGTTTCCAGCGTTGAGGATCTGAACCAGCTGAGCGACGGAGAGCTGCAGAGGAGGAAAGATCAGATGGACGAGCTCTTCCAGAGAAACCGCAGACGCCAGGGAGATCCAGGGTTTGTCTACGACCTTCAGGTGGACTTCCCCGAGGGCAGCACCAAGGAGAGCTGCAGCTGGGACGAGGAGGAGGACGAGGAGTAAACGCCTCACGCTTCAGGACTCGAGATGAGAAGCTCAGGATTTAGAAACTTCAGACGGAGTGCGGCATCACGCTGGTCTCTCTTTTCTTTTCAGACTCTTCATTTATATTTTCTTCACATTGAAGCAAAAATAAATTTAAAGATACATTTAGATGTTTAAGAGCTTCTCTGACTCTCAAGAGGTTTCAAACTCAAATGCATTTTAGTCTTTCAATCTTTAAGATTAGTTTTAAAGTGTTTCCAAATATTTGAAGATTTAAAAAAAGAAACTATTTGAAGCTGAAGAGGAGTTTTATCTGATAGCACCACTTTTAAGAGACTTTGACTCTTTTTTCAGGAGAGAGACCGCTCATGATCGGACTGAAGTAAATCCCTCTGAATCACATTGATCACAGAAGACAAGTTTCAGAAGTGCTGTAATGGTTTTTATTATTTATTTATTTGTTTTTATGAAAAGCCTGGTGGAACATTGAGTAAATCAAAATATTTATGGATAAAATCTGAAGGATAAAATGCTAGTTGATTGTCCCACATTCAACCTGCTGGAATTATCGGGTGACTGACACCAACATGAGCTTTTTTCAGTCTAGGAACAACACAGAACCAACTCACTTTGGTTGATCCTCAGCCTTTCGGTTTGCACTTGAGATTTTTAAAAGGATAAAAGACAGATTGGTTTCGTAAGTGCTAGACGTTTAAAAGTGCATCGAAACTGCTGGAGATAAAAATATCAATTGAAGTCTTGCGGAAGGCCAGAGATCGGAGAAATCACGAGTTTAAATGAAATGCATGAGATCCGACTTGATCGTCAAGCAGACAACCAATTACATTGCTGCATTTCAGAGCACATTTGCATATATTGCACATACAACAATTTAATCTTTCACATCTTGAGCATATGATTAACGTGCGATTGATTGAGGGGCCTCCGAGGATTGATTTGTAAAAATAATTTGATCAATTAAAACATCTGTAAAACATCTGTATAGACCACGACGACTGAACCTGGAGCAGATTTCATTAAAATCTTCCAGGAATGTCCTTTTGAGAACAAACCAAGGAAAGAAGCAAGGTTTGATCGTCTGGAAAACGTAAACGGCCCCCACTGACATCATCCACACCGGCTTTTCATCAACGACAGCGTTTCTACCAAACTCGCTGCAGGACGAAAGCAAAAGTAGTCACGATAGTCAAGTGCAATCGCTCAAAGTCCTTGCTACGCTAACCTCTTGTTAGCACACGCATAAAAGTGGAAGCTTTCAGCTCGTAAAATAAAAACACAGGTCAGAAAATATACATCGTTAGAAAGACATCATGAAAGCAAAGGAAACGGCGCTAAAAATAAAACCTTTGTTTCCTCACGACTCTTTTCTTTCATCATGGCCGCTTAAACGGATATATATTTGTAATAGATATTTATATATATATATTATCCTATGTTACCACGTAGACAAAATACATATGAATATGCGAACATACTTATAGAAATGTAATCTCTCAGCGTTACAAACATAAATCTCATTTCTTCTTCCGATCCTGAGTGCACCGCGGACAGAACCTGCAAGCAGCAGAAAGATGGCGGTAAAGATTCATTTGTGGTGATGCTGCGTTTACGAACAGTAATCAAACTCTACGTACCATTTGCCTTTGGGCTTCGTGGTCAGATCGACGCAGGCGAAGTGAAACCACTCGATGGGACACTGAGGAGAACATGACATCGATGAGGATTCATGTTTTGTGACCAAAATTTATATTTTATCCACTCAGACAATAAATAACGCTTCATAACAACGTGCAAAACACGAGAATCCAGTGTTTGTTTACACAAAGCTAAGTGTATAATGTTTGCTCTTAGCGTCGATTATGTTTTAACTGAGTATTTACACAAAAAAAATGGAATCCCTGCATCGGTCCAAAGGCAACAGCTCTCCTCTGCTTTTTAACGTAACGGTTCATTTAAATATAGGATTGTGGGTGGGGCCATGCTAGTAAGAACTATTCATCAGTCGTGGGCGGGACCCTAGGGTTTGTGACATCACTTGCACAGCACTGAGAACATTCTGTCTATAGAAGGCATTAAAGATCTGTGAAAGTTTCCGATCACGATAACGATCGGTCGCTCCGTGAGTGAGGTGCATCTCGTACATCGGGGTTGTCGCAGCCGATCATCTCTCCGTAGGAAACCTGATGGCACAGGCAGTACGTGGGCTCGTTTGGGTCCACCGGCATGTCCAAGACGTCTGACGGATGAACCGGAAGAACAGACTCCGGGAACTCGGGGCTGGAACACAGAAGGAAACACGTCATCCCTCGCTCGTATAAACGTGTAGCGCCCACCGCAGCTCTCACCTGTTCTTCATTTTCTTTTTACGCGGCGAGTCGTCGTCGGAGGATTTGCGACCTCTTCCTTTCGGACGCCGTTTCTCCTTGGGATTCCCTCGAGCCGCCACCTCTGAGACAGAAACAGTGCGACGCTCAAACGCTTCTTTAAACAGCAGAAAACTTAAATATTTTAGATTCTTATTTGCTGATATTCTCTCTCTGTGTTTTATTTTAAACGATTTCAAGCTCATTTTAATATTTTACATTTTCAACATGTTCATATTTTTAATGATATTTAACAAGTACATTTACATTATTTAAAATTTCTAAACAAGGATTACATAAATAAACTTGTAAATCTATGTATAAACGACACGCGTACGCTATGAAACACAGAGATATCAACAGATAATGACGAGAGAAGCGAGTTCTCTTCAGCTTTACTCTTGTGTGTTCTGCTGTCGGGACTCTCGTAGCCGCTAACATCCAGCTTTTCCTTCAGCTCGTTCTCGAAGCGAGCCAGGTCTGCGTCCAGCCTCCGGATGTGCTTGTCCACCTAGATATTAAACATTGAAATCATTAAAGAGAGGAATTCAAACATAAAAGAGACACAGTCCCGTGCTCCTGCTCTGCATTCGTTCAGCTTCTGTTTAGAGTCTGAATGAAGTTTATTAAACATTGCTCTCCATCGCAGCCGGAGGATGAGGAGCCTAAACTGAAGATGGGATTCTTCTACACAACTCCAGCTCTCACCATCTCGTAGGTCTGCATGGCCAGCTGCACCTTGTCGTCGCTGAACTCTTTGCATTTGCTAAATCCGTTCTGGATCTTCTGCAGATGCTCCATGCGCTGCTCCGGAGCCAGATTCCGAACATTGGTGATGTATTCCTCCGCCAGCTTGTCGATCTCACACTTCTTCTCTGGAGAGTGAGAGAGAGAGAGAGAGAGAGAGCATTTATCAAGTTTATCCAGGGCTCTCTGAAGAGTACGTCGATTCAGGAGGAACGCTCACCTTCGGCTCTGTTATCCAGCTCCCTCATCAGCGTGAAGTTTCTCTGGAGCTCACACGGAAGGTTCTCAATGCCTGAAATCAGACAAAAGCATTGTGTGGTAGAGTTAGTGTGCACAGCGATATAAACAGTATTGTGGATAGCTTTATGCCAGGCAACTAGGCTTACCATTTCATTAGCATAACGCAAAAATAAGCATGTAGCTAACGTGCAGCTTTTTAAGGATATAGCATTTATTTTAACATTAATTTTCCGAGTCATTAGGATGAGCTTGACATTAGTTATCATATAATTAGCATGTTAACATGCCATCAAGTTAACGTGAATTAGCATGTCAATGGCATGTTCTCATGACAGCAGCATGCACCTAGCATGGCTTAAAATTATTTGCATAATGTTTACATTAATTGCCACATCATTAGCATTTGAGTACTGTATTTCATTATTATGATGCTAGGTCATCTTAGCATCACAGTAATGAAATAACAAGCCAATAGCACATTTTTAACATGACTCTACAAGTCGCCATCAAGCAGTTTAGCGTGCCTATAACATTGTGCTAACATTACTTATCATAGAACCAGCACATTGCTAATGTTGTTGCATTTATAGCCATTTGTAGGCAAGTTAGCATGAGCCAACAGGTCATTAACATGTTGCGGTCACATAGAGCTGTGCAATAAAGCACTATAATTCAGGGACCTGAAGGGTTCAGACAGAGCTCTACATGTCAATAACATGGTGCAATAGCATTAGCATGGTTATATGTCATTAGCATGTAGCCAGAATGATTTACTGTGTCAATGATGCTAACATTTATTAGTGCATCAATAGGACCAATCTACCATGCAGAATTTATCATGCTGTTCGAATGACTTGTGACTAACATACATTACCATGCTACTAGCATGACATAATAACTCTTAAGCATGTAGCTAACATCATGTAGTGTTCTAGGATAAAAGATCATTTTCATGTCATTAACATGTAACTGTGATGAATTTATGGATATGCAAAATTTTCATTAGCATGCTACCATGATCTACCACAAACAACATCTCACAAACATTAACAAGACAAGTCGAAGGCCAACACAACTGTATGTTCAAACTTTGTTTTTATTATTGTACCGGTACATTAATATCTTTTTAATTATTAATATTAATACTGTTATAATTTGGATACAATAATAAAAAACACTTAATTGAAACATAAGCTCATAATATAAACAATAACATCATCGCATAATGCCATTGCTGAGATAATTGTTATAATAGTGTAATAATAGCTTAATCTCTTTATCAGAGGCTTCCCGCCTTGGGCTGAGGAACACAAGTTTGTTTACTTAGCATCTTGTTAGCACGCTGGCTATCTACTTTCTGTCAACTTTTGTGATTTAACAACATATTTAAACATATAATTACTTCAAGTATGATCTATAACGGTAAGCTGTATGCATTAGGATTCTACTTTTAATATAGTTTCGGGGTAAACACCAATTCTGAGGATCTACGTAGTAACGTTAGCCGAATCTTGCTAATGCTAGTCTTACACTAGCCACCAAAACCTCGTCTACCATACGTTGAATTGACATCGTTATTTAAAAAAAAACTATTTATACTCACTATCGAGATAATGTTCGAGGTAAATTGCCGTCGCCATGGTGACAATCTTCACTCGTTCAATGTTTATTTCTGCTCCGCGTGAGACCGACAACACCAGAGTACATGAATAATTAATAAGGAAAGTCTCTGCTTGAGAGAGATTGGCGAATGTTCCAAATACTGCGATTTGATTGGAGAATAGTAGGGCTTGGCTCATTAGCGTTTCCGTTACGTCACTTGTTACGTTTCGGCGGTTGCGTCGAAATAAAATAATTATACAATATAGTCCTTATGACGAGCATTCCATCCTCATAAGCCTTCGACAAATATCACACTCATATCTAAATAATTTATAATATTATAGGAAGTAGATTTTTTTTAGAAAAGTAATATTAATACAAATTTTATTGTTTTTGTTATATTATTTTAAAGTGTAAACAAGTTGATTTTAAAACAATTAAACACGTTTAAAGTTAGATGGAAATACGATCCACGTTTGGTCAAGCAAAATATAAATCTCAATGGATTAAATGTAAATCTTTATTTAATTATTTCAAAATAAAAAGTTCTACACACTTAAACCATAAAACAATTCAACAAGTCTTTATTTTTGACACTTTGTGACTCGTTTACGTGCGTTTATACTTAACCAACGCTTTGCACCACGTGACCACAATAACCCGGAAGCACTGTCTATGACCTTAACTTTACTTTTTGTAAGATTTTTACCAAGCTTTTACACCTTCTTCTTTTTTCAATCTAATAATAAAGCGAACAAACCAGACCGAAGTTCGAAGCTAGATATTTTGGATGTAAATGAACGCCACGGCAGAGGATCATGGGAACGATCTGCAGGCTCAGGTTAAAGACTACTCAAATATATGACGTTAAAGTTGCTTTTAACATGAGTGAAGATAATAATATTGATGAATGTGCCTCAGATCGAGGAAGTGGAAGCCCTCTCGTCCATTTATGGCGACGAATGGTGCGTGATTGACGAAGCTTCGAGAATTTTCTGCATCCGAGTCTCGGATGACGCGCTTCAACCCAAACTCACGCTCTGTTTACAGGTATGCAAATGACCTCATGAATATTAACCAGATCAAGGGGCGTATATAATTACCGTAACTTCATAACAAATAACTGTAAAATTTTATGTTTGGAATGTAATTAACAAGTTAATAATAAATAAAACTAAACATAATTACATATTTGAAAACAATTACAAAATAGAACTTAATAATAATATTATATTGTCTATGTCAAATGTTATACATTTTAACAAATAAACTATATATAATAATAAAACACAAAAATACAGTTCAATGAAATAATTTAAATTTATAAAACAAAAATGTGTATGAATGCTTACATTTTTAATTCTTAAGAGTTTCATCTCAAAAATGAATTGTAAAAACCGTGTGACCATAAATAACTACACACATAATTTAAATATACAAAATGATAATGATTTAATAAATATTGTTATGCAGAATAAGAATAATTTACATACAAACTTACATTACTGCAGGTCACTAGTTTTACAGTATTATTATTTATTTATTTATTTCATGACTGAAAACAGCTAGTTCCCCTTCTCTTTGCTGTTAACTGAACCGAAGCTGCTTGTATGAGATGAGTGATGACGATGTGTTGATTGCTAGATCATTCTCCCTGCGGATTACCCGAGCTCTGCGCCTCCCGTTTATCAGATCAAGTCTGTTTCACTCCTTCATCTCAGATCTCTGCAGTTATTCTTAGAAAGAGCTAGAAGGATCAGGCTGATGTGTTTCTCTGTGTTCAGCGGCGCGTGGCTCCGGGGACGAGACCGAGCGATGCTCTCGAACAGTCTGGAGGAGATTTACCTGTGAGTATCACCTGCGCTGACCCCTCCTCTATTACCAGCGCTCAGCTTTGATTTCTGCTCAGGGAGCGAGCGGGAGAGAGCCTGCTGTACCTGTGGGTGGAGAAGGTTCGGGAGTTCCTCCTGCAGAGATCCCTCAGCTCAGGTGAGGGCGTCCGGAGAAGATCATTTACATCACCTGCAGTTATGCATCAGGAGGAAGCATTTTAAAGACTCATGTTTACACAAAAACACATGAACTAGATCCACAATCAATCACAGCATGAGCTCTGGACCGATGAGTGAAAATCTGAAATATTTGTCGTCAGCAGAAGGCTGTTTGTTCATCGAAGGGCTGGAGATCTGTGCAATAATGTGTCTGCAGCAGTAGTGAAGCATGGTGGAGGGTCCTTGACCATTTGAGGCTGCAGTTCACTAAATGGAGCTGGAGATTTGGTCAGAAGTAATGGTGCTCTCAACGCTGAGAAATACAGATACATGCAAAACCATCAGTGAGGGGTATGACCCGTATTTATTTTGCAGCAGGACAGTGACCTCAGACTCGCAGCCAAACCCAAACTCCTGTACTTTCCTCCTGTACTTTCCTCCTTTCCTCCTGTACTTTCCTCCTGTACTTACTGGGGATCAACTCAGAAGACCACGTTTCCGTCGTGAGAACACAACTGGTCTGAGAACAGAAGCAGAGGGTCCACGGGGAGCTTGATTTGAAGCTTCTGATACAGGCCTGATCTTCTTTACTGGGATTCTTTGGAGCAGTGGGATGATAAACTTTGGACTGGTGTATTTATATTTCCCAGAGGGCTGATGGTTTGAGGAGTTTCTCCACTAGAGGGCGCTAGAGGAGAACGTTTAGAAGTGAACACTCACGCTTATAAAATCTTAGTCTGTCATAATCATGAGCTCCAGAGTCGTCTTGCAGGAGACTCAACGGATCACAAAGGAGACTGGTTAGGGTCACAGGGCACAACTGGTGTTCAGGTCACATTGGTTGAAATTCACTCCTGAGGGGAATTAGGTTCCCGAGACTCTTAAGTTCATCGGAGGCATGTTTTGGGCCGTGGGTAGGTTTGCCGTTGATGGATCAGTATCTGCCAGTATTTCTCACCATTACTCCTGACCAAATTTCCAGCTCTACTTAGAGAAATGCAGCCCCAAATGTTCAAGGACCCTCCACCATGCTTCACTGTTCACTCTCCAGACCTTCAAAAAACCTGCTGATTTTCATCAGTCCTGAGCTCCTGCTGCCATTCTGCTGCACCCAGTTCCTATGGTTTGTGCAATCTTTCCACTTTAGAGGTGTGTTTTTTTTTTTTGGCTGCATTTCTCCCATGAAGACACTTGTGGTCAGACTTTCTCCTGACGGAAGGTGTCTGTACCCGGGGCCTGGGTTCGGAGGGTAATTAGCGTGCTGTGTCTTGCACAAGTTTCTGTGCCTGTCCTTCTTAATAGCACGCTGCAGCAGGAGCATCAGCAGAGACGATTAAATGACGGTCATCCACCCGGAGAGGTGGAGATTGATCCCGCTCTCACGGATGCTGGGAGATAAATCTACGTGTCTCCTCATCCAGAAGCTACCGCTGGCAGTTATCTGAGTCTGGTGTGCTTCCAGGGGTCTCGGGCGGGCTCTGATGAATCAATGATCGCATTAAACACTTGTTTAGCGCTCGCTAATCCAGTCCGGGCCGCGCCGGAGTCGACAGTTTTACCTCATCGTTTCATGTAGTGGACGGAAACAGATGTTGCTCACTGACAGACTGTCACGGACTCGGTTAAATGAACTCTTCCTGTCGTTGAGAAGACCAAGAGATGAGCTGAGATCGCCCCGATGCTGCGTACGAGTCAAGATACAAAACATTAACGTGAACTTTAATTACAATGAAGAATATCTCTCAAGAAAGAACTTTCGTAGAGCCAGTTCTTCGCAGAACGTTTTAAAAGTCTGTTTCACATTCGTGTTCTCCATCTTGATAAGATGCTCGTTCTGCATGAGGTGGAGGTGTGAAGTAAACAGAGGCTCCTCCTGCTGCTGCGCTGTGTTTCTGGTTCCTCGGTGTTTGGACAGATTTAATCGTAATCGATAAAAAGACTTGACAGAAGCTGTTAAAGTTTTCTCTAAAAGGCCCCGAGAGCTCGGCTTTGACCCTGATGGGGTTTGACAGTCTCCTGAGAGGAAGACAATTTGTTTTTTACAGCGAGCGCCGCTGAGAAATCAACCCTGGGTTTGTTTTTGTGCTCTCGGAGGCTCTTCTGGAGAAACTTCCTCCATCGGTTTCCTTTCGCTTGGAAATCTTTGTTTCGTCTACAGAAGCTCGTCGCATTCACACACACACAAAAAAAAAACTCTTGTAGCTTTTGTATTTTTTTTCTCATTCCCATTCGCTGAGCTTGTTTATGGGTAATGTAGTCAGGGATCATGGGAAATGCAGTTCTTCACTGGTTAGAAGTGGAAGTGGACAGGAGAAAGTTGTTTACGGAGAAAGAGTGTTTTATGTGCTGCCCGGGCCAGAGGAAGAAACTGTAAATCCACCACAAAAAAAGCCGTTGCCATAGTAGCGAGCCATAAGTAGCTCCGCCCACCACCACGGCTCATGGAAGGAAACATTTGAGGAGTGAGCTGCGGTGGTGGGCTTCAAAAAAAACTTCAAAAACTCACTGACTGTGCATGTGTGTATGTGGGCGGGGCTTTCCTGACCACGCCCCTGCTCATGCATATCTATGCTGTGTGATACGGGTTCTACTAAAGATACACTCAGCCGGTACCACTGGGTAAATTAGCTCCGAAGCCTCAATGGAAGAAGAAATGAGCCGTAAAAGCCTCTTGTTACATAATGAACATACAGAGATGATCCCATTAGGAGCTTTTAATCCACTGGAGGTTCTGCTGCTTTATTCTGGGAGGCGGTAGACGACGGAGATGTAAAGTCTTGGAGTGAAGACTCGTTTATTCCTAGCTTCAGCACTAGCTCCGAGTCAGACATCTCTGTAAGATGATTGTTTTCGAAGGCCAGCTCTCCCACGCCGCTCTCCGAGTGTGATAATTGCAGCAGGAATTATGTATGCACGTCAGAGGTTTTAATATGCAAATGAGTCCAGCTGAATGGAGGGAAATGGAGTGGCGATTGAATGAAGGGAAAATGGAAATGCGTTCGTGACCGGCCGCCGTCGTCTTGTTCATTAGCGAAGCCCCATTAATGATCTGAAGTCTCAGATTGTGTGAGTTTGCTCAGGAGCTGCCACGCTTCACCAGCCGAGATGTGTTTAACGCGTAGAGAAGAGGAAACTTAATTACGAGCTGCGGAGCGGCCGAGCTCTTGTTCATTAGGGCCTTTAATAGAAACTAAATTACACGTTTGAAGATGTAATAAGTGCTGATGATTCTCAAGCGCTGCTTTTCTGGCGAATCGTTTCGCTGTAGGAGAGTTGGCGAAACTTAATATGTTGCATTTTTAGAGGCTCTACTCAAAATGTAGAACATTTGACTTCAAACGTTGCATTCCCAAACTAAACGCGGATCAAGAAAACATTTGTTCTTTAACAATGCGAAGTTTTCTCAAGAACTTTCTCAGGAAGCTTCGATGAAATGTTGAGTTTGCCTAAAAAAATGGTGTAGCCGGGCAAACTGGTGTTTAACACAATGCTGCATGGCATCTCCCGGGGCTCCCATTGTATCACAGTGGGTTTTACTGGTGTTTAGTGGCAGCACTGGGGTCTAGTGGCAGTATGGTTTGTTGCCAGCAGACAGACACATAATAAAATCACGGATTGATGCCGTGCTCCTTGAGCTTGATGCAGAAGTTTTAATTTGACGGTTAAGAACCGTTCAGGTCACCGGTTCAAGGTGAGAGCAATAAATGGCCGTAATCAAGACGTACAGTAATCACCGAACTGCAGAAAGACTGATTTAACCTCCAGGATCATTAAACACCGTCTCCGCCGCAGAGCGAGACGCTTCCCCACCGAGGGAATCAGCTCTTCTTTCTGAGCCGTTGAACATTTGGGGTGAAGCTTGGAGCTCAGGATTCGTATTAAGATTGAAATCTCAACAGGAGCGTCGTTGAAGAGTAAAAAGTGGTCAAATTAATTTCGTTTCAGCGTTTGCCAAGGTTTTCATGACGAGTGCAAACGTTCTCTTAAACTGCAGGAAGAACTTCTGATGAATAACAAAATATAATTTAGTTCTTTTTCTTTTATATTGAAATCTTCCTCATTTTGAATCGACGAAATCTGTTTAAGAGGTTTTCTTTAAAACGTGGAAAAAATCTGACCATTTTCTTGGAATTTTACTTTATCCTTTACTTGCCCTAAAAATCTTCCAGAATTTCTTACAAATTTGGCTTTTAAAATGTAAATTTAGAGTTAGATAATCTGCTTCGGGAAGAGGAAACACGGGGAATAAATCGGCGCTGGTTTACGTTGAGGACGACCGCAAGCGTCGTGTTGTTTAGCGGAGCGGTGAAATCTGGAGATCAGGCCTCGCGCCCCACAGAGAGCGTCTGGATGAATGATTCATCAGTGCTGGAGGTTAAATCAAGCTTTGATTACCTGCTCCCAACATCTGCGTCTTGTTTCCAATTGAACCGTTTGGCTTTTGTCGATCGCAGTGTGTTTCCGGGCCCCCGTGGTTTGGCGCCGCGTGCGTGTCGTTGTTTCCTCTGCTGCTAATATTACATTAGCGATGCTAATTTGTTCCCTCTGCACATTTTTGGAAAACAAACAATCCTAAATGCTCCGGTGACGTCACTTGGGAAGAAGTTATTTAATCTCTTAGGAAACTTCAGAGGGAAGGTAATTAGCCGCTATCTCGTCAGATCCATGATTACAGGCCTAATACTCGATGGTGTCATGAAAGCGCGGCGCTCTGCAAACATCAGCTCTGTTTTTACAGTAATTATGCAAATGAGATGCTGGTTACAGCAGGTTGAGCGCTGAAGACCTCTCGGAGAGATCAGAAGGTTGGGTTTTATTCCAGATTTCTCAGATCATGAATATTCAGATTTGAGGGGGGGGGGTGTTAATGGAAAGCAGTCAAAGGTCGTTACAGCTTTGGAAGCGGTTAAATGTTTCGACGAGCTATAATTACATTTCCTAAATTGATTTGGCTTCATGTTCTTGAACTAAACGCTGGCAGAGGAGCCAGAAGCACCGCGGCGGGACTTTAGTTCAACTCGTAGAAACAAACAAAGAAAAACATGAACGTTGTTTAAACGGCCTGTGTTTATGCAGCTAATTCCTGCTTAAAACCATCGTTTGCCCCCAAATTAAGATGTTCTCACTGTGAAGTGCTTCCGAAGCGTAACGAGCCTCTTCCCTGTGAATGCAGAATGAGTTGGTAGCACAAGACTAATGTACAAGCACTTGGCAACAAACCAACGAAGGAGTGAGATTGTTATCTAATGAAAGACGGACAGAATACTGATCTGGAGTCAGCTCTGGAACATCTGTGTGTTCAGTGACTGTACTTCTCTCCCATGATGCACCACTGGGAATGGAATGGCCTCGTGCCTCTCTGACAGTAGGAGGCGCCGGGTTCTAATAACCCTGACTCTCCGTCTGCAGAGTTATATAATAATTATTATAAAGCGTTCGCTGCAGAAATAAAGCGATAGAAACGAGTCGTTTACGTCGATTCAATGAAAAAAGGCATCCCTCTGTCCATTTATCAGTTTATCCATCCAAATCAATCTGTCCATCTGTCTCTCCCTTTGTCTTTCTGTTTATTCATCTGTCGTTCTCTCCATTTAATCGAGTCTGGATTTCAGCCATTCACATCCATCTCTTCACTCCTGAGTTCTTTCACCCGTGCATCCATCCATCCATCCATCCATCCATCCATCCATCCATCCATCCATCCATCCATCCCAATCTATTCTAGTGAAAGAAAATGATCTGTCCATCTCTCTCTCTCTCTCTGAATCCTCCTCGTGTCAGAGTCTCTGGTTCCGTCTCCACTAGAACTTTGAGGAATAGTTTGAGTTTACTCCTGGTGAATTTGGCTCAGTGTACAACCTTCCAGATCAAGAAGAAACCCAATCCGAGCAGCACATAATGTGATTAATATTCATAATCTGAGCCACATCTGCTGCTTCTCGAGAAGTGAACAACAGACGAGACGAGAAGCCAGCTTTTCTCTCCAAAACAATCAAAGTCGGATTGAGTTTGGTCAGATCCAGCGGAATTCTCATCTCAGGAATGGTTTGAACGCTGTTCGTGGAGCTGCAGCAACATCTAAAAGCATTTCCTGCATTGATGAGTCTTGCAGAAACCACGTGGCCATCAGAGAGATACCTGCAGGGAAAACGCTGAAGAGCTGATTGCACCCTCGTTTCAAGGATCCGAGCCGAGAGCCTCCGTCTTTAGCATTTTTTAACATGTAAAATGAGGAGAAACCCTACGAAAGTGCTTTAACATGAAGAAATGATTCTTTTGTACATCTAGACACTGGTTTGAGCTCGCTAGATTTCAATAACAATGCACGTCTTCGAAAGCCCCGTTCTCCTGCTCTCAGTCACTGTCTCCACTTCTGGAACACTTCCAAGCACCTGTTTTATTTACCACGACACATCTCTAAACACAATAGAAACATAAATGTTCATAATCAGAAAAATTCTATTTCATCTAGGATTTCGTGTGAGCATCTGGATTTTTAAGAACAGCACAAAATATCTTGTTCACTCTTCAAGAACATCTGATCTTCTTGTAGTCCTCACGTTTTTCTTCCATGGGGAGCCATTGAAATGGGAGGGGCTTTTCTTTGTTAAGTAAAACCCTTTTCTAGTCCCCTGTGTGCCGGACGCCTCTTGAAGGAATCGTTGGATCCACTCTTCAGGTGAATGTTGTAGTGCGGCTCTCCTCCTCAGACTATATCTGTGATGCGAACGTGAGTTTGTAGGAAAATCAAATGAACGAACAAATCATGTTTACAATCAATGGCCCAGAGTTCTGGGAGTTTTTGTAGTAGAGCATCTCTTCGAAAATGTTGATTCTGAAGGGAACTAAAGGGTTCCAGACAGATTTAAGGGGGGGGGGGGTCCATCAATGTGCGCACTATACACGTATATATTAACTGACTCAGTGTTGCTTTTGACTCAGTGGGAGTTACACATAGGCACCATAAGTGTTGTTTTAACACTAAACACTAGTGTTGTTTTTATAACAAATACAGTTTCAGATGGAGCTGTTTTCTATATCGTTGTAGCTGTCTGAGGCAGCGGATCTCGTTTAGCAGAAACAATCGTCGCAAACAGAACTGTTAATAAATCTATGTGAACCAAATGATAGGAGTCAACCAAACAGCCAATCAGAACCA
Source organism: Danionella cerebrum (assembly GCA_007224835.1). NCBI lineage: Eukaryota > Metazoa > Chordata > Actinopteri > Cypriniformes > Danionidae > Danionella > Danionella cerebrum. Next base: position 171,754 of record SRMA01025700.1, read on the forward strand.
AGAGAGGCGGAGACTCTTCCTCGGCCGCAGATGATGTCATACTGTCATTTACATGAGAGCTTTAGCAGCAGTAATCGAGAGATGGGGGAGGGAGTTCCCAGTCAAAGACCTCACTGGTTCTTATTTTGTGATCCTCCTCACAGAGCTTGCTCCACTCGAGCGCCGTTTAGAGCCACTACCTCCTTCCTCTTGAAATCAGCACCAGAAAGGTTTTAATCACGAGAACACGTGCTGCTCCTCAAAGTAGAGGAGAGTGTTCTGTTCCCATCTCGGCGTAACATTTAGAAAAACACTTGCTGTCGATAAAGAACAGCATCAGCTCAGGCCTCAGATCCAAATTCAGCTCCGCTCTCTCCCCGGGCGCTCCGTGTCTCTGTGAACACTTTCAGTTTGATGGAGCGAGGTTGTTTCTCCTCATTCTCCGCAGCTCAGAGGGATGTTTAACGCTACATTTATATCATCAATTATTAGCATCACAAGTGTTTGATCTCTGACCCGTCACTTATTTGGATGCTGCAAGTGCGGCGCTAATAAAACGAGGATCCGTGCTGAAGTGTATTTGCTGATTAGCAGATGTCACTGACCCTGCTTCATTTGCATCTCGAGCGTTCCTCTACACAGCATTTCTTCTGCTTCATGAGGTTGTTTCGTCTCTGAGGAAGTGGAATGTGTAACACTCGGTTAAATCCATTGTTTCCGGCACCCAACACTGAGCTTCCTGTTGGTAGAAGCTCCAGAAACGACAGAAGAGGAAGGACCTCGAGATGCCTCAGAAGAAGATCTCCCTGATGTTAGTGGGCTAAAGCTCTCCCAGCTACCTCCTCAGCTCTCCTCGGAAGCTAAAGCTAAAGGTTTGTTTTCTCCCGTGGCTCATAGTAAAAAGCAGCAAACTTTCATATTTACTTTCATAGTTTGGAGGCAAACATGTTTTTTGGCCCAAATTTTTTTTTGTTAACTTATTTTATGGAGGCCAACCCAAATTTGAACCTTGCTCCATTTAAACATTTTAATTCAGATCAAATGATGACAAATTATTAAGATTAACTTAAAACAAATTTTTTCTCATGCAGATCAAATGGTAATTATTCAAAAGCTGGTTGCCAAAATTTAACCATGTTCCCTGCTCCTCACAACCTCAAAGCATACGAACAAACAGAATTTTAACTGAAGGGTTTTCATTATAATGAAAAAGCTGAAGAATATGGATTTCTTTTTGTTACATTAACTGCAATTTAACCGTTTAACCCAAATCACATAGTTTTAAAGCAACTAAAATCAAACTTTAGAACTTTAACCATGTCTTACTTGCAAAAACAATCTAGATTTATTTTATTTGGATAAAAAAAAAGACAAAAAACAGCTCAAAATGTAACATTTTCCAACTAAACTTTCTTATTGAGACTATTTGCCAATTTTTTGGCCAATTCCAATTAAAATATTTAATCATTCGTATCAAATACCAAAAGGATAAATTGTTTTGAAGATTAAAAATAGTTCTTTGAGGTTCTGAAATGCTGAGTTTACCAGAATTACTTATTTTATTTAGGATTTCGAGGTTACAGATTTGTGTTTTCAAACTTGATTTGTTTGAAGAGTAGTTTTGATGCTTCTCTTCTCAGTTAAAAGCTAATTAGCATCTTGTCAGTTATTCAAAGCAGGAATTGATTCGTTGTTTGTTTGTGCTGCAGACGCTCCTCTGATTAAACACGGCGAGACCATCACAGACCGTCGCAGCTCCTTCCAGCCTCATCTGGCCGCAGTGGAGTCGCTCAAACAGGTCACGCTCATCCCTTTTGCTCATTTTCAAACATCTTTGGTTTGAAATCCAGCTTTCATTGTTTCAAACAGAACACGAGGGAAACGAGTGAAACAAAGCTTCGGTTCTCCTTCCTCGTAAAATATTCACAGAATGTACTTTCTAAAAATCTTTCTTAGATCTAGATGTTGTTAGAAAAGCAACAGATGAACAGAAATTAAATAATGTCCCAGAAGAAATACGAGGGAGTCAAGGGGAATCTGCCTCTAGTGGTCAGTTGAGGATTTAACGTTTCAGTCGATTCCTGTTAAGTATCCGGAGGGAAAGGGGGTGGAGGCCTGTTGGCATGGAGTAATTTCTGTCACGTTCATGTGATATATTTGTGAAACGATGTGAACTAAAGAGAGAGACACACAGCGTTCGAGAGAAGTTTCAATTATCCGCACGTAAACAATCGTTAGCGGATTTGTTTTCCACAATAACGTCAATTATATATATAACGGTTGAAGAACCGCATGTCATGTACTGTCATCCACAGATTTTATTGTTTTGTTTTTTAACAGAGAGGAGAGTGACAGGAAGTGAGGCAGGAGGGGTGAGGTGAATGGGGGGTGGGGTGAAAAAGATACCCCTAAAAAAACATTTTAAATAAATTTTCTTTTTCATCTCAAAAAAAAAATATTGCATTAATCTTGCTACATTATAATATTCATTCATTTTCCAACCCGCTTATTCCCTTTTTGGGGTCAGGGGGGTCTCCAGCGCACTTCGGGCGAGAGGTGGGGGCACACCCTGGACAGGGCGCCATCACGGTACATTATAATATGAATCTTCAAATGTATTATTATTATTTTCTTTTACAAATCGTCATTGATTGGCTAAAAATCACCAAACCGTGTGCAGTAGTGGGCTGTGCGGCGGTGAGGAAATGGAACTGAGGATGTTCTCTCTGCTCACCGTCGCTGCGTCTCTGGATCTGAAGAAAAGCTTCTTATTTCACATCTCTCGTATCAAATCAACAATTTCACCAATGACACCTTTGCCCTGAAGGAAAACGTTGACTTTCGTGCCATTTGTTCATTCGTGAACCAATTTCCTGCGAGTGATTGACACCTGGAGCCGAGCGCTACTCCTTACATCCTGCACCTCGAGGCCCTTCATTCGTTCTCCAGATGTCGACAAGATCCAGAGTCACGATGCTCTAGAGAGAGAGAGAGAGAGAGACACGAGCAAACGTTCTCGTCTCTGGCCGGAGATGTTTGTTTCTGGAGCGTTATCGTCTCTGGTTCTCCTTCTCTCGAATGGCGTGTGGGAGACGCCGCAGGTGTGTAAAGCGTTTCTCGGAGTAATGGAGCTAAATGCAAACGCTCGAGTTCCAGACGAGAGAGGGAACAACATCGTCTGCTGTTAATAATGCGCTCTGTTAGTGCGTCTTTCTTCTTTCCAAGCCTTTCTTCTTCATCTTCCTTATGACATCACAGACCAGTCCATAGCAACCAAACTGTTTACCCTAGCAACCAAATTCATTCAAGTATATCTCAGCTTTGGAAAATAAATGAGAGATGGGGGTTGGTTCATTTAACATAGTCAAAAAGGAACACTACATTATCTCACAGACGCCTCCATAGCAACCAGACTAGTTACCTTAGCAACCGATATTTCACACCTCTATCACAGCTTAGGAAAATCACAGAGAAGTGGAGGCTGGTTAATTTTACTTGTATCGACATGGGGAACAATATATGAAGTCACTGACCACTCCATAGCAACCAGACTAAGTTACCTTAGCAACACTATGGCACATCAATATCTCAGCTTAGGAAAATTTAGGAAAATTTTGTTGTGACATTGTCAACATTTAAAAAAATAGTTCTAAATGGCACCAGCACAAGCCAACATCGAAGTTTGTGTGTAAACTTTAACCATGTAGTTGAAATATAAAAGTTTCTGAAGCGAGTGCCCTGTACCGGACGGTTCAGTACGAATGCGTGTATCGTTACCCCCCCGTCTGCTTACGTGTCCGGTACCTTCGAGAACTGGCCTCTTAGACACAAAAGAACAGAGAATACCCGAGGTTGCTATAGTTACAGTGAAATCAGCCATAGCGAGCGTTATTTACTTTATGTCTGGTGTGTGGGTCGTTGTGGACCAAAAAGCAGAACTTTTCGTGGAAAAGTGTTGCGAGGAAATTCATCTGCGAAACACGTTCAGCAGTTAGCTGTGATTCATTAAACCGGTGCTGCCCCCCCCCATCCCCCAATGCTCATCTGAACCCCCGTTTAACAGTTACCTGAAACACTTCCTTACAAACAGAAGAGTGGGGAATGCAGCCCTAGCGCCGGCCCGACACGGAACCCCGTCAGTCTGAAATGATCCCGGCGAGCGAGTCTGATATAAATCACTGCTCGTGTTTAACCGAGGCCGAGGGCAGCGAGTCTGTGTCTGAGTGCATTAGACGCTCTCCACCCTCACAAACAAGCTCGTCTCGTATTCACTTTCTACTTCTGTGGGGATTTCTGAGGCCATTTTGATGCTTTTTGATCTTTGGCTCGCTTCATATTGTGTTATCAGCGCAAACTTCAAAGTTTGGCTGCGCTCTAATTTTCATAAAAGGTTCGAGTGTTGAGAGGAGTTTGTCTGGGAGAAAAGACGCTGCGAGGAAAACACGCGTCTGTTTGTTCAGAGCCTCTTCTTTCTCTTCTGAAAACATTTAATTAGATTTTCCTTCCACTCAAAGAGCTTTTGACAATAGCTGAAGGAAAGAAAACGCCTCGAAGCGTGCTGCTCTGAGGAGATCTCCGCAGGGTTGTAGTCTCTTGCTTGGCTTTAGATCAGAGATGATAACAAGAGAGATTTGCACAAAACTCTCATTAGCCTCAGAATGACTCCGTGAGGTTGAAACAGACAAACGCTTGATGAAGAAACTCGTTCCAGGAATCATTTTGCTTTTGTTCACTGGAAACGTTGGTTCTCCATGTTCATGTTCCAGCCGAGAGGATCGCTGCTCCTGAGATGCTCTCCGGGTAAACATCATCGTTTCTGGTTCGAACTCTACAGGTGCTACGCTAAGCTAATGCTAACATCATCAGACCTGATTAGACATGGTCCTCTGCAGGTGCTGGTGGTAAAATTAAAAGGTTTTAAAAAGTCTTTGATATGTGACGAGCTGAAACCCATGTCTCGACTGGAGTCCAGTCATATCCTGCTGCAGTCCACTACCCCCACATTTATAGTGGATTTTGTTTCACAATCTTTTGTTTTTTATAAGGAAATAAGAGGGGACTCATGTAAAGAAATCTTGTCTGTTTTCCAAATGTCATGATTTAAGAGTTAAGAGTAACTAGAATTAATATCGGATCTGGTTCAATAGGAATAGCCATGTTTCATTTTTTTAAACATTGGAAGTCATTGAATAAATTAACATTTTTATGATATTGTAATTATTTCAGGAGGACCTGTATCTTTTTTCTCATTAATAATAAAGTAAATTTCAGTTATTTAACTTTTGTAGTAATTCTGAGACGTTATTTTGAGAATATAGATATGTATTTACATTACGTTATAACGACACATTGTTTAGTTTATATTGTATTGAATAGTTTTTAGTTAAACTCCATTGTTTTTGTTCTAATGCCATTGTTTCTCAGGAAAACATTTTGTGTCGGGGAATAACTGCATCGTTAGGTTTGATCTGAGAGATTTTCAACATGCTGCTGACATCTTTGTTTTTGATCGAACAAGCCATTTCTAAACTGATATACACTTCCCAAAGGCAGCCGCAGGACATCTCATTTTAATGAGAACATTGGGAAAACTTGCACCTCACACGTGAAAATAAACCTCAACGACTCGAGCTGGACCTCAACCCCAAACATCGAGGCAGAAACGGCGGACGTCTCTGTTTACAGCAGATATTGAGTGTAAATCTGTTCGTACACAACAGCAAAGACTGCAAATATTGGCGCGAGAGCCTCGGGGAAGAAGTCGAGCTCAGCATTCTGCCAATCTGAGCCCAGTCTCCCTCCGTCATTCACAAAGAAAGAGTCAAAAATATCCCAGAGTGCTTTTCAGCTCAGGAGACATCAGCAGGGGCTTCACCACTTCACGATCAGTCCTAGAGCTACTCAAGGGTTTATAGGCGTCGCTAATCGAGTTATTAAAAGGCAGTTCTTCAGGACAGGGAGCCTCTTGTGGTCAGTCGAGGAATTACACTTTTAACAGGTTCCAGATCAGCAGGAGGAAGCTCCTTTTATTCTAAACATTCGAGTTGATTTTGATTTCTGCGTGTGGTGAACACTTATTAATGAGATGAGGTTTAATACAATCCCAAGCTTTAAGGTTTAAGGAGGTGTTTTCTGCCTCTAGAGGTCAGTCGATAAACTGCAGAGAGAGAGAGAGAGCTGCTGGATTCCGTCGCAAAGCGTCACCCACACCTTCAGTCTGTGCACATCCGTCCGTCGCGCTCCCTGCTGCTGTTTTATTTCTATCGATGTTATCACCAGACGTGTTGTGACAGGAGCGATGCGGAAATAATCGCTTTAGCTCCCGTCTCCTCGTGTCTTTCCAAACAGTGTTTTATTGCTGCTGAAATCTCATCTAACACATGTGTCCGGCTGATGATGTCATCTCCTGTTTGGAGAACCACCTGCTCTGCATCCCGGAGTCTGAGAGTGTTTCTTCTGTTCCTCCAGGTGCAGATGGTTCTGAGCAGCTTGTATGAAAACAAGAAGATCGCGAGTGCCACCCACAATATCTATGCCTTCAGGTATTCCTCATCTCCTGTGGGGGGGGGGGGTGCTTGAGCTTCTCACATGATGGAACTGATGGAGTTTCTGAAGTTCAAAAGCTCCATTCAGCTTCAGAAAACACGAGTGCTATTCCAACAGATCTATTCATCATTATGATGACGGACTGAGAAATAATTCTCATTATTATCCCACAACACGGTGAACGGCTGAAGATCTGTAAATGAAAGCACCTGCACAGATAAAGTGAAATAAAGCGGTGGTTAATGAAGCCCGGTCCGCTCCGGAGTTAGCGACAGGCGTCAGTCAATAATTAATCCCTGCGGAGGGTGTTCTTCTAATTAAAACAGCGCTTCTCTTTGAGCTTCTGGGTGGGAACAGCATCACCTTCATGAGCGGGTCGAGTTCAGGGCTGAATGTCAAACCCTCCCGCCGCTTCACACACCGTAATCAATCCCAGATCCTTATCTACAACATCGGACGGAGAAACAGATCCGCAGATGGTTGCTTCTCATTTTTACAACCTTCATTTTGTCTCGTCGACGACCATTTAACGAGATTCGCTAAACACGCCGCTGGATTCCATTTGTGGAGCACATTACAGCAGCAAAACCTCACAGAAATGACACGAGGAGCTGACTGTGTGAAACAATCACAAGAAGAAAAGTTCTAACGTGGTCAAGTGGAAGTATTTAACTTGTATTTTCTCCTGCTTCCTGACAACCAAACTCTCTCGGGTTCGACCGTGTTCCCTAGCGTCCTACAAGATGTGTCGCCATTACACCTGGAGTCGGTTTTATTTATAAAAAACCCCCGACAGCTCGTTTTTGAGCGCGAATTTGAAAAACGTGCTCGAGCGATCAGGCATTTCTCTGACGAGGGAGCAGTAAATCAGGGTAGAAGCTCCGACAAGTCGATGTCCCTTTAAAGCTCAGTAAATTCTCCCGGATGCTGTGATTCTTTTTTACCAATTTGTTTTTAGCCACTGATTTGGGGTCAGTGTCATCTACAGGTCAATATTTCAAACTGTCGTCGATGTGCAGCTTCAATATTTAATTTGCACAATGCGTCCAAAAAAATAGTGGTAAATGAAAAGTGTGACTTCGATGTGATGTTTTAAATAGAATTTGGTGACAATCTTTTGAAAAAAAGTATGTTTTCTTTTATAAATCTTTCCCATCTCCAGACCACTAGGGGACACTACACCAAAACTGTGCATGGAACCTCAGATTGGTACAGTGAACACAAGTTTAATGTCAGTATCTAAAGCGTTCCATAGATTTATCTGTATGAACGTTTTAGCAAAACTCTCCTCAACCAGTGCGCCAAACTTCGTTAAGTTACCGCAAGCACTTCAATGGGCTGCAGCTATAGTGGAATAGTGAAAGTGGAAACAGAAGAAGAAAAAGAAGGAAAATAAGAAGAAAAGGAAAACCAAAGAATAAATCAGTTTAAACACTTGTGGCACTATTAGAATGTTTCAAAATATTGACCTTCAGGAGGCGCTATTGCTAACTCATGTTTTGGGGTCAGCGTTACCTTCTGATGACTTTGGTTCCAATCTTTGTGACTGTTGCCGAGATACAGCCCCAGATTGCACTTGGCACGACGCCCCCAAATCATCATGGGGTTAAAAACCAAAAGTGTTTTTTTTTCTTAATTCAATAGAATTAAAGTCATTTACCATGAATTAATTTCTTTTTCTGATCAAATAAATGTATGAGTCGCTCAGATTAATGCAATCATCACCGTAACCTGAAGAAACGGCACAGATTTTTGCTTCTTTCCGTTCTGATTGTTCTTTTCATCCTCGCGGAGGCGGCGGAGACATATGTGCTGGAAGCTTCTCTGCTCTGGCTGAGCTCGGCTCATCTGCTCCCTGCATCTGTTCCCAAACTCTCTCTGAAAAACCTCAGCGTCTCACTCCAGCTCGCTCTGAGTTATGAGGCAGGAATATTGATATCATCTGGCGTTTCAATATTCACTTATACGCCTGGAGAGGCCTCAGATCGACTCCGGCGACGTTTCAGAAGCTTTTTCGTATCAAACGCTGCCACAAAAGCAGAGATTAAAGTTGGCATCCATCCGCTCGACTTCTCAGAGGAGCTTTAGAAGATCAAAAACAGAGGTTGAAGTTATGTTCAAGGGAGCAGTCTAGCATTGGCAGAACAGAGAGGGGCGCTCTAGGACGGTTATGATCCGAGATCCAGGGTCCTGAGCTCAGAGCTCTGCTCCTTCTGGGAGCTCATCTACAGCGTGATGAACAGTTTCACAATAATGAGTCACAACACTCCTGAGACTCAGCAGGTGCTTTTTTGAAAATCACAGGGAAAAGGGGCGTGGTCAGTTGTGCTTTAACGAGAAATCAGGGAGCTACATTCACAGTCTGAGTGATTCAGAGAGCAGCGTAGAAGAGGAGCGTTGCCATCTAATCCCCATCGAAACTGCTTGTAAAGGCACAGAACTCTAACCATCGACTGCACGCTACATCTCCGGGACGAGCGACAGCTGGAACACCCAGCATCTCCAGGAAGAAAGGCCTCCTGAAGCAGCTCAACAAGCTGAAGTGCCACCTGAGATCCACAAGGGGCGCCAGCATCACACCGTAATGAGGAGTTTCGCCCTCGTTGGCTCCACTATCTCAGAGATCGACTCCAGCTGTACGTGACTAGAACCCATCCTCGCCTCTGCTGGAGATCACTTCTCCTCCTCAGGGGGCAGCCCAGAGTTAGGGCGCAGTATAGTTGTGTTTTAAGTTCCCCCCGAGGATATTTTTGGAATCTCTTATTACACTTGCCGCTCTCTCTGAGAGCTCGATGGTGACACCTGCTGTTTGCGTTCACCAATGTCTTCGTGTTCTCCTCAGGATCTGCTGCGAGGACAAAAACACTGTGCTGCAGGACTGCGAGGACGATGGAGAAACCGCCGCCGGTGGCCGATTGCTTCACCTCCTGCAGGTACAGCTGAGTATTCAGTATAATGAAGATCTGATGGGTTTCTTTTCGTTTAAATGACACCAGACCTGCCTCCATCCCTCGTTCCAATGTGTTTCAACCGTTCAAACTCACCAAAGGAGGTGAAGCTCTTCGGCATGTGTTCTTCAGGAGGAGCATCAAGTGAACACAGAAGTGTCTGAAACTGCAGTTCATCGAGTCGCCACTAGAGGCTGCTTTCTTTAAGCAGAGTTTATAGCCGTCACTCTTTGTCTGACAGAATTTGTCTGTGCATCTGTGAAACCGAGCAGCATCTGGTTCACGGCAGCATGGCTCTTCTGTTTTTTAATCATCCTCATCATCCTCCTCATCCTCATCTTCTTCTAAACAGCAGTTATTCATAAATGTTTTAACGTTATGTTTACGTGACGAGCATCGACTACTACACCATTGGGTCTCCATTTTGGATCATGGACTCAACTAAAAAAATTGGGGTCACGGGGGTCTCCAGCGCGAGAGGCAGGGTCCATCACAGGGAATCTGAATATCGTCCAAAAAAAAAAAAATCTTAACTTTTTCACTTTTTGGACTCGAATGGAAAAAGGGTTTTTTTTTTTTTAAACATTGGACTCATAAGTCAGACTCAGATCTCGGTCTGTACCTTTTGTCGGAATAAGTGGCTTGATCACGTGATTTGATCCAGAGTTATTTGCATATTAAACGTTAGTAGCAGTTGATTTGTGTGACTGATGCATGAGCCAGAAGATGATGGACCTCCTCGTGGAACATCTGAGACCTGCATCACGTCTCCTGACCCGGGAGCTTCATCTGGTTGAAACAGAAGCTCGTCGTGTTCTTTCTCAGTCTGGAGTTCGTTTCCAGCTCCGCAGGTTAATTGCCAGCCGGGGAGAACATTCTCCTTCTTGCTTTGAGCCGCGGCATGAAAGCAAAGCAAACAACCTCCAGATCATCAGGAGAAATCTGCTCCGGTGCTTTTCAAGATTTGCTTCAAAGCACTGAAAGTGAAGCTCCCTACACTCCTCCGTCGAGCTGCGTTTGCAGAGCAGTCTCTCTGTATTCCTCCGGATGAAGCTGGCGTCCCGCGGCGAGGAGGAGAACGCCGCAGCTATTAATAGAGCTCTCTCTCTCTCTTTCAAACGTGCCGAGGCTCTCCGATGCAGCGGCTCCAGAGCACTAAGCGATCCTCTCCATGCTCTCCAGCAGGCTTTAGCACCTTCTACCATCAGCCGAGGCATACAGATGAAATAATCCTCGTGATTATAGCAGAATTCCCCCAGACGGTGTTTGTCAGTGGTTATACAGTCACTCAAAACATGAAAAAAAGACTTTCAGAAGGACAATGACCCAAAACACACTCAATGAACAAAGAAGTGAATATAGATGAAGCACATGGAGATTCCTCCTCGCTCTCCACAGATTACTCCTATAGAAACCTGTGGAGGAGGCGAAGGTCAACCTCCAAACCTCCATCCTCCAGACCAGGTCTGCAACGAGAAGCAGGAGAGAGAGAGGGAGAGAGAGAGAGAGAGAGAGAGAGAGAGAGGGAGAGCACATCTTTAAGGCCTTCAGTATTTGACTGAAACGTTGCATTAATCTCCTGAGCAAGGGAACGTTTATGTAACGCACTCAATGAAGGCCGATAAACTCCCTCTAAACGACGGCTTCGGTGCAGATGATGTCCCTCCCTCCTCCGCTCTGTTTGCTCAGATATGTATCGCACGGCTCCGAGTCTGTTTTTCATCGCCGTTATTGACAGAGATGCTGTTTCCAAATGAAAGTGGGCAGAGATTACAGTGTCATGTCATATTTCACACGGGAAGGTGTTGACGGCGGCTCTGCCTGGCTTTAATCAGAGAGACCCAGACAAGAGAAAAGATTACGGATGAATGACAAATATCTGACATAGCAGGAAGAGAATTGGGATCAAGGCAGGAGCAGAGGGAAGGAAAAACCCACCGCATATCAACAAGCTGCTAAAATCTGCCTCGGACCTTTAATACGTGCCGTGTTTCCCAAGAGCTGGAGCCGTCAGAGCTGCGCTTGCAGCCGGAGATAGCCAGGGAATCTTAAGAGGAGTGGAGTGAGATGCACTGATTTTAATCCTGCAAAACCACGCTTTTAAGCCAGGAACGCTCTCCTTGAGCTCCGCGACAGTTTCCCGGAGTCTACGCATAAATGTGCCTCAACCAGCATCTCGTCCACGGGGTAATAATCCACCCAAAAAAAAAAACAAAGAAATCATTTATTCAATAATCTGCAAACCAACAAACAAACCCAGTAATACCAGCTCTGCCAGACCCGGCCCACGTGTGGCCCAGATGAATCCCAGAAGTATTTCCTTAGCTCAACATTAAACCTCACATCCTACAAAACAGGAAGTGACTGCAGCTGCAGTTCCTCCTCTGACCACTCGTGGCGCTAGAGAGCTGCTTCCCATTGACTGCAGGGTTCAGATTTACTGCAGATGATTGAGTTTAAAGCCAGAACTTCGAACCTTTGTTTCATCTGTGAGGAGATTAATTATTTTATTACTCTTCTTCCCGCTCCGTGCCGTCATTAGAAACCTGTGCTGTACTTCAAGGACGGAATTTCCTGTTTTTGCAGAGTTCAGTGGGATCCTGGGTCATCGTGGGCGGAGCTTGTGCTGAAGTTTTTTAGCCAATCAGACACTGCATCGTTATCTTTATGAAATCCTCTACAAGAGCTGGATGTTTTCACAGATAATATTTCTAAATTAAATCTATTGGCTTTTGTTTCAAATACACAACTTGCAGCACTGGGATTTCCAGGGGTAGCACATCCAAAAATAGCACTAGCAAATAAACAGCGTTTGCATGAACAAAATGCCTTTTAATATACTTTTGTAAGACGTTCACTAGCTAACGCTAACATTAGCATGAATCATAATGTTTTTAAACATTTTACAAAAATATATACTTTTTACTGCTCCTTCAATAAAGATTATTTATTAAGCAAATTAGTTTGTTAGAAAGGATTTAATTGAAGTTTATGTAAAGGTTTACTCCAGCGCAAAGAGAAAACGTAATCACTAATCAACAGAATAAAACCGTTTCATCATTTCCTGCTGGTTTCAACTGCAACAGAGTGTGGGGAAAAAGGTATTTAATGTGGAAACGGAGACGCTACTGGTCTGATTGGATTCAGTGATGTATGCTAAGCTAATGCTAACAGAACAGTTTATATCTTGGAGAATGAGAATGTTTCAGATATAAACCCTGCATCGGACCGGGGTCTGAGCGTGCGCACAGCGTTTCATGTTTACGTTTGTAATAAAGGAATGCAGGGATACTGCATCAGGACCAGTTTTTAACTTTACAACGCGGTTCCCTGCAGATCCTGGATGTGAGTAACGTGCTGGTGGTGGTTTCGAGATGGTACGGAGGAATCCTGCTCGGCCCCGACCGCTTCAAACACATCAACAACTGCGCCAGAAACATCCTGCTGCAGGAGGGCTACACACACGCTCCGGTGAGACCCGCTTCTGATTGGCCCATCCCTGATCTTCCTGTTTGCTTATGTGCTACGATCCGGCGTCTACATCTGATCGAGGTCCTCCGGCGTGTGAGTGTGTGCGAGGGACTGTTGTCTCTGAGGCTCAACATCTCGTTTCTGCTCAGAGTTAGAGAGAACATCTCCGTCGCTCTGATAAGGTCACAGACGCTAGTTTTACTCTCCACTTCTCCTCCGGATTCATTTGTTTGTTGTTTCCTTTCATTCCTGTGCAAATGAGCCCCGTTCACAGCTGCGACGCTGCCATGGCGACGCCGATGATGGAGCCACATAAACACACACACACACACACACACACACACGCACACACACACACGCACACACACACACAGGATCACGTGTGAAAGATGTTAGCAATAAAAACATTCAGTTTATATTCTTTCAGAGTCTCATTCGTTCCACTTGGTTTGTTTTATATGCAAATGAGATGATGTTTATCTGCAGATCAAGCGCAATGTTCTACAACACAACACACAACGACACTTGAAATGTAGAGTTTTTGAGAAAGTGTTTCCAGAAAAAACTTATTATTATATCACTGACGCCTCCTTAGCAACTAAATCGTTTACCCTAGCAACCATATCAGCCGTATCATCTGTTTCAAGTTCAGAATATGTGTGTGTGTGTGTGTGCGTGTGTGTGTGTGTGTGTACAGGAACTTATAATTACATCTCTGACTCCTACCCTAGCAACTAACCTTTTTACCCTAGCAACCAGGAGTGGTATAAAGTGCTTTCCTGTGGCTCAGTCAGTAAAGCGCAGCGCTAGCAATGCTACGATCCCCGGCTCCAACTCCAGGGAAAGCCAGAGCTGATTAAACAGGAAACGCCGGTTGCTTCGGATGAAACCATCTGCCAAATAAATTAAGGAGAAATTCTAGGAACGTGAAAAAGCTTCTTTCAAAAGCTGTAAACCTGAGACTTATTTAGATTTTAGATCAAGTCATCGTTGTAAAATGTGAATAAATCTTTAGAAGAATTTTACAAGGAAAAGCTGCTTCTGATTTTATTTTTGTCTGAGAGGAATCGGAAGCAGGCGTGACTTTAAAAGAGAAGCAGAAAGGCTTGTCGGGGAGCATAAATAAATTAAAAAAGTGCTGCAACTCACGATTAAAAGCTCGACTCAATTAAAACAGCGTGAGTTTTTTCATCACAACTGTCAGGATTCATGAGAGCAGACGCCGTTTCACATTAATATTCGCCGCAGGATTAAAAGCAGACGTTTCTCCCTGTTCTCTCTGAATCTGCACATGGGGCTCCGTGGCAGCGTCACGTGCTAACCTGTCTTTTAAAGAGCCGCGCGTCTCCTCTAAATGCTAATGACTGTAATTTGAGCTTTGTTTTATTGTGTTATGCCTCTGGAATCACAACGGCTTGTAAACGAGGAGTCAAAGCAGCATCCGCGGAGAACCACGATCCGCTTGCTACAGGAAGTGTAGTTTCCGTCAGCTAGACATGAATCTGACCACAGGTAACGGCGTTCCCAGACTGCCCTAGGATCAGATCTAATGCTCTGCAGCTAATCACTTTCAGAAACGGCAATTCTTCTCAACGAGCCGTTCGCACCAACAAATTAATCCAAAAATAACTCAATAATATGAAAACTGCATCACTCACCGCTCCATAGCAACCGGATGTTTACCCTAGCAACCATATTAGCAGATCTGCATCTCTAGTTCAGAACACTTTTGACTTAGGAGTTGCTTTATGTCCTTCATAGTGACAAGAGGAACATTACATGATTTCATTGATAAGTCCTTAGCAACCGGATGTTTACCCTAGCAACCATATCAGCAGATCTGCATCTCATATTAAGAAAAGTTCATACAGAGTGTGTGGTTTATTTTACTCATATTGAAAAAGGGACCATTGTGTGAAACCTACACAGCACTCGGGGAGGCCCTATCAAACATTCCCAGCTTCAGAGAATCTTAGAGACGTAAGAGTTGTTTTTAAGTCATTGACACTGAGATCTGAACACACCATAGCAACTGTTTACCCTAGCAACCATCGAGGAAGATGCTCTTCATGCTGTGATGGTTCGTTTGATGCCGAGCAGGGAATCGCTGTGCCGTATTTGCTTCGGTCAAAGTACGACTGAGTACGATTTGATGAGCTTCACCCACCTGAGACACGGGCGTCTTGTTGTTTGTGTCGGCTTGCCTCTAAACGATGGAATCAAACCCGCCTCTCTCTGGCGTCTTGAAGATACCTGTGTAAAAAGCTGTGTTTAGCATTCTTTCTTCATCTCTCGTGAGGCGTGGATTTACAAAACGCAGCTTATCAAACCAAAAACAAACAATGCCAACGTCAACCGCAAAAGCAATTACAATCCTGCTCTGCCTCAATTAACAAATAAAGCATATGGGAAATAAACGATGAATGACCACACAGAGCTGAGAGAGAGAGAGAGAGAGAGAGAGAGAGAGAGAGAGAGAGAGAGAGAGAGAGAGAGAGAGAGAGAGAGCGAGCGAGCGAGAGCGAGAGAGAGAGAGAGAGAGAGAGATATATAT
>SRMA01025701.1:5767-25099 GCA_007224835.1 Danionella cerebrum
AGAATCTTCTGGCACTGGTTCAGTTTCCACACTCATCTCTGGATCTTCCTCTTCAGCAGACACTGTTGTGCCTCGCTTTCCTCTTGTAGATCGCCTGACTATAAAGGCAAAAGTAGACATTTACAAAACCTGCTAGCAACTTCCCATTTCTATACAATCCAAGGGAGAAGAAAATCGAATGCTTAAAGTTGCAACAAATTCATTTGAACAACAATACAGTGGTACCTCGAGATATGACTGCTTCGAGTTCTGTGTTCGAGATACAAAAGGTCTTGCGGGAAATATTGTGCGTCAAGATACCAAAAAATTCCAAGATACGAACAACAAATCAGTTTTAAATCAAGCGGAGCATTATGTATAGATTACCAATAATGTACTATAACAAATGTTAGAGTCAAGGTGTCGTAAAAGAAATAACGTTTATAACGTGGAAAGTACTGTTCTGTAGCACAACTTAGAGAAACCCTGTTCTCAGAATCGTCTCTCTCCATCTGTCTCCGCTTGTCCTCGAAACCGTGTTGGTGTGAGTAATTCGTGAAATATCTCGAGAACGTTAACTTTCATACGTACCGCCGTAATGTTTTCTGCATCCGTTCCACCTCCTCCGACACATCGCTTCACTCTCAAGGTAAGGTTTCACATTTGTGTACATATTACGTATTTTGCATATGTTTTATTCTGTTTCATTATCATTTATTACATTAACAATGTGTAGATTTAAGGATTGAAGAAACGCTACTTGATTTTTCTCTGGTTTTCCATTTTTTACTGTTGTTTCTGAGAGCCGTTGCACGGAAGCTTTACATGTAAAACTTGCTTCGACATACGAATTGTTCGAAATCCGGGGTACCACTGTATATTTAATGAACTATAAAGTCAATACTCTCCAGTGTCCGGATTAAAGCAGCTTCGTTTAGAATGTGAAGTGAAATGACATATTTTGAGAGTGTGCCACTATATTTTCTCTGTACTGCCCACAGGACAATACTGTACTGCAAGGTATTCAAGCCTGCTAAAGAGTCTTCAAACAGGTGAGCTTACAGATTGCCCCTTTACAGAAAGATGCGGTCCTTGTGTTTTGTATAGTAAAATATTAACGTGAAACTATCATTTCTGAATGCATTTCAAATCTTTCAATTGATTTAATCCTCTTTGACTGGTTCTCCGACTCAATGCTGATTGATTCAAAGAGAGATTCTCGCGTGCCGATACAATATGCTCTCTGAAAGTCTGAAAGCATTTTAATAGATCATTGGAATGATTATGCAGACCAAGGAAATTCCGTGTGACTCTATGAAAACTATAAAAGGGCTCTGGTCTGATTTGACAGGCTTGAAAAATATCTAATTTCCATCACAATATCATTTTGTGAGAAATTGCTTTATAATTAAATTCTGTGTTTGGGGTGAAATCGCTGTTTGAAATGCAGAAATAGTCCCATAGATAACCGTGAACCACACTTTGTCAATACACACAGTCAAAACTCCAACAAGAAGACGCACAAATGTGGTAAAAGCTTTTTTAAACATGCCTGCAATAATATCTTTCTACTCTAAGAAACTGGCAAATATCTTTAAACTAATGTGTTTTCACGATGACAGCAAAAACTCAAGTGAAATAAACATTAAACTGATGCAAAAGACTAAAATGTAAAAAGAGACGAACAACAAGGATAATCAGTGATATACTGTTAAACAGCTATTAAATCTTTATTATTGCTTAAATTTTTAGTATGATATTCAAACAGTTTGCATCCTGAGACAGAATTTAAACCAGATTAATTAGAATTTTTCAAACACTAAATGTTGAAAATCATCTTCAGATACACATCTGAAAACCATTTTGAGATATATTTAGGCCTAAATTTATTAGCATAACCTAACAATGTGTAATCATATCCAAACTTTGAGTTCCAAATGCTTCTTCATGCATTTCGAATCATATGCAATGGACGTAACGTTCTCAATGGCCTCACTGCCTTCACTGGTGAAACAATTGGTAAAATGACTGTGTTTGATATGGAAAAGTGTCAAAAACGTGAGTTAATGTGATGATTACACACTCAAGTTATAAAGAATTTGACTTGACTGAGCTCCACAAGATTTGAGAGATGACCAGCTTTCCATAACCATAGACATTTGGCTGAAATTTGTTCCTGATTTCAACAATTTCAAGTTTTAAAGTTTTACATGGGTTAGCAGGATAATTAATGAGGGCGCCCAGATTCACTTCTCCAGAAGAACGATTCGGAAATCCTTTTGTTTGAGTTACAGCAGTCTATAGAATTATCTTGTTAATCTCGTTAGCACTGTTGTGGGTCAATATTCACTGATATTGCATGGATAGGCTCACTCTGCAACTTTCTGGATGCCTTGATGTCACACGCATACCCTGTATATAAATGACGTCATAATATATTCATAAAACGAAACAAATTTGCATAGATTTGGTGTGTATTGAAGAATAATTGTATCCTATGACACATCTGCCATTGAAAGCTGAGATTAGCACCACAAATCACTTCATTCTCTTTGCTAAGAAAGTGGTCTGACACTTCGAGCCTTGTGATCCTTTCCCCTTCTCACCCACCCTCTCCTAGAACACTGTAATTGGCACCCTCATGAAGGAGAAGCTATTTTAGTAGAGGGATCAAAATAGATTCTAAACTCTTCAACCAACCAATAAACCAAAGTTGATGGAGAGAAGGAGAAAAAGTCATTGAAGCTGCCATCAAGTTAAATAAAAAGTGCGCCACTGACAAACAGTACCAAGCTCTAGCTCTAGAAGAGATTGAAGGGGTCTCGTCACCAATCCTTTCTATTTGGTCGAGCAATATAAGTCACTTGAACTGGTTTTACCACCCTGACAGCCTCTTGGTTCAGGGAAGAGCTCATCATGATGACTACTTGGTGCACTCTGAAAAAAGCCTGAGTCTGAACATCACCAGGCAAACAATAATATGAGACTAGACAAAAGAAAGCAAGCAGGGTGTAATTTACTGCCTTGGGGTTCCAACCGGCTGTCACCAAACAAAACAGTAATAGAATATCTCTCTCAGGCCCTGTGCCATGTCTTTGTCCAAAGGAATTCCTGTTGAATGTGTCATTAATGCACATGATCTTGCTGCTGCTGTCTCCTACTCCAGGAGGACAGGAGAACAAAAGCCTCAGCATTTTTCAACTAATCAAAAGCATAGTTAACTCTGTGAAACATTAAAAGTCATTAGTGAAGTCAGAAAATAGTCTTTTCTCTTGTATTGTATGTTTCCTGCTGGTTTTATTGCAGGTAGAACATATGACCGATACACTACACATCCTGATCTTTAAGTTTAAGTACCTGTGTGGAGGACAAATGTTGTTTATTTCCATTTTAAAAAGCTGATATGCATGGGATAATGAGAACGCTCATGGGTTTTAGTAAATTTCAGTGTCGTGGTGCTGAAAGAAAGAAGGGACAAAAAAAAATCAGGAAGAATTTACAGGTTTACATACATGCTATTTAAACAGTACAAAATAATGACGTCCCTTAAAAGGAATGAAACTCTGCGTTAAAAACAAGTCTCTCTCGAAGACAACTACAGGACGGAACAAAAACCAGTGGAGCCTACGATGTCTTCAGGCGAGAATTAATCCAAAGTAACCCACAGGACTGGATGGAGAAAACCCAGAAGAGACACAACAATGAGCACAGGAGAGTCCAAGAAGTCAAGAAGTGCTCGTGGAGAGCCAGGGGGTGAATCATGGATCTGACAATTGAGAATTTTCATGGATGAGGCGTTTAACTGTGGAAGATAGACTGGATGGGGTGCTCTGATTGGTTGGGGGATTCGAGAGTGTGGTAGATCTGACAGTCGTAGTTTAAAAAGAAGTCTCAATTTATCCATCAATTGCTCTTTTCACATGATTCTACATGTTTTCCACTGCATTTTTTTTTCATTTGTACTATGGTGGAATTGAAATATTTTATTAAAATGAATAAAGCTCCAATAGTTCTTTTTTTTTAAAAGAAAGCAAGTTTATTGAAGTATTGCAAAAAATTCAAGCATCAGGCCTCCTACAGGGCTTGAAACCCCTGCAACCCATGTAACTCAATCTTATCTGCCTTCCCTGAAAACTAAAGAATCGCTTATTAATCCCTATTTTGTCAAGGCTATTTTTTGATTGGCCACAGTAAGCACAACATAAAGGTTACTGATTGAGGTCAGAAAATCCTCTAAAAAACACACACACAAAACAAAATATCTACCTTTTCAAACGAGGTACAGCGATTTCATTAAAGTGGAGCAGATTAATCCAGAGGTGGTGCAAAACAAACAACCCTGAAGCAACTAAGTGGCGTTTATATTACAAGTTTCAGAAGGAGTAATCAAGACATGACGTCCCTGATACAAATGAGGTCATTAATACACAACGATATAAACCGAATTAACCATCCAACATCATCCGAGCATCCCCTATGTGACAGAAGGCAGCCATGCCAGACAGCTAGCCGTTTAAGTTTTTAATTTGAACAAACTAGCGCTACAAAGCAGGTCCAGATAACAAACTTGTTAAAATCCTGCGGAAAAGTTAACATAGAATAAAAAGGGTCCTCAACTTACAGTAGAAACGTGGAATCCCGATCACCTGTGCACCTCATCACTTCCCTCTTCTTTTTCACTAACCATTTCTCCCTCAACGCAGTGTACCGTAATGCTATCATGGGCATCACTAGATCACTTTTATGTGACATCTAGTGTGCCCCAATAAAATCTCAATCTCAAGGGTAATTTAATTTTTAGCTAGCAGGATTGCAGGGATTTCTCACAAAATACATAATTTCAGTAAGTCCACAGTTATTATGCACAAACATGATCCACTGATGCGATTATTAGATCTGAAGCTTCGTCTGCATGTGCCACCGCTCCCTCTCTTTTTTTCTGTGAGCATTTGCCTAAGCTCATGGACAGGATGTGGAGGGGAGCACATATCTTGAAACGTAATGTAAAGCTCAGGTCTGCAGTTTGAAAGGTGAAAATAATCATTTTGATTCAAAATTTCTACCTTTTAATCATATATAAATAATAAAGAAATGTACAATTCTGGAGGTGCAGAACTGTGCAACAGTTTCAGGCAGGTGTGAAAAATGCTAATGCTGTCCAGAGTAATTTATTTTTAATTTGATGTTTGTATATAATTATTTTAAACTGAGATCCACTGCAATTAATGATCAAAACCTATTTATTTATTGTATTATTATAATAAATAAATACAAAGTCAAACAAAATTCCTGACTTTGAGCAAGTTTATCTAAAAGAAAAGCAGTAATACATATTATATTACATAATATTACATTTTAATTTTTTCATTTTGAGTTTTGTGCTTATTTACAAAATAAACAAACACCATGCACATTTCTGAAAGAATTCTGTGTTGTAGTAGTGTTCCTTGGATAACTGTTTTTGCATATTTTATTAAAATAATTCAGGTCTGAATGGGTTATTTTGACACTATTCTGTCAAAACACAGTCATACCGAGCAAACACATTTATATGCATATTATATCAGCAGGTACAATTAGTAATTGGGCAAACTCTCAGCCAGTCCATCCATCCATTCTGCAGCTGCATTTCCCCCTCAATCATCTGTTCGAATATTCTCCATATGAAACGCTTCTGTCAGTGGCATGCAGCGGTCAGACAATGTCCAGCACCACAGCACTACTAGTTAATTCTCCCTATTGTGACAAATCGAATAGTATCATGTTGCTTTTTGCACAGTTTAAAGTGAAATGTCAAGACTTAAAAACAAGTAACATGGATCGCATTTCCAAAATCGACATGAATTTGCAAAAACCACCAAGAATGGCCACTTTTGCTCATGTCAACTCCTCCGAGAGATTGAATCTGTTCTCCAAACTTCACCAGTCCCATCTTAAGGCATATGAAATGTTAAATAGAGAAGTTTTTTTTACTTGCGCACACAGCGGTTTAAAGTCGAAATTTCGTCATTAACAGGAAGTTGTCGCAATGTCTGATCGGGTTCAAATGTGTCATGTGTTATGAATCCATGTCTGAATAAATCTATTTAGTAATGTACTGTGTCAGTTCTAGACAACCTAGTGGGTTTAAAGTACGTTTGAAGTTTGGAACACTTACAAAGACTTACAAAAAAGTAAATTGTAGCGAGTTTCCAAAACCAACAGGACGTCAATTATTTTGAACGTTCTTGTAAAATTTAGCACAATTCCAGGCCTTGCAATTGGCCACAATAAAATAAGGCATTTAACAATGATATGGTAGTTTTTCACCAATTTAGAGATGAGAACAAAAATGTTTCATTCTCTTTCCTAGCGCCACCTGGTGGTATTGACATTAAATAGTCAGGTTTTATTGATTAGCCCTGTTTTTATCTGCTCTCTCTAGAATACATCTCATAAATCAAAATTCAAAGTGCAACAAATCAGGGAGCATTAACGCTGCTTCCAGCTTTAAAATATTTTGGATTTGTTATGATTTTCACCCCAAGCAAGCAAAGGAAACATTTTGAGACCACCTTTTCAAACAGTTGCTGCTTTCTCACCAAGCCAAATGAACTCCACCCAAAAGGAAAACAAACTCTTGTGTGATTAAACCAAACTAAATGAGACAGATATGAGAGCAGCCATGAATTCCATTATGCGCTTAAAAACAAACAAGTAAATAAGGCTATTTGAGAATGTACTTGTACGTTCTTGTTAAGTGAAATTTTTGAGAAATGACCAGAGAGTTTTCTCCTCACTCACTCAGTAATGGAACTGATTGATGTGAGAAAACCACTGGCCTCATTACAATGTGTGTTTATCCAAGACATTTCTTTGCGTGTGCAGGTGCCCTTCACTGGAGCTTAGATAAACCGTTTTGCAGACAGAGATAAATTTACCGACTCCATGATTTATTAAGGTATCGATTTAATTTTTTATCAAGCAATCACATTTATTTTCCAGACAGTAACATCATAAATTCAAACTCTAAATGAAGTTGAGTGTGCAAATAAATGAATATTAAAGCCCAGTCAGGTCAAATCAGAAACAAGTTACATTTATTGAGTGCTGAGTATGATTTTTTTCTTTATATAACTTTTTTACCCTGTATATCTTTAACAATTGTGTGATTTCCTGTGATGTATGAATTGAGTATGAAGTTAAAACATTGAAAAAAAACTGATTTGGGCCCCAATGCCTTACTTTTGTCCAAAACTTCTTCGTCAAATGAATTTAGGTGTTTGAATACACCAGTCATTTCCGACACCTCGACTAAGTTTTTTAACAATGCAATGATTTTGAATATGGCATCCTCTGGCAATTTTCCATTAAAATCATTTTGTGTTGTAACAATTTAACAGAATGTTTAATCTGCGGGTTGTAATTGCAAATAGTTTAAAAAAGATGTGACCAGAAGAAAGCAAACTTAAGACCAGAAGAAAGCAGCTTAAGCAAATTGAGTTTCACAGCAATACAAATATACCACAAACAGCGCAACGTCTTCTGTGAATGACTGGAATTTGTCACATAATAACACCCTGTCCATTTCAGACCATGTACAAGACTAACATAAAAAAAGAAAGGAAGACTTGTACATAACACAAAACAACCTGTATAACATGACAGCAACATTTCATGTGGATTATTTGCCATGCCTAGATAAAATATCAAAGCCTGCTTTTCAGCTTAACTCTGTTACTTTAAGAATTTAAGAAAAGGTGTGTATTAAACGCTCATATTTCCCATATTTGCTGCACCACTGCTGTCGAGTGACTTCACTTGATGTGTGGCACATTGTGCATGGTTTTTCTTGTCAGCTTTGTTTCACCATTGATTTCAATGGGAAATTTCAGACTTTTCCAAAATTTATTTAAAATAGCAGAAATATGTCATCTTGACCAAAAGTATTAGCCCACCATTACTCAAAAACATGATGCATATTGATTATGGTCTTTTCACTTTAGTTTTGTGAGGAAAATGTAATTGATCAAGTTTGTTGCATTACAGACAGAGCTTGTTTGAAATGGATTTCTACCAAAAATGTAGGTTAGAGTAAAAGTGATGCAAGTAAATCAATGCTAGAGGCGCATTCATTGTTGGTGTACCCGCTCTCTGGTAAAATTCCACAGGAACTACAGTCATGAGCTGCGTATGTCGTCTTCTGCATAATTTGGTCAAAACACACAATAATTTGGAGAGGTTTGAGAAAAATGACAAAAAAGAACAGTTCTGTTAATAGAAAAAATGTCTTTAAATGACTGAGATTTCCTCGCCCTCTGGTGTCCTTTCCCATGGATTCTGTGTCTTTTTCACATGCCAAAAACAATCAACCTGTTTCCTTATAATACTCTTCCCACAAACCACCTTCTCTCTGTCTCACCCTGAAGTAGCTTCTTCACCAGCTCATTTGCAAAAACAATCAGACGCTTTTCTTTTTGGTGGTTAAGAACATAATGGAAGACTGAAGGCATGGTAGAAGCAGGATATTGGGGAACTGGGAAGACATGTCAAGAACAATCAGTGGGACAAAAGTGCTTTGCTACTCTGGCATCTGTGATCCGATGAGGAAATCCAGCTATAAAAGACTGAACCGTTAACAAATGAAGAATAAGGATTTTGAAAGTACCAAGTCTCCATCATTTGCTGAGAATGGAGGCAAGATTCCATTCTCAGACAGAGGCAGGAGTCAATGAGTGAATACAAAAGTATTGCATGATCTGACTCCTACCCTGCAAGGTCAACCAAGAGGAGGATCTGTACTGACAATGAAGCTTGCCAACAGATGCAACTTTAGTCTGCCATCTTTGCACATAGCAAAGTGAACAGCCTCACTGGGTTGTGCAAGGTCAGCAAAGGAATGCACCAGAGGACATAGAACCTCCTAACAGGAAACATTCCCAAAGAAAACTACAAATGAATATATGGTTCCATCTTGGGTTAGCTAGAACCTTTACTGTTGAAATTGGAAATTATTTACATGTTCCCACAACAACATATCTAACTTAAATATGGGGGATGTGTTGAAAGACATAGACTGGAGAATGAAAAGAACAGGTAAAGTTTATTACAGAAGCTCTGGGACCTGATTTGGAGCCTTTAAACCAATGGGCTTTGTGGTTTTGCTTTCATTTTTGGCTACAAGTTTTTTCTTTAAAAAGCACTGTTGCATGTGCCAATCACAGAGGTTGTTTTGAATTAAGGAGTGACAACCCACTTCTTGTTTCATTTCCATGACAAATATAATGTGTATTTTTCAAAAAGGTTATTAGCTTCATGACAAAATGCAATACTCGGAAAAGAATTTTCTGCACACTTTCAGGTTTGTTGTGGAATTATGGTGTAATGTAATTAAAACATATTACTGTACCCAAAAAAATATTGCCCCCAAACACAGTTTTAAAGGCAATTTATTATACCAAACTGTAATATAGTGAAAAACACTCAAAAACCTTGAAAAAGATTGAAGTTTCACCACAATTTGTTGAAATGAGCAGATCAATCAAGTTTCTTCCAGCTATCATCAAGTAGTGAAATAATAGTTTAGGGAGAATAATTTTCACTCGTGGACACGCCCACAGCCATATTTAGAAGTTTTAGAACCTTCAAAGTAAAATCACCAAAAGTGTAAAACAAGCGTAAAACTCCCAAAAGTGTTGAATGCACGACGTTAAAAAGTACACTTTGCCCATTTAGATTATGGGTGTAAAATGATATGGTTCCACATTTAAATAAAAAAGTCCCAAATAAAAGTGTGCCAAAATCCTGGCTCCGCCCACAATAACTTCTGCCTCAAGAGACAATGATTTTGTCTGGGTATGGAAAAGTTTAACATCCCATGCACTAAGTGTTATTTTTTAGCACTTTGAAAAGCCAATTTAGCGCTCTAAATTCAACACTTCAACCAGTGTACTTTTTACACCTGATAGATTAGGAACATATGTGATCATATATGAACGGTGTTAAAATGAACACTTTAAGTTTTAGATTGACACTTCTTAATTCACTGTGGATATAAGACTTTCAGTCTGCGGGAGATTGTACTCACGTTTGGATATAATCGCTAGAGATGATGTCTTAGACCAGGGGTGTCAAACTCATTTTCACAGAGGGCCACATTAGCATAATGGCTGTTAACAAAGGCCAGATGTAACTTATAAATGTACAACAATGTAATTGAATTTAATGTAAAATATATGTAACTACTCCGTAATGTTAAATAAAACTCATTTTTATAACTTATTCAAGTGACAATTCAGTTGCATAGAAACAACTATACGCTTGTAGTTCTAATATAAATCCTTTTGTTTTTTTGTCAGCTTTTGAAAACCCACATAACTTTATTAATGAAGGATCAAACTGTCCAAGTGAATAAAGAAAAATAGCATTTTTGTCATTTGTTTAGCGAAAAAAAAAAACCCTCACAGACTGAAGACGATACATATCCATCATCATATTTTATCATCAGGCTCAAGAAACAGATCACAGATTAACTATTAGCTGTGCCCATTTCACATCTTGAAATTTATTTTAGCGTGAGAAATCGGAGGTGTGGCGTGAGAGATCACTCAATTGCGAGAGTCTTAAGTTCAGTGTGTGCGAGTTTGCAGCTCTGCAGTTTAACTCGTGAGTATGGATGCGGAAACACCGTTGAGGCTAAAGGCTTTGTGGGAAATGTAGTTTTTTTAGTTTTCGTTTTTTTAGACACTCAAAACTTTTAAGCTCTTGCGGGCCACAATAGATTACATGGCGGGCCACATCTGGCCTGCGGGCCTTGAGTTTGACACATGTACCTTAGACTAAAGCTACATGAAGTGGAGGAATTTAGCTGTCGATAATTTTATTACTTTTCTTCAAACAAGGTTAATCGAGCTCAAACTCTGATTCAAACTGAAAACAGTATCTAAAACTCATTCAACTTTAATAAACTAACTAAAAAAAATTTCATGGTCACAGGAATGTTTTGCTCCGTTATCAGAGATTCTGGTGACAGAAACTTTCTGCTCTCCAATATCATCTGTGTTTATGAGGGAAGCGGTTCAATTCTCTGACTGTGACAATCCTCTAATAATCTAACCAGACAAAATCAATTACACAGAACAAACGCAGGTGATGATTCCCAGCTCCACCACATAGAGGCTCATCCCCTCACACCCTGGAGAGAAGGTTCAGCACTGGAAGAGAGACCATCACGCTATAGGCACAAGAGATTTACTCAAACAGGGAGAAGGGGAAAATCAATTTCAATTAAAAATAATCATAATAATAATGAAGAAAATCTATATATTGATTGCATTAGATAAAGCTAATGAGGTTTTTATCTGTATTTGTGTCATTGAGTCAAAAAAAACTCAGTTATGAAAAAACATTAATGGATTTTTCTCACTAGAAATGCAAAGGCATCCTAATCGAATTTAACTACATACAAACCAACTTTCCCTGAACGTTCTAATAAGATCAAACTGAACACAATCACTCACTGTTTATTGCTGTTCTCAGAATTGGGGAAAAGTCTTACATGTGGCATAAAAATCAAAAGCTGTTCTCACCGTTATTTGAGTTCTGTTTCTCAATAGTATTTCATACGCTATTTTTAAACACTTCCTTTAAAATCTGCTCCATGGTCTTTTCTATGTGTTTGATACTACGGTCACGTGATTACTGGTGAACTCAAAATAGTGTTAGACCTAAGTGTTGTTTTAACACCAAGACTGTTTAAGAGAGAGTCTGTGTTATTTTACATTTTTGTGGTTTTAATTTAAAAAATTTCTTTTCAGTAAGTTTTGTGCTGTTAAATTGGGTAAGTGTTGTCACTAGCGTTATTTTGGTACATTTGAAAATATTTTAAAAATTTTAGGAAACCAACAGAACAATTAGGTATATTGTTTAAAAATTGCAGTTTATTACAGACACTTACTTTGTAATAATAGTAATCTTTTTTCTTTGGTAGTTCATAATAATAATGATTCAAGACAACTAACGGGAAATGGCAATAAAAATTTATATGAAGTGTAGTGTAGTGTTAAGTGACATTGTATCGATGATGGTTGGTGCATTTTTTAACTAGGGGCGAGGCTACACTAATCAAGAAAACAACAGCAGATCAATATATTACTACATACCATTTGTTTATCGAAACATGAAGAACTTCACAAGTAGTGTTTTACATTTTTTGTCTTTTCTAAAAATCCATAATACCTTGGAGTCTTGGTCTGATCCCCAACATTCAAAAAATACAACAGGCAAAACAGAGTAGAGCATTGTCCTCAACACACCCACTTGGTTTTCTTTTCAAACCAGAAGCTAGACAATATTTGAAGAGTTTGGCTACAAAAGTCCAATAAATAAGCACTTATCTCACGCAAAAGGTACTTTATCTTTTCCACCATTGTCTATTGTGTTGGCACCAGTCAGAAACACACATCTTTGGTTTCTTAATTTGAATAAAACTCAATTTTGATATGTTCGTCATCTGATGGGAGGAAGTGAAAGGTCTTCAAAGACAGCCATAATATGAATATGTTTTGCTAAGTGGATTTCTAAACTGTCTGTAAAGCAACTCTCTGTGCAGCATCTTTGGTTCTTTCCTAATATTTAACATTGCACAGGAATATTGTTTTTAAACTGCCCATCCATTAACAAGATTAATGGAATTTTAAACATACCATAAGATGAACGCAACCTAAAAAAAAAAAAATCAAGTGGTTCAATATTTTTGATGGTGCGCACATTTGGAACTTGACTTGAGTATAAAGTACCTTTACTTTATTGCTGTATTATTTGTTGTTTATTATTTGTCCATAAACATTTAAATACTTTTTACATTTATGAACAAATCTGATGTGTTCTTCTCTCAAATGGCGATAGATTTACCCAAATCATCCTTCACACAAAGATTCACCTCTGATTGGCACAGCGCTGGTGGGTGAAATAGACAGTCAATAAAATGGATGTTGGTATGTTAATCCAGGCAGCTAAATCTTGCTACTGCTAATGAGCTAGTTAGAACACCAGTCGCCTATGGTCTCATTCAACTATTTCCTCAAGTTAACTATAGGATAAACAACCGCATTTACCTACCTCTGACTAATAGCAAGTTACAATCACCGTGAATGAAAATAAAAGCCTTACTTACAAACAGCTAACTTTTTATTCCCTTACTACAAAACAATATAACAAATATAGACTTTTTCCAAAGAATTTTTCTTTATTTTATAAAGTCGTATTCATGTTTAGGTCAAGGTGCAGTAAGAGGTGGGTAGTTGAGCAAGCATTTTAAAAATCATTTTTATGTTTTGAATATCTCACTGAGTTTTTGTTACAAGCATACAATAATCAGACAAATACCATATTTTTTATTCCTCCAAATAAACAGCAGGACGTTTTTACTTCCAACTGAGATCTTGATGAGCTTTTGATTATTAGCTACTTGAAAAGGAAGTTTTTCTCATTAAAAGATGCTTTGGGAGTCAAGTTGAAAATTTCTGTAAAACCATTTAGCCTAAATTGGACTGAAGCATGTATAATTGACTGTAAACGACTATTAAAGGCATCGCAGATGTTGGGTTCTGCCAGCCATATCCATTACTCCTCAAGATGATTGAAAATCCAAAGCAATAGCCCAGCGATCCCTCTGAGCAATGAGCCGGCTGCAGTCCTGGCTGCCAGATCCATGACTCTAATACATTTTCAACACATCGCAGAATAAGCAGAGTGTCTCATCAAGATCAGCACAGTCTGCTCTAAAAGTAGAGCTGATGATACAAACACCTGCCCAAAGAATACAAAAACCCACCAAGAGATAATTCCCAAACAAAAAAACACTCTGAGAATCACATAAAACCCATCTCAGCTGGTTTTACGATTCTCTTGATGGCTCTGGGTGGGGTTTTATGCCCCTTCTCTTAACCAAGCTGGAGACATTCTATTCCTTTTATGAATTTGCTAGAGCCTTACAGAAACAACTCCCCAAACAAGCTATAAATGCCATACAACACAAAAGAACATTTTTATCAGTGAATAGCAAACACCGGGGTTGTCAGTTCATGGGTTTCTGCATTAGACTTGGTTTCAAGCACACTGGCATCCTATGGCATTTCATTATCAGACACTTGAGCAAGAACGACAAGTTCTTTATGGTTTTATATATATATGATGGATAAAAACATGTAGGTGACATTTGTTTCAAATCCTGGCCAGTGATATTGAAAAAAAAATAGTTTTAATCCGTAAGACAAAATATTTCTGGAAAAACTTCCCATTTGGGTGCACACATATACAATAAATGTACCAATGTATAGAAAAAATAGCAAATAAATGAATAAATATAATGCAGCACTGCTCCCGGAAATCTATATATACATGCTATAAAATACCAATTATGTAAGAGTTCATAAAAAACTGTATATAATTACATTCACATACACAATAACTTTGTGTAATGTGTAAAACACGAACCAAACATTTGAACTTTCGTCCAAAACCTACTAAAATAGGAGCCTTGACTTTAGGATAGTCTTAGGTGAGAAAAAAGCTGTCGAAAATGTTCACATTTAGCGATATAATAGTCGAGAAAAGGGCTTTGAGTGGTGCTAGCAGCTGTTCTCTCACCTGCACGAGACTGTTAACTCCACTTTAGTGGCGGGAATATTCCCCGTCATCGGGTCGAACTCGCAAACTGAGGCCATGTCCTCCAGTTTATCCATAACGTCGCCTTCCATGGGCGCGCGGGACAAGAAGAAGCTCCGTACTTCAAACAGTTTGGCAGTTTGGGGTCCTGCGGCTTTTGCCGTAACCGAACAGCTCCACCAAGGCTCGGGCGCGCGCAGGACCGCAGCAGGGTGCCGAGGATCCGCGTCTGCACTGGGGACGGCGGGTGGACTGTGATGCGCTCAAAACAAAAGATTTGTAAAACGGCTTTTACTGTTTCAAATAAAGTGAAGGGAGTGTTTAAGTGCGTGCCTCGGCCGGCAGCTTTGAGCGGCGTGCGTCTCGCTGTGTGGAGAGTAAAGTAAAGGAGCAGAACTCCACCCCTAGCTCGCGCATTCTTTCACAGGCTCACCCTGCGCAGCATCACGCTATTGATCCAACGATGCCTCGTTACAGACCGAGCTATTTCTCACGGCTCTTAACTTCACAAAGGAAACAGTATCTACAATGCTGCATTTGGAGATATCTATAGTTTAAATGAAACTAGTAAACGCCCTGGAAAAAATGGATATAACCCAAATAGGAATGCTATATATGCTTTTTAACGTAAACGTATCAAAAGAATTTGGAAAATGATCGAAGACTGTGTTTTTTTCCTCGCAAGACAATCACTGCATGTATCTGAGATGCAGCCCACCCAGTGTTCCTCGCTCAGAAACTGAATTTCGGCACCACGTTGCTGGACAGCTCCACCGCCTTGATCTACTCAAGCTGCACTGTAAACTCTAACTAGATTTTAAAGTTTGCACGCAAACTTCGATGTTGGCTTGCGTTGGTACCGTTAATACCTTTTTTTTTTAAATGTTGTCAATTCCGCAACAATAACATAATCCAACCCCCATGTCTCTATGATTCTCATAAGCTGAGATAGGTACATGCAATATTGGTTGCTATGGTAACAAGTCTGGTTGCTATGGAGGGGTCAGTAACCTAACATATTGTTCCCCATGTCAACACGAGTAAAATACACCAACCCCCATGTCTCTATGACTTCGTAAGCTGAGATAGATACGCCATATTGGTTGCTATGGTAACAGTGTGGTTGCTATGGAGGGGTCGCTGACCTAATGTATTGTTCCCTATATGAATATGAGTAAATTACAGCAACCCCCATGTCTCTATGATTTTCCTGAGCTGAGATAGGTACATGCAAAATTGGTTGCTATGGTAACCAGTCTGGTTGCTATGGAGGGGTCAGTGACCTAACACATTGTTCCCCATGTCAATACATCAACCCCATGTCTCTATGACTTTCCAAAGCTGAGATAGAGCTGCGCCATATTGGTTGCTATGGTAACCAGTTTGGTTGCTATGGAGGGGTCGCTGACCTAATACATTGCTCCCCATATCTATACGGGTAAAATACAGCAACCCCCATCTCTATGATTTTCCTAAGCTGAGATAGAGACATGCCATATTGGTTGCTATGGTAACCAGTCTGGTTGCTATGGAGGTGTCATTAACATAATATGTTTCAGCTGTCAGTATGGGTGAAGCTTACCAGCCCCCAAGTCTCTAGCATTTTCCTAAGCTAAGATAGAGATGTGGCTATATAGTTGCTATGGTAAACAATTTGGCTGCTATGGAGGAGTTAGTGACATCATGTTGTAATCTACTTTTCATTTAGAATAATATAAAGCAACCCCCATGTCTCTACTGTGTTCCGTTTAGAAGATATTTGACATTGAAAGTTATGTGAAAAAGTGGGTGTGGCTTAATTAATTTATGTTAATTCACAAGCAATGATGGGCTGGATAAGTAATTTGCTTCCTTAATGCTTGCATGACTTTCCAGTGTCAATCAATTACAGAAGCTCTTTTACATTAGGATCTATGGGATTCATGCTCCATTCATTCCAATGGGCCATTGAAAGTCAATGAGACACCTTTGACCTACTTATTTGAAATCAGCTTGCACCTGGAGTTATCAACTGCCAGATTCTCAAACGAGTCAGCTGACTCAACTGTCAGATTTTCAAACGATGGCAAATCTGCTGGAGAAAATCCGATTTCCATGCCTCAAACAAACAAAGATTATAGAAGAACCGTAAGACATATCGAAATGATTCTTTCTTTGTCAGAAGCAGAAGACCCCAACGAAGAGAATGCTGTAACTTTTGTGAAGGTGTGATTAGAAATAAAAAAATTATGGCGAGCTACAAATAGCCTTCAGTTGATTCTGTGCAACTGCTCATTTTAGAGAAATCCATACCCTCAAACAAATAAACATTACGAAAGAATGAACAGAGGTATTGAAATATTTCTTTTACTGTTAGAATCTCAAGATTTTAAGGAAGAGAATGGTGTAAATTTTGTGAAGCTGTGATAAAGTGTGAATGATTTATGGCCAGTTAAAAATAGCCTGCGACTGAGATTTTAAACAGAATCCACCAGAATTTTTGAATGGAGGTGAATGGAGCAATTAAGTGCACTCCTTGTGGTTTAGGCCACCTGGAGTAAAAACCGTGTGTTTTTTAAAAATGAAAACAGCACCAACTGAAAGAGGACAAAAATCTCTACCATTTAGGTATAAAATGTGTGTGTAAAGGTTAATTTTAGTTGAGAAAACAGTGCAAGTAGCAACAAGACTGAGCTTGCTCAAAGTTAGAGTGGGCGATGACATCACCACTCTAGGTCTTCCATAGGGAATGACTTGAGCGATTTTTGGGCCGAAATTCGCGATTTTTACGGAAACCGCTGGTCCAATCGGTCCGATGAGATATAGCAACTCGAGTGGGAACAGCTTGGACGACCGCGGAAAGTTTCGTGGCTGTAGCTCGAACGGGCTAGGAGGAGTAGTGTTAAGAATTTTTGGAAGAAGAAAAGAGAAGAATATTAACTAGATTTTAAAGTTTGCACGCAAACTTCGATGTTGGCTTGCGTTGGTACCGTTAATACCTATTTTTTTAAATGTTTTCAATTCCGCAATAATAACATAATCCAACCCCCATGTCTCTATGATTCTCATAAGCTGAGATAGTTACATGCAAAATTGGGTGCTATGGTAACCAGTCTGGTTGCTATGGAGGGGTAAGTGACCTAACATATTGTTCCTCATGTCAACACGAGCGAAATACACCAACCCCCATGTCTCTATGACTTTCGTAAGCTGAGATAGAGATACGCCATATTGGTTGCTATGGTAACAGTGTGGTTGCTATGGAGGGGTCGCTGACCCAATATATTGTTCCCTATATGAATACGAGTAAATTACAGCAACCCCCATGTCTCTATGATTTTCCTGAGCTGAGATAGGTACATGCAAAATTGGTTGCTATGGCAACCAGTCTGGTTGCTATGGAGGGGTCAGTGACCTAACACATTGTTCCCCATGTCAATACATCAACCCCCATGTCTCTATGACTTTCCAAAGTTGAGATAGAGCTGCGCCATATTGGTTGCTATGGTAACCAGTTTGGTTGCTATGGAGAGGTCGCTGACCTAACATATTGTTTCCCATATCAATACGGGTAAAATACGGCAACCTCCATGTCTCTATGATTTTCCTAAGCTGAGATAGAGTCATGCCATATTGGTTGCTATGGTAACCAGTCTGGTTGCTATGGAGGCGCCATTGACATGATATAATGTTTCAGCTGTCAGTATGGGTGAAGCTTACCAACCCCCAAGTCTCTAGCATTTTCCCAACCGAAGATAGAGATATGCCAATTTAGTTGCTATGGTAAACAATTTGGTTGCTATGGAGGAGTCAGTGACATGTTGTAATCTACTTTCCATTTAGAATAATATAAAGCAACCCCCATGTCTCTACTGTGTTCTGTTTAGAAGATATTTGACATCGAAAGTTATGTCAAAAGTGGGTGTGGCTTAATTATTTTATGTTAAATCACAAGCAATGATTGGCTGGATAAGTGATTTGCTTCCTTAATGCTGGTATGACTTTCCAGTGTCAATCAATTACAGAAGCTCTTTTACAATAGGATCTATGGGGTTCATGCTCCATTCATTTCAATGGGCCATTGAAAGTCAATGAGACACCTTTGACCTACTTATTTGAAATCAGCTTGCACCTGGAGTTATCAACTGCCAGATTTTCAAACGAGTCAGCTGACTCAACTGTCAGTTTTTTTAAACCATGGCAAATCTGCTGGAGAAAATCCGATTTCCATGCCTCAAACAAATAAAGATTATAGAAGAACCGTAAGACATATCGAAACGATTCTTTCTTTGTCAGAAGCAGAAGACCCTAACGAAGAGAATGCTGTAATTTTTGTGAAGGTGTGATTAGAAATAAAAAATTATGGTGAGCTACAAATAGCCTTCATTTGATTCTGTGCAACTGCTCATTTCAGAGAAATCCATACCCTCAAACAAATAAACATTACGAAAGAATGAACAGAGGTATTGAAACATTTCTTTTACTGTTAGAATCCCAAGATTTTAAGGAAGAGAATGGTGTAAATTTTGTGAAGCTATGATAAAGTTTGAATGATTTATGGCGAGTTAAAAATAGCCTGCGATTGAGATTTCAAACAGAGTCCACCAGAATTTTTGAATGGAGGTGAATGGAGCAATTATGTGCACTCGTTGTGGTTTAGGCCACCTGGAGTAAAAACCGTGTGTTTTTTAAAAATGAAAACAGCACCAACTGAAAGAGGACAAAAAT
>SRMA01025702.1:16588-92838 GCA_007224835.1 Danionella cerebrum
GAAAACAGGGAAAAAAACTACATTTCCCACAATGCCTTTGGCTTCCGCATCCATACTCACGAGCGAAACTACAGAGCTCAGCTGCCGTTTCTCACACATTGAACGTAACGTAAGACTTTCGCATTTGAGTGATCTCTCACGCTACAAACCCGATTTCTCACGCTAAAATACATTTCAAGATGTGAAATGGGCAACAGCTAATAGTTTATCTGCGATCTGTTTCTTGAGCCTGATGTGACGCATGTGCCGGATAGCCAGTGGAAAAAGAAGGAGCTTCAAGACGAGCACATCATCCCAAACTCAAACCTTTTTTTAGCCTCCTTCAGCGTCACAAAACGAAAGTAAACAATAAACAGCAGGGTAGCGGTCCCAGGGGAAGAGCAGCGCACACACTCGTCTCTCCCTCTCCGTCTCTCCCTGTCAGTCTCTCCCTCTCCTCGCACACACTGAGGGTTTGGGGCGGAGCTCTTAAAGGGCAACATACATACAAATACAATGTGGTACATATACCTAGCAGTGGACGTTACACTTACATTAAGGAGTAGTTACATTTATTTTACATTAAAACAATTATTAATTTTTTGCCCGTTAAACTAATCAAATATGTAATGAATAGCTGCTATAATAAACACAGGTACATAAAACTACAAATATGAAATGCTGAAATATTCCCAGTGTGGGCTCATGCAGGAAGCATATCAATCAATGAGCAGTAAATACAAAGCAAAATAAAAGCAAAACAGAAAGCAAAATGGCTTTTTCTTGAAGCTACTTTAAATCATAAAATCATGTTTGTGTGGCCGTCCTCCACATCCCCTGCCCAACCAGTGTTTATTGAACTTTGTCCACTGTATAGATAACTTTCAAAAATCTTTACAACTGTTTGTGTAAACAATGTAGTTTCTGATAAAATAATTCCATAGTATTATATCATTCAGCCACATAGGCAATTTGGCCTTTGGCTTCAACCTTGTGCCTAACACATGACTTTCAAGCTACTTTTTTCAGTTGTTACTTAATTTTTCCATATCCACTTTCTCTGCGAATTTTTTCTGATTTGAGAATTGCAAAACTTAGACATTTGTCTTCTCCTTTTCTACAAAAAAAACTTCCTGTCCCCCATCTGCACTTCAAATCTTAAAAATAATGTTCTTTCTTTGTTTTAATTATTGGGATAGAAACATGACATTTAAATAAGCAATGACACCACCTGAATCCAGTCATGGATGGTTGATGCTCAATGACACCCCATGATGCTAATAAATATGCAGAAGTGAGCACCACTCTGCATCGCCAAACAGATGGTCCAGTAAGAATAGCCCGGCCATTAGAGAAGTATTTATACACTCATCATCAATCTACCATTGAGCTCTTTCATGGACAAAAATAGACAACAAGAACATAGTTCGCCTGAAAGGACATGTTTGTCTGTGACTTTTTTGGAGGTATACCCTTGGACTATTATGTTTGTGTGCAAAAGGTAAAAAGGGTTTGAACTTGGCTCATTCTGGTACATCTGTGAAGCCTCTGGAGTCTGGTTGAGTGTGTGACAGCTGCCCATAAGTAGCCATCGAATAAACAGTGCTTCCTGTCCATCTCGAGTAGCCAGATAAAACACATTCACTCTAGATTTTATCCGATGTGGATTTGGATATAAAATAAAAACATGCTGACAAAAAAAAAAAAACACACACAAAAGGCATTTCAACAATTCCAAACACAAAAAGCTTATGAATGAGGAAAAGCGTTTACAGTATTTCACTAATTTAGCCCACAAAGATTCCATAAATTTCAGGGACTAGAAACTTTTCAGGACCTTTAACTCGGATGGTTTTCTTGACTTTAAAGGTGTGCATCTTTAAATGGCAGACCATCACCCACGATTGAAGTGTTGTGGGTTTCTCTCTGGCTGATGGTGATGCTCATATGTGAAAATCAAAGTATTTTTTTATATACACATTTGAACAATTTAATGGATGTAAGTATACAAAATAAATTTTTATCAAACAAGTTTATTTTAGGGAACTTATCGTGTGGGGGTGAGGGGTGTGTTTGTATTCTTAGTTTCCACCAGGAGTCACGCTTAAATTGTTTTGGGGTTAAATATTTACAGAATACTAAAAATGAAAAACTACGATAAAAAAAATAACTAAATGTTTGGTTGAAAAAAAAAACAGGAAAGAAATAGCACGCCACAAATCTCTTTTGTCCACGTTTTTGTCAAATAGCTCCCTGTGATCAGTCACCAACAGTATAAACCATATATACAAACAGTATAAATTCCCTGATTTAGATTTCTTTCCTGTTTTCCAGTGTGGTGCAGAATGTATCTGTTGTACACTATTTTCAGGCAGGGAGCACCATTGCATCAATATTCCCTCAAACCAGACGAGAGCACCCTATTGAGATGCCATTTGAAGATTTGTGCGAATCTCAATTCGGATCAGTGTAAAGAGACGTTTACAGCCATATTTTAGTTACAGCCTTAGTTAGTTCCAGATTCCATTGCACTACTTTGTTTCACCTTGTTTATTTATTTTTTTTATTTGTAATTCTATTTTTACCTTACTACACTTAACTTCACTTACTTGTGTTTTTATATTCTATTTCTCTGTACGCACTAGCTCACTGAAGCAAATTCATACTAATGTAGAAACCTCTTCATTACATGTAAACAAAACACAGTTCTTATTGTGATCCAATAAGATCCTTCTCAGAGCAGTTATCAAACTACTGATGTCCCCAAGAATGTTTATATGGCATAATGAGATAATGGGTTGGAATTATTTAAATACTTAAAGAACTTGTAATCTGTGTTTGAAAAACTTTGTTTATGGGGTCAGCAGAGTGTGGTGCTACCAAAACCAGGGTTCTGCGTTTTACTAACAGGAATAGCAAGAACTGATTATGGCGTGTTCATCAATAGATTTGGATTAAAGTGTCTGCCAAAGGCATAAGCGAATGTTGGCATATCCTAATCCTAGTTTATCCTTGGCACTCCAAGCTAAAACATCAAGAGTTCTCTCTGTTCATTGGGTACATTGGGTGGAAAGTTAACAGAACAGGGTTCTGGGTTCAAGAACTGTTTCAAATGTGTTCTCCTGATTTAGCTAAAGGAGTCTGACACAAGACTAAACATTGATGTCAGGATTTGCTAATGCTGGTGTCTGTTAGCATGCTAAGATAAAAATTAAATCGTTTTGTCTGTTCATAAGGTTAATGACACTTCAAAACTAAATGAATCAAATTTAGTAGGTGGGAACTTCCGCATGCGGTCAGTATTCAATTAACTATTCAATGCTGTCAGTAGGTGGAAAAGGCATGTAAATAATGGACATGGAATGATATAATAACACCCATAGCCCCTCTAGCATACACTGCTATTGAGACGGTTGACCTTAATCAGAGTGAGGTATTTTGTTTATTCACAGCTTTAGATCTACAATCTCTTGTAATATCTTAGCTGACTGTTGTTCAGGTGCAAGACGATGAAACCTTTGTTCTTTTTTTACTGTTTAGAAATTGTACAACAGAGGAAACAACACCATTCAGATTGAAAGAAACAGAAACATCTGCCCTCATGCATATTTAAGTACAGAGCTCTTTCTCAGCACTCAGCTTTATGAGCGGGCACTCTAGGGGACATCTCCGATTACTGCCCTTTATTTCTTCAGCTCACCTACACACACTCAACTATTCAAATCAACCCTCTCTGCCTCCCGATACAAGCCAAGCGACATTATTATTTCATTACAAACACTCTTGTGTTAGCCTTTCAATTAGCCCGGAAACATCTTCCTGGTGGCAGAGATTAGTCATGCCTATTCTGAGCCAACTAATGATGGGGGAAAGAGATAAAGAAGAAAGAACTATCCTCTTTGTGGGCAGTGAAGTTCTTCTAGTCGTCTACTGGTTGATATTCCAATGTCATTAAAAGTCCAGATAAAAAAAAAAAAAACAGAAAACCCAGAGAAACAAAAAATAGGGCATCCCAGCTTCTTCATTAGCCCAGGAGCTCATACAAGTTCTCCCAGAAGACCTTTCCCTCACACTCTGACTCACTGTTTCTACCTATCTGTCTCTCATACAATAAAAATAGGCTGTAACATACTGAGTGTCTCCAAGGACTGAGAAGAAAAGCACTGAGGTGCAGGATTAGACTAATCCCTGTGGTCTTTCACTATCTAAAGGAGAGAGAAATTTGCAGATCAAAGCCTGAATTTATGCAGATCTACAAATAGCAAACGTTTTCACCTTTTTAAAAACTATTCTGCTGTTGCCTAATAAAATCATCCAAGTAACTTTAGAAGAAAATAATGAGGCCTGAAAAAGGATTGGCTACCTTCAAGATGTATTGTATTTTGCATGTTTTTCACTATTTAATGTTTCAGGTCATTGTAGATATTGATCAAAGGAAAAAAAAAGTTTACACAGCATAGAGTTTTAAAATGAGGGTTTTTATGAAGTCCAACTGGTGGGCCACCCTTAGCGGCAATAACTGCAATAAATCATTTGCGATATCTATGCATGAATGGTGGTTTTCGAACATGAACAGCAGCATCCCACCATGATTCAGGTAAGGACTTTAACTAAGCCACTCGAAAGTCTTTATTTTGAGTTTTGAATCATTGTCCTGCAGCAGAACCCATGGTTCCATATTTATCAGTGTGTCTTCCAGGTCCAGAAGCATGAACAGCTCAAGACCATCACAACATCACCAACATACTTCACTGCTGTGGTAATATTATTTTTTTTAAATGCTGAATTACTTTTATGAAAGATGTAACAGTCCACAGAGAATTTTCCCAAAAGCCTTGAGGGTCTTAGGTGTTTTTCTGGCAAAACTGAGATGGGTCTTAATACCCAGCCGTGGATTTGGTCTTCAAAACAAATTTTGCCCAGTCTGTTCTTATGCCTGTAATGGACTGGCGACCTGTCCAGGGTGTAACCCCGCCTCTCGCCCAATGTGAGCTGTAGATAGGCACCGGCAGACCCCCGTGACCCTGAAAGGGAATAAGCGGGTTTGAAAATGAATGAATAAATGAATGTTTCTTATGCTGAATTACTGAACACTGAGCACAACTAAAGCAAGTGAGGCCTGGGGCCTATGCCATGAATATGTCTGAACAAACCCATAGTTACTAGGGGTGTAACGGTACGCTAAAATCGTATTCGGTTCGGTACAGTGTCTTGGAGAGCTCGGTTCGGTTCATTCGGTTCGGTACAAAAAAATAAAAACTTACATAATCTTTATTTTGAAAAGCTGCCAATACACAATAGAATTCTTGCATAAAATAAATAAAAGTGACACATTTGGGTGATATTTTAAATAAATTGCACTCTTTATAAAGAAAAACACATTTTATTAAATAAAAAATGAAATACTGCAACTAGTTAGGACCTGAAAACTTTTAACACTAGCAACAGCTTCAGCTTATATATCAACAAAACTAACTATTCAAGTTTTAGTCTAAAAAGATTAACCTATCCACATTTTCTG
Source organism: Danionella cerebrum (assembly GCA_007224835.1). Lineage (NCBI taxonomy): Eukaryota > Metazoa > Chordata > Actinopteri > Cypriniformes > Danionidae > Danionella > Danionella cerebrum. The sequence goes on from SRMA01025702.1 coordinate 22,089, forward strand.
AAGAGAGCACAGATCTGGTTGCAGTGACTACCTCCAGCAGTAAAAAAAGTTAGATGTGTTGCCTGCCCGATCTCCGTGGAACAATGTCGGCATACAACTTTAAATTTATCCACTCGTCTATCCCCGTTATGTATTTTAACAGAGAAGCCAAAGGCGATTTTCCGCACGGACGCTATTGAGTGTCGCACAGTACAGCTGCACGTCCCTCAATAGCGTCCGTGCGGAAACTCGCCTAGGAACATGGTTCCGCTGCGCTTAATATCGCGCTAATAATACATTTATATTATTTAATACAAATACCGAATACCGAAACGGTACGCAAGTGTCCCGAACCGAACAGGCCGTACCGAAACGGTTCAATACATACCGTGAACCGTTACACCCCTAATAGTTACTGTATCAGTTTCGACCTGACAAAACCTAATTGTTTCAATCATGCTTAATTGGTACTGTGATAAAGCTCATCAACTTTCTTTGTAAAGTCAGGATTTGATAAGATTAGATTAGCTATGATTAGTTCACATAAAAGTCTGACGCAGGCACCGAATAACAAATCACAATGAACATGAATAGATCATTTTATTTCTTTGCGGAGTAGCAAGACATTGTAGTTAAAAAATTTGACAGTGGTGTTCATTCATTCATTCATTTTCATATCCGCTTCTTCCCTTTCGGGGTCACAGGGGTCTGCCGGTGCCTATCTCCAGCACACATTGGGCGAGAGGCAGGGGTACACCCTGGACAGGTCGCCAGTCCATCGCAGGGCAACATTCACTCACACATTCACACCTAAGGGGAATTTAGATTATTCAATTAACCTAACCGCATGTTTTTGGGATTGTGGGGGAAACCGGAGTACCTGGAGGAAACCCACGCAAGCACAGGGAGAACATGCAAACTCCTTCCAGGAAGGTCACCGGTGAGCCTCAAACCGATAACCTTCTAACTGGAAGTGCTACCCACTGCGCCACCATGCAGCCCTGACAGTGGTGTGTTACTTAAAATTCATATCAAATTCCTTTTATAACCGCTTATTGGATGAATGTAAACATGCAATCTCTGATCAAGGACATAACCTGCCCCAGAGCAAATCCTTAGATCCTTTCATAGTACCCAAAACTCAGGCATGGTGCAAACTAATTCTAAACTTAGCTGGCAAGTCAGTGAATTTGGCTTCATAGTACAGGCCCCTGCAGTCTTTGGTAATCTACTGTATGTGTTGTTGTTGTAATTTTATCGCTTTTTAGAAGGTTCTCCACTGTTCCATTTTTTTTTGTCATTTTTAGATAATGGTTCTCACAGTGGTGCGATGGAGTCCCCAAGCTTTGGAAACAACTTTATAACCAGATAGATCACAAACTGATAAATCTCTGTCATTCTCATATGTTGCTGAATTTCTTTTGAGGATTTTTGGTGTACTTCACTTTGTCATGCAGGTACTATTTAAGTGAATTATTGATTGAGGACAGGTGCAGCAGTAATTCGGCCTGGGGATGACTGTAAAAACTGAACTTGTGTAATAAACCACATTTATGGGGTAGTCAAATACTCTTGAACAACACAAGTTGTTTCACCGGATCCCCACCCACAAAACTGCGTTATTAAACATTTTAATTAAAAAAAAAATAACAGGTGGCTTTCTAATCAAATTGAAAGCAAGCCTGATGTCCTAAAAATGTACATTTGCTTCATATGCAGTGATCAAAAAATGTCATGGACCTGACCTCGTCAATGTGGTGGCTCAAGAGACAAAACGTGACCCTATATCGCAGGTCAAAGTTCCTCCAATCTCAACTTTCTGTTTGAGCAGAATCGCACTGTATAGGCAGTAACTTTCGCTTTCACATAGCCACATACGATCCCTTTTGAGTCAATGGAAATGTTTATCATAGTGTGAACGCTGCTTTAAACAGGGGGTAAACACTTTTTCACACAGGGCCATGTAGATTTGGATTTTGTTTTCCCTTCATTAAGGAAACATTTTTGTTGTGTACAATAAATTAAATCACCAAGGAGTTTAATAGTTTTTCACACCACTGTATTACATATTAAAAGAAATATTCATTTCAGAGTGAGTACAGGAGGACATAGACCTAAATGGTAGGGGTGTAACGGTACGCTAAAATCGTATTCGTATAGGATAGATTAACCTATCCACATTTTCTGAAGAGAGCATAGATCTGGTTATAATATCTCCAGCAGTAGAAAATGTTAGATGTGTTGCCTGCCCGATCTCCGTGGAACAATGTCGGCATACAACTTTAAATTTATCCACTCGTCTATCCCCGTTATGTATTTTAACAGAGAAGCCAAAGTGTTCCCAAACAGGAGACCGTAGTGAGGTGGGAGGATCTTCAAACTCTGGCTTCTCTTTCGCTTTTGCCATGATGCCATTTTCTTACTCGTGCTCATCACTCAATAGCGTCCGTGCAGAAACTCGCCTAGGAACATTGTTCCGCTGCGCTTATTATCGCGCTAATAATAGATTTATATTATTTAATAAAATACCAAATACCGAAACGGTACGCAAGTGTACCGAACCCAACAGGCCGTACCGAAACGGTTCAATACATACCGTGAATTGTTACACCCCTACTAAATGGCCCAAAAGAGAACAACTGTTTCTTATGTTTTAAGAAAATTCTGCAATATATTTTACATGTCTATTTCAACAATACAGAGAAAAAAGCAATAGTGAAGTCAATTGATTTCTACAAGGATGGGGTACTGAGAGCCGAGCACATTTATTTCAATAAGTTCATGAGATGCTTATTAGAAATCCAGAGGCGTAACAATCCTAAAAGATAACATGGCTGTGGGGGGCTACACAAAGAGAGACTCTGATTGATTTTTTAAAATGGATTCTGAAATTTAGACAAGCATGCCATCTGGCACCTTTTCTCATTCTAAGCTCGCATTTCATGTGTGACCTCACTGTGGTGGGGTTTTGCCAAGGGATGAAATTGATACCATGATGACCAGAACAACGACACTGTTCTCTTGCACTATAATTTCATTTAAATATGTTTTGTTGATGTGACGAGATATGAGAATGATATTTTATGTGATAAAAACACAGGGATGAACTCTCACACAAGCCATTGTTTGTCTGTGCAACAGATAGACTTCTTGTTAGAGCGCTGCCCTCCTTTAGCTTTTTAAAGAGAGGATAATTGCACAGCAAGGCCCTTTGTTGCTCAAGAATCTCTGTCAAGCACTACCACAGTTACTGTACTATACAAAATACAGAGGAAAACAGCTCCAGAGGTAATTCTTTTGGACATATGACTGCTTTCACACTTTTCACATGCACAAATTCCTGTAGTTAAACTTAGCATTTAGCATGTTTACTAGTAACATGATAGCTGCAGGTGAACTGGGAACCTGAGATACTGCTCAGTAATGCCTACTCCAATATTGTCCCTGGAACCAACTGCATTTCAAGTAAATGCCATTCTTTAACATATCTCTAAGTAGCGACATACTTCAAAAAACAAAACTTGATCTAAAAGAAACATTAAAAGGTTACGCTACATTTCTAAAATAATTTTAGGAAATGTACCACAACACTAACAATGGGAAGCTAGGTTCAAATTCAAACCAAAGTTACTGCACCTGTTTCATTGAGATCACTCTAGAGAATCTCTTTCAACTGCACTGTAGTCAATAAAGTACAGTGTTGAGCTGTGCCCTTTCATTATGTTTTCTCAACAAAAACATTTTTATCAACATATGTCTTTGATTAACAAGTTTCTGGAGGAAATAATAAGGACTTGCCAATTTTGTCTCACATCACATCATCATTGCTAAAGCACATAAGCACAATCAAAAAATAAATGAATAACATTGTTTAGGTCTATTCAGTTTGCAACAGTTTATTACATTTGGTTTCAGTTAGGATAATTGTCTTTTTCACATGGATGAAAAAATTACAAAATTTTATTACAAAAATTATATTCAATTACAGTAATTTTGGGCAATTTTAGTAAAAGATGTGTTTGATGATTATAGGTCCATGTCTTACTGTTGCTCTCTTTAAGGAATTCTGTTCCATTAATTGACAATTTATGAATTAATTTCCAGCCAGACAAATTGTTTGAGCTGATTTTCAGGATTGCAAGGGTTTGCTGAAAATGCAAGTCAACCAAAACCAGTCAACGATCCATTTGGGGGCCACATTCCCTTACCAATATTACTCACGTTATTGTGGACCTGAGAAACTGACCTTAGTGTTTATTTAATGAAGACACTTTTTTAATGAATGAACTAGAAAGGTTCCAGTGTAGACTTCTGACTAAGAGGCATCAGGCAGTAGTGCTACCTCCTGTGCCAAACCAACACATGTCTTGTCGTTACGTGGATTGTACTCTAGACATTATTGTTTGACTATGTTGAAGTCATGTGAATCAAGCAGATTTACTAAGTAAACAAAACTTTTTATTTTTTGAAAGTTTTGTTTTTTTTCTCACAGTGCAAAATGTTGCTGAAATCAACCTGGGTCATTGGCAACCACCAGTGCCAACACTAAACCTCATTCTTATATCAAAAATGTGAATGAAACTGAGTGTTTCAAATATGCTTTGTTGTATTTTGTTTCAAACATGTTTAAAAAGGGTAAATCAGAAAATTCAGTCTGGAAATTGTTGAGGAAATCATTTTAAAATGTGTGAGTTGAATAATTTAATAAGTTTTAATAAGCCAATATGTTTTTGCAACATTTTCACATTGAGCTCTATGGACACACATATTTCTTGCTATATTTATTCGTTAGTTTGGTTAGATCTAGTCCCCAAAATGTTGTTATGTTCACCCAACTCAAATTGTTTGAGTGCACTCCACCACTACAATGATGTCAGATATTAAAGGCAATAAATCATAAAAATGTAAATACTTTTGGTGAGTTGCATTCAAAGTGTACATGAAATCCCGATTGTGGGTTTAGTTTAATCAATTTTTTTTTTTTTTTTTTTGCAGCATTCAAATATAGGCTTATTAGAAAAAAGACCACTTCAATTAAATTACAAGTTTATCGGTCACGGGTTTGACGTTTTTTCAAATCCGGAACTCGTGATTCCGAGTCTTTTTCAACAACACCCAAAGGCCACCAACACAATGTTTACTACCCAAAACTAAATAACGGCACAACTAGAAAATGACAAACTTGCAGGGACAACAAGCGCAAAGGCGCACGGCTGCAGCATGATGGAGAGAGTTGAGGAGAGCAGCGGGGAACTCTTACCGGAGCAGTTCCACCCGGTGGGTGTTTGACAGTCGCTCAGCGATGACGGGAAGCCGCAGACTTGTTTCAGGGGGGAGATACAGAACAAGCAATAGGTCGTAATCAAAATGACATGTGTCCGACTCTCCGGTCGCGTTTTGCGTGTCTGTCGCAGCACAGCACAGAGAGCCATCTCAGTTCTCCGGCGATGATAAGGGAACGTGAACCGGGGGATCCGATCCCACGACGAGCGCCGGAGCTACGGATCTCAGCCGCGGAGCAGTGAGACACATCTTCCTCTCAAAGCAGCGGTGATCCCCATGTATGTCCCGGCGCGGGTGAACTGCCTTGGCAAGTGAAAGTGTCCGGTTGCAGTGTTATGGTGAACTCCAAAGCTGAGATGAAAAGAAAGAAACATCCGCTATCGGCCGTGAAAGCTGCTTGGTTCCACTAGTTGATCATGTGCGTGTCTCTGTTCGAAGGAAATGATGCAGCAGCGCCTTCAGCACCATAAGTGTGTCTGGCTCATAAGGAGGCTGAGGACGATGATAATGGTGAGAGGTGGGCACACGCTTGGCTGCAGCGGATTGGCTACCTCACAAACATCTACCGAGCCAAAGACGTACAAAAGATGCTATTTAACTGCTTCTGAACCAAGACATTTGAAAGATGGCTCTCTGAAATGTAAAGGTACCTGGCACCGGCTGTGTTGGTTTTTGACCTATGTGTGTGTGTGGGAGGAGGGGGGTTAAACTGATATATGAACTAGTGATGTGTCGTTCAAGAACGATTCGTTCTTTTTGAACGAATCTTTAATGTGACTCCGTATGAACGAGTCGTGTTGGAGAGGGATTCGTTCATTGGCGCATGCGCATCATTCTTGTGGTTTTCCGAGCGTAACCCGTTCGTCATCAATGACAGAAGACCGAAAAGACCCGAATGACTCGAAAGATGAACTAATCTTTTCTGTTTCCGGCTCATGGCCGCTCCGTAATGTTAACCAATGCAGCATGAGCCGGAAAGAGAAAAGACCGAAAGGACCCGGAGGACTCGCAAAAAGAACGAATCTTTTCGGGTTCCGGCTCATGGCCACTCCGTAATGTTAACCAATGCAGCATGAGCCGGAAAGAGAAAAGACTGAAAGGACCCGGACTCGCAAAAAGAACGAATCTTTTCGGATCCCGGCACTGTAGCGGTCACGTGACAAAGAAGTCCGGACTGAGTGCTCGGACTGCACACGCTAACATCAGAGTGAAGTAATTTTGTGACGAACAAAAGAGATTTAAATCTAAAGAAGACAGATCAGAGTTTGGGTAAACCAGACTAAAAGACCCAGGTAGGCTTTAGTAATATATTTATATTCATTTTAAATTTAGCATTATAGTTTTGTCTTATTTGTAGTGTGATTCGCGTTTGTGTATAAAACGCTAGTAGATGTGGAAGTACACACAACATTTATTGATATTTTAGTAAAATGAACGAAATGACTCGAAAAAAAGATCCGTTCATTTTACTGAACGAGACTCAAAGAACCGAATCCATAAAATGATCCGAACTTCCCATCACTAATATGAACTCTCAAAAACAGACATTGAGTGTTTTTACTTTTATAGCGTAAAATATCCTGTTCTTGGGAGCACAACATTTTTTTACTAACTCAAAATTTTTTTTAATATACATCATAGCAGTCCACTCTGAATCTGATTTTGGTAAAAAAAAAATTGCCCATGGAAAGCAGACCAAAGCATTGGCATGTAGTTAATAAGTAATTTTCTAATTTTCTTGTATTGTGTTATTTTCTTAATGTCTACAAGGTGCAATATTCGCTGTGATGGAAAGTTCATCTGGGAGGAACTTTGACCTGCGATATCAGGTTACCTGATGCAACTTAAGCCACCACTTTGGTGAGGTCGGGTCTGTGAGCTTTTTGGACCACTCAGTATGACGCAAATATCAAGATTAGAGAGCATCTTGTTATAATTTAGAGTTATATAGTGAATTCTTTATTTATTTATTGATGCTGTTTAGTATTAAATCGCTTGCGGTGAAATTTCACCATGTTTAGCAGTAGTGTGACTTCCCCATCAGCAAGCCAACAGAATCACCCAGCCAGCACTCTCCACCAATCCTGCTCCATCTGTTAACAGGCTCATTCAAGCTCCCCCTAAGCTGCCAGATCAATGGTACACATCCTCTGACTCCCATGAATGCTCCTAGCCTTCTTGGTTCTCATCTGCAAAATGTCTCTTTTGAGTTTCTCAACACTCCTGCTACACTCTTCTGCAACAACTCACCTGCATTCCAGTCATCGGCAGCAACGTCTTCATCTGAATGATTCAGAGGAGAACTTGAAAAAAAAAGTTGTGGTTAGACTAAACCAAAATTGAGCTGGAATAAATTCAGCTTCTTATGTTAGAGGAGGATGAATTCTGTATATTATGACAAGGGGCCGGGCTAATCAACGTCGCCAGATGCTGTTCGTTAGCGCAGGCATATATAAGGGGTAGCCCTACACCTGGGCTAGGGCCCCCGACTGAAAGCCAAAAGACAAACAAAGCTGTGAGGAGAGAGAGCGTCTGGAGGGAGCGCCGAAAGAGCACCGAGTGCACGACTCCACCCAGCGAGGTTGCGGCGCCGACGGGCCCGCTAAGTCACTAGACCCGGCCAGATGCACCTGCCCCCACGAATCAATGTCAATTTTTACGTTAGTTTTATTGGCACAAAATTAATTCCATATTCCAGGGAACCTGTGCCAAAAAGAATGGGCTGCTCTACCAAAAGGAAAATAAAGAGCATCCTCAACATCTACCTCAAGAAACTTAAGCCATTGTGGCTGTTAAAGGGGGTAATTCAAGTGTCATTATGATATAAAAAGAGTAAACACAGTTGTTTGACAATATATATATATATATATATATATATATATATATATATATATAGTAGGTAGTATATATATATATATATATATATATATATATATATATATATATATATATATATATAGAGCACTTTTTAATGTCAATTAACTAAATATGAATTCACTTTAATTTATGTAAGGAATAATAAACTGACACTCTTCTTCTCACTCTCTGTATATCAAGTCAAACAATGAAAAAAGATTTCCCTCATGAGCTTTTGTCCTTTCTGTTTAGTTTCAAGAGCATTTACTGATTGTAACACAGCGTCATTCATAATTTTCTGGCCATCAACTGGAGAAGAGAATAACACAAGCATCAAATGTTCATGGCTCTACACACGCGCTGCTCCTTTCTGAATCAAGATGCAAACCGTTAGGGTCAATTTAACTCACTGATTACAGGCTTGTGACTCGAGATTTTCCTTCAGTTTGTTTTCAGCACCCTGTAGCTACAGCTGTTAACTCTTGAGCACCATGTTCTTTGAGATAAATCTTTCAAATCAAAAACAGTTTTCTTTTTTCATTTTTTCTTCATGCATCCACTCTTTCATTACCAAGAATAATCTTAATCATAGCCACAAGGCCTACAAGGCCTGTCATTCATATCAGGTCTCTCCTGGTGAAAGTCAAGGATAAATAAACACTGGAAAAGCTTACCAGTCCATCACTGAGACAGGTATAGCCACTTAAACTCACCAATCAATCTGGTAAAAAGTTTTACACTGTGGTAGAAACTGGACTTGATGGGAGAGTCCAAGAGAATAAATTCTCTAAATATATATCTCTTATCTAAATTATAACAGGGTACTTTCTAATCTACTTTATAGTAAAACTTACTTCCTAAAAATGTACATTTGCTTCACACTGAGTAATCAAAAACCTCACGTATTGACCTTTTCAATCTGGTCGCTCAAGTCACATCATGTGATGTAATATCACAGTTCCTCCCAGTTGAATTTTTTTATAGTGTGACTGAAGTGTAAGCAAATCAATCTTCCAGCATCTGGTCTACAGCCCCCCTTGCATCATAGACAGAGCAGGCTTTCCCTATGTCAACTAAGCGGCTGCTTAGGGCCCCGTCACTGCTAGGGGACCCCCGAAAACCAATGGTTGAGTAATTTCCACGCTGCCACCAATAATAAAATAAATGGCCTTTACCTCGTCCGATCGCTCCTGCCACCTACCCCTCCCTGGACTTTTATTTATTTAGTTAATTAGAACCGCAAAAAAGTGCAAAAAAACGAGAAGAATGATAATGAGAATAGACAAACTCAAGGTAATTTTTAAGTGGTCACGTCATGTTGAGGTTAGAGATCTAACCTGGGTCTTTATTGAAAATTGGTCAAAATAGTTGAAAATCTATCGCTACATCCATAATTTGAAAGTATACATATTTGAGTTAAACCATAAATAATAATAAAAATAAGTAAATAATAGCATTTAACTTGAATTATTTTAAGTTCTTAACCTTATTTTCTGTGCACACAAATTAAAAAAAAATAAAAAATCACTTCATCAGGAGATGCCATTCCTAAATATTTTGGTGGTGGTTGTGGACACACATCTCAGGAGCCATTCATTCATTCATTTTCCTGCCCGCATATTCTTTTTCGAGGTATACATTAGATTGTATACATCTGATGGTCTGTGAAGACTATACTGTACTTAATTAATTCATTGTAAGTTAGGGCCACAAAATTCCCTGCTTAGGGCCCCCAGAAGTACAGGGCTGGCCCTGATCATATTCCTTCCTTGTTGATTTACAGTAGTGTGCAAATGTTAATGTAGGTGTGAAAATATTCTGATTTCATCAATATAAATGATGGTTGTTTATTTTCGCATATGTACAAAATGCAAAGTAAGTGAAGGAAAAATGTAAATCAAATCATATGTGGTGTTCATTTTTGACATAAATTCTTATGGATACACTTGCACACAGTCAGGGGTTTTGTAGGATTATAGTCAGGTGTATGATCAAGCAATTTAATCTAACAGCAGCTAATGATCATCAATGTCACACTTATAGGACAGTCACACTACTCCTGACCACTGGGGAATTTCACTGGGGTATGGAAAGGGCTCCACTGGAAAGGGCTATGGGGAAAATGTCAAGCAGCTTTGTGAAAAAAGGTCCACTGTTGGAGCGGTCATTAGAAAATGGAAGAGCTAAACATGAGTGTCAATCTCCCTTGGACTGGGGCTCCACACAAGATCTCACCTCGTGGGGTCTCAATTATCCTAAGAAAGTTAAGGATTCAGCCCAGAACTCCACTGGAGGAGCTAGTCAATGCCCTGAAAAGAGCTGGGACCACTGTTACCAAGGTTACCCGTTGGTAATACACTAAGACGACATGGTTTGAAATCATGCATGGCACGGAAGGTTCACCTGCTTAAAGCAGCACATGTCCAGGTCCGTCTTAAGTTCGGTAATGACCATTTGGATGATCCAGAGGAGTCAAGGGAGAAAGTCACATGGTCAGATGAGACCAAAATAGAATTCTTTTGTCATAATTCCACTAAGCGTGTTTGGAGGAAGAAGAATGATGAGTACCATCCCAAGAACACCATTTCTACTGTGAAGCATGGGAGAGCATTGGGGGTGCTTTGGGGATGTTTCTCTGCACATGGGACAGGGCGACTGCACTGTAACAAGGAGAAGATGACCGCCATGTATTGCAAGATTTTGGGGAGCAACCCCCTTCCCACAGTTAGAGCACTGACGATGGGTCTTTCAACATGACAATGACAAGTAGCACATAGCCAGGAGAACAAAGGAGTGACTTCATAAAAAGCAAATCAAGGTTCTGGCATGGCCTAGCCACTCTCCAGACCTAAACCCAATTGAAAACCTTTGGAGGGAGCTCAAACTTTGTGTGTCTCAGCAACATCCCAGAAACCTCATTGAGTGAGCCAAAGGAGTGAGCTAAAATCCCTCCTGCAGTGTGTGCAAACATGGTGAAAAACTACAGGAAGAGTTCGACCTTTGTAATCACAAACAAAAGCTACTGTACCAAGTATTAACATTGATTTTCTCAGGCGCTCGTATAGTTATTTGCCGCTGTATCATCCAAATAAATAGTTAAAAAAAAATCATACATTGTGATTTCTAGATTTTTCTTTTTAGATCATGTCTCACAGTGGACGTGCACCTATATTGAAAATTTCAGACCCCTCCATGATTTCTAAGTGGGAGAACTAATAATAGGCTGTTCAAATACTTATTTCTCTCACTGTATATTGAAAGGTAGTGCTGTTTAAGCTCCTGTTACCGGTGGCGAGAGTTACATGGACACATGAAGGCACAGAACTGAAAAAAGAAACAGTGGCTAGCTCACAAACAGTCCCAGTCTTTAAAAGAGGAGTTCATCATTATAATTCCACAGGGAATGCGAGGGAGGAGACGCAATATTTTCTGGGCCATGCATTTATCTACCCAATGCGCAGTTGGTTTTTCTTGGCAAAGGATTGTCACTCTAGCTGTTCCTCGAACACCTATGTGGTCTGCTGGCTATCCTCTTTAAAATAAAATTAATCACAATAAGATCTTAAGAATAAAGCAAAACACTTTACACTGATACTGAAACTTTTTCCGCAGTGAGACAAATCAACGGTGAAGACAAAGACTAGGGAGAGATGAGTGTGAGATATGTGGGACATATCTCTTTCTTTTTGAATATTCAAGAAACTTTAACAAGTACGAATTTATATTGTCAATGTAGGCCTCATTTTTTAACATTCTTTCTGGTGGTGTACTATGTGATTTTGTTAATTAAAAAAATATACAAAAAGTTGAAAAACACTGCTTTGTGCTATATATTTAGCCTCGAACCGGCAACCCTCTAACTGGAAGGCCACAGTGCTTCCCTACTGCGCCACCCTTCCACCACTTAAATATTTTCCCAATTAGTTTAACAGCATTCAAGGGTCAAATACAATCCTTCATCTGCATTGAATCTCAGACTCATCATTCTTCTTCCCCTTTTGTTAATAATCTGAAAGGTCATTTGTACATACAGTTCTTTCACCAGCTGTGCTGATATACATTTCAGAGCTTCTGGGATTGAATTTGAGATTTTATCAACACTAGCCAGATTTTTGAGAATTTTAGACAGGGCCTCTCCGACAGGAATGGAATCTGCATTTTCTTGGGGCACCTTAGAGTCAAAGTCAAAAGTTTCTGTTTGCCCTGACCAGAGAATGTACTGTATAGAGCTGCATCTATGATTTATGAAAAATCTGAACTAATTAGTTACTTAATTAACTACTTTTACATTTTCTTTTTATTTATGAAATGCTGACTTACAGAGTGAATGTAGAGACACATTTAAGGTTTATTCAATACTCATATGCATAGTCAAACGGCTCAGTTCCATCAGGGTGCATTCACACATCTAGTTCATTTAATTTGGTCCAGACCAAGGGGAGCAACTGATACATTTTCGCAATCCTCTGCAAATTTCTGTCATTCTCACCATATTCACTCTGGTGCACACCAGTTGAAAACAATGACAACATACGGGCCACTCATTGGCCACATATGTCATTGTACATGTTTCCTCAACTTCTTTTCGATTGGCTAGAATAAAAGTGCACACAGAAGTAAACAATGCCCGAGCACTGGGACAACTCACTCGAAATAGAAAGACTTGGCTGCTTTATTTGACCGTTGGCATCTTATATTTTATCATTTGTATTAATGGCTTTTAATACATGTTGCAAATGATGCTCGGATTACAAACTACTCAAAGGTTGACCTCAAGCTGCCATGTCAATGCTGCCATGTAAACAGACAAACGGCAACCATAATGCCACGTGCAAGAAAGTACGTTGGCTGTTTTCATTCAAAAAGCATGTTTTGTTGTCTTCGTTTGTGTTTAGTTTGGATCAGAGGTTTAACTGTTCTCACCACATTGTTTAGTCTGCTTTTCAAGCGGTCTAGAGCTTGGGTGCTACTTTCTCACCTGCCCAAACAGACCATACTAAAAGGAAAAACAACTAAACAAGTCAGGTGTGAAAGCACCTTCAAAGATAGTCTTCAGTAACACTTTTGTAATGCTGGTGACTAGCAGCCAGGGGCTACCATTATTCAGTTCGTTCAAAGGTGCTCGAGGTGGCGGTGATACTCAGGAATAGTGGTACATTAGGGCTAGCAGGTGGAAGCTAGCATGGCCGTGGAGAGCCTCCCAGGTCCAGACAACTACTGTAATGCAGGTAAGGAAAAGCTCCCTACCAAGGAGTACTGGTAAAAGAGAACGAGGCACCCTTTGGAGGAAATCCTTTTGGCCACCTGTATCCAGGACCTCATGGCCCACAGCTCATAGTCATAGGTAAAGGTAGAAACGCAGATTGACTGGTAACTCATAAAGCTTCGCAAGGATGATGGATTGGTGCATTGACCCCATTTCCAGCTGAGGCTGCACCAATCCATCTGTCAATCTCTCAATCCATAGTCCCCTTACTCGTGACCAAGTTTAACCCCACCACTTGGGGATGGATCACTCCACCAACTTGGAAGGAGCATTCCACCTTTTCCTAATAAGAACCATGGCTTTGGAGGTGCTGATTTTCAATCCGGCCATTTTGCATTAGGCCACAAGCAGGACTGCTAGAGACCAGTTTGTACTGGGAAAAATCAGATTTATTGCCTGCTATGAAACCAAGCTCCTGCACTGGTTACACAAGGACCGGACACCCCTTAGAAAAGGGCTTTGAATGTCAAGCTTCCAGAGTACCCCCACAGGGCCCCACAAGGGACACAGTCGTATGCCTTCTCCAGATCCATGAGGACTGGTTGGGCAAACTCCCACAAGCCCTCTTTAGAGCTAGATATTCTGCAACTAGTTCGAAAACATCCTCCTCATGAATACCGTTTTCCACTATTGGTCCTGTTCTTCACTCCAGGACCCTAGATTTATTGAGAGGCTAAGGACTGTGATTCCCCACACCCTGTAGTTCCCCTTTCTTTTTACCAGGTCAACCTTTAATATATAAAAGCCTTCTCTTTCTACACATTTCTTTCGAGAGGGATTGATGGATAATAATGTAACCTTTTCAAATACATAGTAACCTTTCCAAGGCTGGAATAATAAATGCACCTAAACCAGAATCCTTTATAAAGGTCTAAAAGCACCATCAGAAGAGGTTTGTGCATAAAAAGGTACCATTTTATCTTCTGTATATCCTCTTCTTCCTTTTCAGAGTCAGAGGGTTCTGCTAGTGCCCATCATAGGCCAACGCACATATTCATTTAGAAAAATCAATTATTCTGACACACGGTTTTAGTTTTGTGGGGTAAACTGTAGTACCAGTTGAGGAGAGGATAACCAGTCCTGGACAGTTTAGTAACCAGAAAAATCTTAATATCAGATGATGAGATTTTCCTTAGCCCCTTTCTAGCCAAACTACCAGGCCAAGTAAAAATATTTTATAATTTGGCCTTGTATCTGGCTTTTATCAATTTAAATTTTAGACTTTATGGAAGAGCTCAATTATTTTCCCTAGTCTTTTATAGTGCAACCTATAGTGTAAACCTTGAGCACATGATCCGCAAATTCCCACGATTTGCAAAATGTAGTGGATTATGACATGGTTTCCCTGATGTTCATGTACCAAGTGATGTCGTGATCAAACCTCCTTATGCCAACTTATGTGGTTTATAATATTGTGGTATTATAATATTATGGCTTTACTGTGTATCCGTTTAATATATGTTAGCGTGTCTGTATGTTTTAAAAGATATTAAATGTGATATAAAATTTTGAAAAATAAAAAAAGCTTTCGAAAAATATGGATGACACCTTGAGACATATCAGTTAACAATAGTTTTTTTATTACTGTTGGAAAACCCCAGTTGTGTCTGATAAACGTTAGATGATTCATTATTACCGATAGGCTAATGATATGACTTTCATAGCCATGCAAACTTGCGGATTGTGTACTGACATAAACTTTAATGAGTTCCTGTCAGAGACTGGCTTGTGTTTCTTTCAGGATCAGGAATAAATTCCACACAATTCAATGAACAAACTGAAAACAAAGTATGGTTATATAATTAATAAGATTGTTGATGAGAGAATATAGTCCAATAAAAATTATCCAGCACTGATTTTCCAAGAAGCCAATATCCCATGCCTTTGTCTACACCTTTCTTTTGCTTGAAGAGCTTTGGAGTCCTCATCTATTTTCTATTGTGCTCGGCAGATGAGCTCTTTTAATTCAGTTTTCCACAAGATCTGTTTAATTTAACTGGAAAGATATTTGCTTTCATTGGTCTAATGAGTTTGCTCGACTGAATTTGACCTTTGCTTCAATTTTTTGAGAGATGTGATAACTTGAAAACTTTTGTTGAGCCTTTCACTACAACAAGGGTAATATTATAGTGTTGTGTTTGGTTGTAAGATAAGAGTGATGTAAGGAAAAAAAAAAGAATACTTAAAGAGTTGCCTCAACTGGAGTGTTCCACTGCAGTCGTTCACTCTGACATTGGCATGAACAGCTGATAAAAGACAGGCTTTGCGAAATTACTCTTTCTGTTTACTTTCAGGGCTGAACACACTCCTCTACTAGACATTAATATGCAATCACAGGTACTCATCATCTATGACATAAGGTCCTCAGCTTGGCTGCAGAAACCTAGAATTCTGAAAGTGGAGACGCTTGTGGACTCGTCTAGTTGTTCCTCCAAAGCTTGATGAGGTTTCGTCTCCCCTGATGGTGGGACCTCACTCAGCAGCAGGTTAGACTGCTTCTGTCTTGCAGGTCCTCCACCGTAGTCATGTACTAGGACTGGTTAAGTACCTGCAGACCCCTGCCTTTCTTGCCCAAAAAGCAATGACAGTGGCCACGCAGGCCCTGGGGTGCACAAAATCTACTGTAATATTCCAGGTACACCACTTGTGTTTGAGCAAGACAATAGATTATCCTGTAGAATACTCCAGTTCCTGGATGTGCCTGCTTTCCTTTTTTTCCTTGTGCAAGTACTCGTTCAGGATGATAAAGCTCTCAGACATCAGATGTATCTGTCCAATTGGTTTGCCATTAATATTCCATCCCCTGTATTCCCTTTTCAGGGTCACGGGAGTCTCCAGCGCATTTTGGGCGAGAGGCAGGGTACACCCTGGACGGGTCGCTAGTCCATCAAAGTCCACACACACACACGCACGCTCGCGCACACACACACACGGATTCACACCTGAGGGCAATTTTACATTTTTTCAATTAACCTATCAACATGTTTTTGGGATTGTGGGGGAAACTGGAAACCAGGAGGAAAGCACTGGAAGAACATGCACACTCCTTCCAGGAAGATCATCGGCAAGCCTTGAACTGGAAACCTTCTAACTGGAAGGACAGTACGCCATTGTGTTGCTCCTTAACTTGATGTAACGATTATGATATATCCAGGCACAACAGACTGTTTAGCATGTTGTGTTTGAAAAAACGGAAAGTTTTAATGCTATTATTTCACTGATTAATGATTTTGTCTGTAAAAATGTAGAATTGAAGATATTGCTATATCATCATGAACATCTCTTTTATGAAGAGGAGCTTGTTCATAGTTTATTTATATGCACTTGCCATCTTAGTTGAGAAAATCCTCAAAGTCGAATAACAGAATGGTTAGATTAAATTTGAAAGTGAATCAATGACTTTGGAGTTTGGAGCCACTCTACCCCCCAAGTTTCATATCTCCGCCTTGAGTCTGGCACACACGTCCCTCTCACACACAGCCTGTTATATACTATTTATTTTGTGATTTTAAGGAATAATTTGAGAGCGACTTCTCTGTATTTATTGTTGGCAGAGAGAATGACCGTTCTTATGACGTAAATACAGCGGCAAGTCACCTCTGTTCTGTTTAGCTGTCAATCATTTTTCAGCTTTTTAGGGGAAAACTGAACCACACAAAAATGAACTTGAGCCAAGAAAAAAAACTAGTGAAGTTTGTTCAGAGTTTCAGACCTTTAAAAATTCATATGAAATCAACGCTTTGGCGGATCCTCACATAACTCCAGCTACATTATTACAGCACTAAGCTGCAACTTTTGCCCTTAATGAAGTAGCTATGACCTTCAGAGGGCCTACAGCAGCCCATCTCATAATGTATTTCAATGCGTTAAGGTAGATTGAAATTGGTCTATCGGTGGCCCATTAGTGCACAACATTACTGCAAATAAAAAACACAACACAAATCATCTCTATTTCAAATAAAAAATTTCACAAATCAAAAACGGCTATTTCAAATCACAAACGATATTGCAAATTTAAATTTTGTGTTTTATTTCTCATTTGAAGTTGTTTTGATTTGCAGTAGCCGTTTTTGAGTTGCACTAGCGTTGCATGCTAGTTTATTTGTGTTGTGTTGTGCACTAATGGGCCACCATAGGTTCAGCCCTGCAAAGGTTCAAATTATGCGAGCTGATATGAGTTATATCATGGCTGATTTATGGATAAAAGACAATTGGTGTTGTCAAACACATTTCTTTTTGGTGAAAAGGTTATGTAGGAAAAGGATACAGCTTACAAAGAAGTTTAAATTTGATATGTGACATTGTGATGACACCGTATATATTTTGCATGCACTTCAGAAGTGAACATCAGGTGTGCATTAGTAGCAATGTTATATATTGTATTACTATTGTTCAACAGGACCATGCTCCTCCAAACCACAAGAGTGCATGTGTGGTCTGCATTTAGGACAGCAATGACAAAGTGATCTGATGACTCCCTGAAGGTATATCTAACCTGATTCTTTGTGTCTGGGATCTCATATGTCTGCTTGACCTGTCTGTGACTATATTGAGTTTTATATAGCCCTGGTTCCACTATAAATCTTGACTTCATCTCTGTAGACCTCAGGGTTTGACTTTACCTTTCTGTCCTGGTTCTTTCTTTCAAATATGACTGATTTAGGATTAGGATACCTGCTTGCAACATTCAGCCAAGGACAAATACATCACAAATCACTCACTGTAGAACTACAGGGCTCAAGTACTTTTAAAATGATGGGTGTCTAACAGGCTTTTAAACACCTGTTCTCTATATAACATCTTTAAAAACCCCATTATGGTGGTTTTGCCTGTTTTTTGATGTGTTTTTTAATATGATTGGAAATCAGGACTATGATTCATAATTCAACAGACAAAGATCATTTTAAGGAAAAACTCACACAGTGCTGAAAATAGACTCAATTTGTTGCTAAAGCGATTAGAAAATTACCTACCCATTAATCACCACTTGTGCTTTAGTCAGGAAACAGCAAGTGATTTTAGAATAAAAATTGACATTCAAAGACACCTAAAGTTTGAGGGTTTGTACTGCACATCAGAAAGATCAGACCTTTTCAAATAGAATCCGCAACATAACTTGTAGTTAAGGGTCTGATTATATCTAGACTAGATTGCAACTGTGCTCTTCTAAGCAGGCTCTTTTATTGCTGATAACAAAATCATCCAAAGCTTTTCAATTTGACTGGTTTTCAAACAGAACCCACATCACTTTTTCTCACCTTGTAGTCTGTGTCAAGTTTAAGTGTCCTGGGCTGGGTATTGAAATGGTTTTATTTGATATTGGTGCCAAATCTATACATTCAAAATGGTAGCAGTTCCTAAATGGACCGCCAAGGAGAACCACTGGAGTGGAGTGAAGCAAACACGTGCCACAAAGAATAACATTGAAACAAATAAAACACTTACTTTAATGAACATAAACGGCAACACAGGTGATGAGTAAACGTTGGCATTCAACAATAACTAACAAAGAAGTGTTAATACACAGAGAGCTACAAACACAGGACAATAAGTGTTAAACTGGAAGGTGATCAGGTGCAGACTATTAACGGTTTTGGAATTAAGGAACACATAACAACGGGGAACATAGGAAGTGTTATTATTCCCCCTTCCACGAAGGTGCAATCAAAGTGAAAGGGGTTTTGGGCCAAGGGAAGAGAAAGAACCTAAGAAATATGAAAAAATAGAGAAATAAGAAAGTCCAAGAAATAAATGTGCTCTATAACTCTTTTGAACTTATTAAGAATAACAAAAAAAGTTAATATACAAAAATGTTAAGCAATGCATAAAATCCAGTTAGAAAATTACCGGTTCGAGGCTCGTCTGTGACCTTCCTGGAAGGAGTTTTCATGTTCTCCTCGTGATTGCGCGGGTATCCTCAGGTTACTCCAAATTCCCCCACAATCTCAAAAACATGTGGGAGGTTAATTGAATGCGTGCATGAATGTTGCCCTGCGATGGACTGGCAACCTGCCCAGGCTGTACCTCGCCATGTGCGCTGGAGATAGGCATCGGCAGACCCAGTGACCCCAGAAAGGGAATAAATCGGTTGGAAAATGAATGAATGAATAACACTATGCTTTTCATCCCTATTTCTCTTTGAAGAATTAGTATTTCTCTTTTTTCGTTCTATACCCTTATTGAATTGTACTTGACAAATCTACTTGCTGTTTTTGAAACAGTTTTAAATTGATACTTTAAAGTTTTATTAATGAAACACATATGCGTTCACATACGGAAGTAAAATAAACCAATATAATCATTTTTTCAGCTTTGCAATATCCCATTAAAATCTATGCATTTATTAAAACAAAATAATTTTCTGGTACCTAAGTTCTCCTTCATTGGGAGAAATTTTTGCTTCCCTTTTCTCGAATTCTCCAAATTAGTAGATTGATCATACAAATGGTGTTTTTTTACGACTGAAAAACATCTGGTGATTTTTCTGAGGACAGGAGAAATATCAAGCAAAACAAAATACTGATGTTTCCACTGTTAAACCATGGAAGATTGGGTGGGTGTGTAGTTAAGCATTATACAGTACCAATTTAGGCTAAAGAGGTCAAGCTAGTGTGCTAAATTTGGATGACTTGGGCCAGTATGTTTTGGCTCAAATGAATAAATGCTTTGTTTACACATGTGTTACAAAATCAGTTCATTCAGTTTGTCTTGTGTTACTTTTTCTGTTCCTTTCTGAGTTATTCAAGACCACAAATATAGTCATTGTGGTTAATTTGGTCAACCACGTGATGTGCTCCGAGTGTTGCCTGATTGCAGATCAAGGCTTCGGGGCAACTAATTTGTCACAATCTGTTAAAAACACATTAGAATGTCTCATTCCAGGACGAATTTGTAAGATTGTCTTTGTGTCTTATGTACAATAAGACACAAATTATGTGTATCTGTACAAATATCTATTTGGGGAAGGATAAACACACCTTCATCTTCTGATTTTTGGTCCCCTGTAAATCTAAAAGTTTTTTTTTATTTGTTTCTCTACAATAAAGTTGTGACCTTCCCACAGTGTGACCTTTCTTTTTGAGTGACTTCATTTCGAGTTACATTAAAATTCTCAGTACTGTAAACTCTTGCTATAAAGATTTAGAGCAATAATAAATAAATAACTCATGCTGATTCATGCCCTTGTAGTGTAAAGTGTTAGCTTAGTGATTTGTAAACAAAGCCTTTCTCGGTAAGTGCCAACAGTTCCATTAGAACTGATTCACAAATTCCACCTCAACTCTATTGAGCTCAGAGCTGAGCTCACCATTAAGCTGAATACCCATTAATGAGCTACCTGTAAGTGCTGCTTGAGTGATTGGCGTATTGGATGGGTGTTGTCTTTTGTTGTTGATTCTAATGGAATGATATCGCTGGCCGCTGTTTGTCGAGTTGATATTGTTAGCTCATTAATACATCTTTATTTAGACCTGCACAGGAACATGCAGGAAACGGGTTGAGTGAAGAGAAGTGCATTAGCAGGCATTAGCGAGCATGCTAATCATCACTTAGGGGAAAAGTGAGGCCAGGAGAGAATAAAAATGGACTGAGGCAATGCATTTACTCCTCTCTTAAATATGAGAGCACACATTTACACTAAACACAGGGTGGCAGATGATAAGATTCAAGTGTTTAAGGACTTCATAATATCAATATCATTTTTGCTTTTGAAAGAGGTTTCTCATACAATCATGATTTTTTTTTTTTGTAAAAACACACTAGCACTTGAACAAATGGTATAGTCCATAGTAAGTCAATACAGATCTTTAAGTCACTGGGACACGTGCCTTGGAAGGGTTAATGATTACAGGAAAATGTAGTGTATTAGTTCATACTACATATATCTGCCGAAGTTGAAAAGTGAATTAAGTAATATAATTCAAAGGGTCAAACTATTTTAATGTATACCTTCATTTCACATAGACTAATATTCCTTTCTTTCTGATGATAATAACTGACAACTAACAACAATTCACAAATCAGTACCTCAAATACACTTAGTTGGGGCTCTTTTTGCCTAAATTAAGGCCTCTACACACCGATTCGAAATGAGATTCACTCAAATCTTCAGATAGTTTCTCAGCAGGGTGTTCTTTGTGTGGTAGAGGAAATATTGATTCATTGCTGCTCCCTGCCTGAAGGTGGCGTTTATGGTACAACAGATGCCCTCCGCACCACATGGGGAAACAGGAAACAAGAATCCGATGACAGAGAAGAATAACGTGGAAAAAAAGCCATGGCTGTCGAGAGGTTTATACTGTTTGTGGCTGATCACAAAGAGCTGTTTAATGAAAATGTGGAGAAAAGAGAGGATTTTTGGTGCACTATTTCTTATCGGCTTCCTGTACGGTCACTATGAAAATATAGGATAAGCGCCACCAAAAGCTTTCACTGATTGTTCTCTTTGCCAAGAATGGATTTGAAACTCTCAGTTGACACAACTCATATGGTCAGAATATGAACTCCTGTTGCTGCCCATAGTTTTTGATTGAGCTGCGAGATTTTGATTGGTGTGTAGAAGCCTTTACTGCCACAATGCGCGGTGGCATGGAGGAAATCAGCATGTGGTACTGCTCCCGTTTCTTCTGCAGTGTTGGGTGTGGCATGACCTTGGACCTCAGAAACCTTTATTTCGAAAGGAAATGCTAAATGTACTTTCAGCAGAGAAAATTTCTTTTGGACCATTCAGCAGCAGTGCACAACTTTTTGTCTCTAGCCTATGGGAGAGGCATTTCATGCTCCCTCCTGTTCAAGAGTGGCTTGACTCCAGCTGCAATCCACCCTTTCTGAAACCCCACATTTTTCAATGGGTTTTGTTTCACAATCCTCCCCAGAGTACAGCTATCCTTGTTGTATGAACATGGGACAGCCAGCATTTTTTTTGCGTTGACCTTTTTTGAAAGGTGTGGGGTTTTCTTTTTGGGAAACCAACCAGAGACCATTTAATGGCCGTTGCAAATGTGTAATTAGATGATTTGGAGTTTGGCACCAGGTGTTCAATATGGAGCATTTACTGAAGGTGCTTAATTTGTAGTTGTCCGTTAAAATATACATCACAGGGGTCAGTGGCATAATATAACGTCACCCATGTCTTCTTCTTCTTCTTCTCCTTTCGGCTGTTCCCAGTTTAGGGGTCGCCACAGCGAATCATCCGTTTCCACCTAACTCTGTCGTCAGTATCCTCTACTATTGCACCAACTACCTTCATGTCCTCTTTCAGCACATCCATATATATCGTCTTTGGCCTTCGTCTTGACCTCCTGCCTGGCATCTCCAACATCCTTCTACCAATATAACCACTATCCCTCATCTGCACATGTTCAAACCATCTCAATCTGGCCTCTCTGAACAACCAACCTGAACTGTCCCTCTGATGTGCTCGTTCCTAATCTTGTCCATCCTTGTCACTCCTAAACTGAAACTCAACATCTTCATGTACGCTACTTCCGTCTCTGCCTCTTGTCTCTTCCTCACTGCTACAGTCTCTTACCCATACATCATAGCTGCTCTCACTACTGTTCTGTACACCTTTCCTTTGATTCTAGCTGACACTCTTCTGTCACACAACACCCCTGACACTTTTCTCCACACACTCCAACCTGCCTGCACTCTTCTCTTCACCTCTTTCAACACTCCCTGTCACATTGGACTGTTGGCCCTAAATACCTAAACTCCTGCACCTTCTTGACCTCAGCCCCCTGTAACCTCACTGTTCTACTTCCCTCTCTCTCGTTCAAACACATGTATTCTGTCTTACTGTGAATGACTTTTATTCCTCTTCTTTCAAGAGCAGACCTACAACTTTCCAGGTGTTTCTCCACCTGCTCTGTGCTCTCACTACAGATCACAATGTCATCTGCAAACATCATTGTCCACAGAGATTCCTGTCTGACCTCATCTGTCAACCTATCAAATAAGAATATCAATCAATATAAGAATATTAATCAATAGCAAATAAGAAGGGACTCAAAGCTGATCCTTGATGTAGCCCCACCTCCACCATGAACTCCTCTGTCTGTCCTGCAGCTCATCTCACTGCTGTTGTACTCCTCTCAGACATATCCTGAACTACTCTAACATACTTCTCTGGCACTCCTTATATCCTCGTACAGGACCATAGCTCCTCTCGCGGCACCCTGTCATACGCTTTTTCTAAATCCACAACGACGCCGTGCAGCTCCTTCTGACCATATCTGTACTTCTCCATTAACATTCTCAGGGAAAAAATTCGGTCAGTAGTACTCTTCCTGGGCATGAAGCCATCCGTACTACTGCTCACAAATATCCACTTCCCTTCTTAGCCTAGGTTTCACTACTCTTTCCCAGAGTTTTATTGTGTGGCTCATCAACTTTATGCCTTTGTAGTTGTTACAACTCTGCACATCACCTTTGTTCTTAAAAATTGGCACTAGGAGACTTCTCCATTCCTCAGGCATCTTCCCACTCTCTAAAATCCTGTTGAATAACCTAGATAGGACGTTTCTTCAATCCTATAATCTACACATTGTTAATGTAATAAATGATTATAAAACAGAATAAAATACGTGCAAAAAATGTAATATGTACACAAATGTGAAATCGTAACTTGCGAGTGAGGCGAAGTGTCGGAGGTGGTGGAAAGGATGGCAGAAAACATTATGGCACTACGTATGAAAGTTAACTTTCTCGAGATATTTCAGGAATTACAAACACTAACACGCTTTCAAGCACAAGCATTGACAGTACCGAGAGTGTGAAAAGGGATAGAGAGACCGCGTCACAGGGTTTCTGTAACTTGAGCTACAGAACAACACTTTCCATTTTATAAACATTATTTCTTTTAGGACACCCTGACTCTAACTTTTGTTAGAGCACATAATTCGTAATCTATACATAATGTTTTGGTTGATCTAAAACTGATTTAAAGTGTATCAGCCCCTTTTAGCATTGTCTCCGATGGGAGAATGGAGCGCCAGGACCCAGAAGCGCAGTGCGATGTCAGACTTAACAAGAAGATAATAGAGCAGAACTGTTGGTGTTTTTCGTATCTTGGATTTTTTTTGTATCTCAAAGCACAATATTTCCCACGAGACCTTTCGTATCTCAAACATTCCGTAACTCGAAGCATTCGTATCTTGAGGTACCACTGTACTCAACGCACAGTTGTTACACAACGGGACACAATGGAAGCTACACTATAGCTGGCCTTTATGAAACAACTATCATTACAATAGTTCTTATTGTTACACATTTGCTTGTAGAAGGGGTCCTTTAATGCCCTAAAAGTTATTATCAATTTAATTATTTAAGGCTTATTTTTTCCTCCTGAAAGAATTCACTGTGAATGCTGCTATACATTGGCCAAGAGGAATCAACGGAGCAATTTTTTGCATATTTAAACACACTTACCTCCATTAAGTTATAATCTGGCAGATAAATTGTATCTTAACCAAAGTAGCAGCTTGTTCAGGGAAGTGCTGTGAAAGAAATTGTTATCGAGCTACATTTATCTACTTCCACTAAACGCATCATTCACACACTGAGTAGGTCCTCACATCTGCTTTAACATCTAATTGATGTTTGAGCAGGTCCAGGTGCTTAGCAGAGCAGATATGTGAACTCATCCACTGTTTAGAGCAGTTAATCAGCACACAGAGGAAGGTTCACTTCTGATGGTGTGATTTTATCGCTTTGTTCTCTTTTTAATGGCCATTATCTGCCTCAGAACACTCCACATGAAGCACTCCCCATCAGTGTGGGTCTCTGCTTGTGTCCTACAGTAGTGATTAAGATGGCCTCAGGATTCTACAAACCCAATCAGAACCCATCTGGTCGAAAGGCCAGTGTGCACTTCAGAAGAAATTCATAAGTGCAGGAAGGCTGTAAATCTGCACAGCTGGAGGTGTGCTAAAACAAGATGAAGCTCTGGGAATGTTACCTCATGTCAACTCTTAACCTTTTAGCTTTTTAGTTACTTTTGCTGTGTTTCCATCATTTTCTGTACCCTTTAGCACTACATTTATCATACCCATTTGAATGAGGTTGTGAAAGCATACTAACTTGGGCATACTAATGTGATACATTTCTCTGATTGTAAATAAATGCGTGACACAACGTCATGTTGATCTCTGACTGGTCAGCTTTTGAGTTCAGTGAATGGCCAGAAAGAATCCTCACTGTATGTGTTATTATAATCTGTGACATAAAATGTGTTTACACTTTTACAAACAATTCTACCCTTCGCTTTATAAAATGAAAATGATTCCATCATGCAAAAACAAGGGGATGCAAAGCTTCCATAGTAGTGACACATCTTGAGTGACATTTCTAAACCAAGCCCCAATACTAGAAGTTGTTGGAAACAAAGTCAAACAAATGTAAGTAGAGATAAGCCATACCAAGCATTAGTGACACACCATGATTGCTCTTTTCTCTTTTTATCATGGATTCCACAATTACTATGAAGACAATCCTTGCAAAAAATTTGTATATGATGAAATTTCTGGTGTTGTAGTGCTCAAGACCCGTTTTTTTGTATGGTCTTGGTCTTGTCACTAAAACAACGGTCGTGGTCTTGATATTGTCTCGTTCTGAACTCTGTGGGATCTCAGTATTGTCTCTGTCCCGACTGTGTCTTATCTCTGTCTCGACTGCACATGTGTTCTAGTGTTTTTAATTTAAGAACAAAAAGCAAGCCGCAATTCAAAAATACCCAATCAGCAGCATATTTTGTCAAAACAAGCAACAGCATCGTTATTTATTTTCTCACTGACTTTGCGGGCGCTCTGTATTGTCTGTCATACTCCAGAGATTCATTTTTGGAACAATGTCTATGTCACCAGACCAAGTGAAAGCACTCTGGTCTAGTACCCTGGCTCTGGCCGCGTCACTGTATTAGGATGTGCTGCGCCTGCAGGTTCCTAGTCCTAAGGGAAGGAACCCTTTTCAGGACTCCCTCACGGCGGTTCTGTGAACTCTATCCTCCCCCACGCAGCACCTGACAGAGCGGAGCAGTCAGCTCTGCTAGGTTCTGTAGTAAGGTTTTGCCGCTGGGCCTAATTGGGTGGCCCAACCCGTGTATTCTATACAAAAACGCCCCTTACTAGGTGCGTTTGTATTACCCCTTTCCGTTTCCTCCCCAGCTGGAGGGGGAACGATGACTCTCGATTCCTGCCCCCTTACTGTAGCCGGCGGAACGCTCTGCTCGCCCTTATCAGGTCTTGATGCGGTCTCCGCGCACCCCTGTTCCACATCAGGGGTGCACTCCTTCTGGTTGCCCTGCTTATTAGCGGGAGTGCAACACACCCCGTAATAGACTATGTCTGGGCTAAGGGGCAGAAGGAGCTTCCAAGTCAGGCACCTTGACTAATATCTAACCTTCAAAGCTTAGAGTCGGCTTGACTGGAAGGACTCGGTTCATGGCGTTTTTCAGAGGATCCCTCAGTCGAACCTTCGACAGAGTCTGCGTTTGACTGAAAGGGAATGTCTAGGTTACTTTGGTAACCCCTGTTCACTGAAGGAGAACGCAGATGTTTCCCCTGCCATGCACCTTGAGTCGGCTGAATCTGAGGTCCCGTGGAGGAAAGTAATTCGGCTCCACAGAAGAAACAGACTGAGTGTAGAGGCAACCCCTGCTTTATACAGCAGTTGATTGATTAATCAATCATCTACACTCGCAAATCAATTTGCCCGTTATAGATTCAGCTCCACCCTTCCCAGACTCGGGGAAAGATCCCACAGTCAAACCTTCGACAGAGTCTGCATTCTTCTTTAGGGAACAGGGCTTACGAAAGTAACCTAGACGTTATTTCAGTGGAGTGTGTCTAGTGATTTATGGCTTTTTGGAGGGAGCCGGATCTTTGGGATCCGTTCACTTAAAAGAGCCGTTCACAAAATTGGCTCATTTGGCTCCTTGTATTTTTTTACTTTTAAGAAACCAGCCTGAGGTTCATTTTTATTAATTCTGGAAATAATTACAAGAATGATGGGCTGAGATTTTTTTGACCAATATTTGATTTTGAAATATTGATTATTGCTTCAATTGACACATGTGGACAAGATGTTAAAGTCTGATATGGATTCTTTATAAATATTTCACAGCCATATTACTGAGTTGACAGCTAGATCACCATTTATCCTTTGTATAAAATGTATGTGTATAAAACTACTTTGACTTGTCTTTAATGCAACACCTAAATACTTGCAAGTACATTTTTAACAATACTGAAAAACTAATAAACAATATTTCAAAACTATATAAACCCAATAACAAAACAAGTCTAAACAAAGTAAGTTACCTACTACTATTTCCAAAATGATAAAACAGTTCCAGGCCTCTCTCCTTCTTTTCTTTCTGCAAATTCGAATTGAGAATTACAGGTGTTCTCACTTTGGAATGCTTGAGGCGATTTCTCCTCTCTGTGAGTATTTGTCCAGTTTTGGGGAAAATTCTTTCTGAAGGCACTGATGTGGTGTCAGGGTGGTGTGTGGGAGTAGGACCCAGATGCATCAGGTTTATTCACGGAGCAGGTAAGTTCAACAAAACCACAGGCATAGGCTTGAAACAGCAAATGATAATGAACACTCCGTGCCCAGGCGACACGGTAGCCCGAGGAGAGAGGCAGAGGGAGATCCCCTGAGCTGGCAACCACCACACGTCAGTGCCGAGAGTAACCGGAGAGAGGAAAATCTCTGACGGAGATATTCACGCTGGCTCGCACTCACTCCGACGGAATAGGACCGGACAGAGAAGGTAGGCGCTGGCTGTAACATAGATCCGTGTTAGAGTAGAGAACAATCATCCGACAGAGGAGAAAGTGAGAGAGGAAGTATATATAGGCAGGTGATTAGAGCGTGTAGACGGCTGGTGTGGTTAACGAGCGGCAGTCCAGATGATCAGCGAGAAACAGGTGAAGGAATTCAACAATCACCCCAAGATCCTGACATGTGGCCACAACACAAAGCGTCTTAGCCACTAGTTGGCTACACCTTGGATACACAGGTACCCGACTTTCCCACCACTTCAAAGAGTCTTCATTCTTAGGAACTAATGGCTTCTCTAGGTACGCCCGCACCTCCATGATAGCGTCTGCTGAGGGGTTGCCATTGTTCCAGCTACCTGCTCATAGAGGTATACATCTATCCCCCCTCCCCCCAGAGGAGAACGGCTCCCGACCAAACTTAACT
Organism: Danionella cerebrum; assembly: GCA_007224835.1. Classification (NCBI taxonomy): domain Eukaryota; kingdom Metazoa; phylum Chordata; class Actinopteri; order Cypriniformes; family Danionidae; genus Danionella; species Danionella cerebrum. The sequence goes on from SRMA01025702.1 coordinate 50,677, forward strand.
TGGCTCCATTCGTTCATATTAATGAGCCGTTGAAAAGATTTGATTTGTTCGTGAACGTTAAAACACTGGTGGGTTCTTGGTATTAATAACTCCGGATTTACTCTATATACAAGACTTTAACAATGGTACATTCAGACACACTTGCTGCGTACATACCAATACAAAACCTACTATGCATGCGCTAACTGCGACAGCTCTTAAAAGAGACATTACATGTTCAAGCTCAAGTTCGTTTAATTTATATAGCGCTTTTCACAACAGACATTGTCTCAAAGCAGCTTTACAGTAAACCAACAAGTTTAAACTCAACAAAGAGAAAAAATTAATATGTGGTGTGTATGTCATATATTACATGTATGTCTATCATTACATCTCCTTTTAAGTTTTAATGATCAAAGCAGTGTGATGTCAACTTAATACTTTTTGCAAACACACATTTGAAATTTTGAAAATTAGTAGTACTACTGTCACTTTAATCTTTTACTTTCTATTAAACTACAAGAGAACTTTATTCATATTCAATCACTACTTCTCTATTAAATATGCTCAATGAGACTTTTTGATGGATTTGCATGCCGTGCTGACCTTCTGAGAGTCTCTGAGATCCTCCAAGTAAAGTTTTATCAATTGATGTCAGTATTATATAATAATTGCTCAGTAATCTCAGGTTTATCAACACCTAAGTCTGTTCCTAACAGATCACAACGATTCCTTCTCAGAATGCCTCCATCTTTGAACAGTGTAAGAGCTTGGTTGAATCTCGCTGAGATTAGCCGCTTTCTGAGTCTATGTATCTGTCTTGTCTTTAATCCTCACTTGATCCACTGTGTGAAATTCTGGCGATCTCTGTGTTCCTCTGTTTTACTTCCTGTTGCTACTTGAACTCCTTTACTGCTTCTCCTTCCTTCATTTTCTGTAGGTCCTCTCGGATGGATAGGTTCGACCTAAGACAACGTCCCATGAGGAGAAGTGCAGGTGATTTACCACATTCCAATGGTGTTGCATTGTACACGGGTAAACCTTGGTAAAACTCACTCCCACTCTCTTTTGCTTTGAACATGAGCCTTTTCACTGTCTGAACCGACTTCTCTATCAATCCTTTAGACTGTGGAAAATGTTGACTTGTGTTCACAAAAATCCACTGTTCAAATGCACTGCTGGCAAATTGTGGTCCGTTATCTGTAAACAGCTCATTTGGCAAACCATGTCTGGCAATAATGGCTTGCATAGATAATATCACTGCCTCTGATGTTGTCTGCAGTTTACAGACTTCTGAGTAGAGTCAATAGCAGTTTTTCTGGTGTGTACCTGACATCCAATGAGTATCGTTGTAAACAAATCATCATTCTCTGGATTCTTACTGGACATTCATCTGGTTTTCTGAACAGTACAACCAGCAGCTTGTGTCCAGTCTCTACGCTAATTTTCTGTCCTGACACAAACTAATGAAATCTCTTACAAGCTTTTCAAAAGTTCCTTTTCAATTTGAGCATATCTCTGCTCTGCGTAATTCATGGAACAAGATGCATATCTAATGGGTTGACAGTCCTCAAATTTCTGCAAAAGAACTGCTCCCAGTCCTTTTTTGTGATGCGTCTGATGATGTCTTGAGTGGCTTGTCTGAATCCTAGAATTTTAGAATGTGTACATTTTTTAATCATTCAACATCTCATGTTCGTGATTACATTTCCACTCATTCCTTTTCTCCATCAGCTGTCTCAGGGGTGCCATCCTTTCAGAGATGTTCGGTATGAACTTTCCCATGTAGGTTATCATTAAACCTCTGCACATCCTTTTTACACTGTGGCCTTGGTATATTTCTGATTGCAGATGCTTTTCTTAGATCCAGTCTAACACCCTCACTGCTCAAGATGTCTCCAAGAAAGTTCTCTCACCCCCATTCTATGTTTTTCTTTATTGAGTTTTAAGTTTGCTTTTCTAGTAGCGTCCAGGACGTCCTTCAGTCATTTATCATGTTTTGCTTTTGTGCTAACCTCATACAATGTTGTCTTGTGATGAATTTCAGGAGAAGAAGCAATTCCAAATGGTAAACGAAGAAATCTGTACCTGCCGTATGGAGTGTTAAATGTAACATAACTTGGAACTTGCTCAAGCCTCAGTTGCCAAAATCCAGATGATGCATCAAACTTGCTGAAGTACTGGGCATTTGCAAACAGTGACATTATTTCTTCCCTTTCATGATCATACTGTTCAGATCAGTTGGTCAATGCACACTCTGGGTTTTCCATTCTTTTTCTCAACAATAACTAATGAGCTGACTCATTCTGTCAGCTCATCGATCTTCTTTATCACCTCCAGACAGTCCATTCTGTTTAAATCCTCTTTTAGTGGCTTCTGGAGTGTAAATGGCACTTTTCTGTAAAGATGAATCACAGGTGGTATGCTCTTATCAACTCTGATTTTGTGTTCTCCAGGAGGATAGCCTAGCCCTTGAACAATGAACACTCGATTCACTAGGTTGAGTCTCACACAGACAACTGAACCTAACCTTGTTCAATTCAATGAATGCTAGTGCGTGCTTGTCGATTCTTATACCTCACTTCCACAACACATTTACCTTTCACTAGTAGTTGTGCACCACTTTAGTAGTATCCACTCACTTTCATTTTTGTTGCCAGTCGTTTTGGTCTGGGCTTGGTTTTAGACTGTCTCTGATACCACATTAGCCTGAGATCCAGTGTCCAGTTCAAATTCCGATTGAACATCATTCATTTCTATTGTCATTAGCAAAAATCTTCTTTTTGTGTTTCATCTCTTGTTACAGCATCCACATATAATTCATCTGGCTCATTTACTCACAGAGTATGGACTTTACTTGATATTTCATATTTACAGCACCTTGCAAAGTGTTTATTTTTGTCACAGTTCTTCCATCTTTTGCCATACGCAGGACAATTTCTTGGAGGATGCTGTGTGCTACATCGACCACATGATCTGTGATGTTCTGTTCTATTAGGCTGCTTGCGCTGATTTTTTTTTAAGAGAACGCCCACTCTTCATTTTCACTGTTTTATGTGATTGCTTTGTCACAGAATCCACATTGCTTACTTCATTGTTTAGCGCTTTTGCTTGAAATTTTATTGTTTCTGCTGCTCTGCACACTGTTCAGTACTTTTTCCAGATCCAGATCTTGTTCTCTTAAGAGTCTCACTATGACAGTAATTCCACACACCAGCCTGTCCTTTATTAAAGAATCTGTAAGTTTTCAAAACTCACACGTTTTGCTTTTGCTTGTCAATCATTTTATCAAGTTTCATCTGGTCATCTTCCTTGCTGAATGTAAAGTTGTTATAAACTTCCAGTGCTTCCTCTCCGACCATGTGCTGAAACATGGATGCTTTCACTCTTCTCCGCACCGATGGATTTAGATTAATATATTTTCTAAATTTTTTCCAATTTTCAGCCACATTACCAGTAAGCAGAACTGCAGATGGAGGGTGTAATCCTTTACTTGTAATTTCCACACACTTAACTTATAGTGCTGTGCTTTATGGCTTATTGTTGATCCCTCGCGAGTTAACTTGTCAATCGCATGTTCCTCTGACGTGATTCCGTTGCATCTAAAATCTGTCTTTTCCTTTAAGTCCAGCTTCTGACACCCTATCATGTTTATGTGGTGGGTTCATGATATTAATGACTCAGAGCTAACCTAAGGAAAACTCTATATGTACATTACACGTATGTCAATCATTACAGAGTGTAATTGAACACAGGTGATAGTGAAAAGGGAAAGTACAACCACACAGAGATCTGACAAAAAAAGATCTAATGGCTAAATGAATGTCTTATGTAATTAGCAGTATAGTCAAATTAAAGTAACTCAAATAAGACCTGAATGAAACCCTTAATTTACATTGACTAAAACTAAAACCTTTTACTAAAACCAATTACGAATACAAATATTGAAAAAAAATTGGGTTTGTTAGTATGGTGTTCTATTTTCTCTCTCTCACTCAACAGTGAAGCATGAGTCGTAAGATATAAGAAAATGAAAAACTGATTATAATCTGAGCTGAGCCGATGAAAAACATGCATTAGTTTCAGTCGTCTGCTTTGAAAGTCCTTACACATAAACAGCCAGAGCTCTGCCACCCGCTGCACAGATGCTAGCTTAGCTAATTCATCTGATTTGATTATGCCGGTATTAATGAGCCTATTTCTGTGCAGCTGTGAGGATGAATTTATAAAACCATTCAGGGCTGCTGTTAAAGAAGGTGGTAGTTATAATCAGATCACATGTGGCCAAAATCTTGCAAAGGTAATGTAGCTTTCATCTGAATAAGACTTGAATGGTGGCATCATCCCATGTGTCTGCTGCCATCAATCACTGTGGGCTTTATTGCAATTATGCAGAAAGAATGCTGTACAATGTCTGCGGGCTGCAGCCCAACACAGTTTAACTGCAACCTTCATGAGACATACCTGGGTCACATCAATTTAGCTCCACTTGTTTGTAGCTAGAAGGGTTGGAACTAAAACATGCAGGGCTGCTGCCCTCCAGGAACAATGTAGGGCATGCTTTCTTTACATTGACGGTACACCTCAGTTTCAAAATCCAAAGAATGGTTTAGCCTTAAATGGTTTATCCTTATCCCTTGAGACCTCTGATTTAGAACAAGCGGTAACCTTCCATTCTTAATGGCGAAGCCAATTTGGAAATGCTTGAGGTTGTTGCCAAAAGAGAGCAAGATTCCTCAGACACTCTGTTACAGAGAATGAGCATAGAGTCCCAATTGCTGACAGAATGAGAGTTTATTACAAAAACAAAGAATATCTCGAAACAAAAACCCAACACAGTCAGGAACAGAGATTAGGCCAAATACCCAACGCCAAAAACGAGGGAGAAAAGTATAACACAAATGTAGATCACAGTAATACACACAGTAAGAGCACTAGAGCACTTAGTGTAAATCCTAAAATGACCTTGTGAAGGAGAGAAAGAGCAGTGGAAAGATAAATGGCTGACAATCAGCATGATGAGAACCACCTGGGAGAAATAAGACATGAAAGAAAGTAGGGAGAGAGAAAATAGTGAGTGATGTCACTATCCCCCCTCAAAAAAGGCAAACACTGGGTGCCTAGGGGACATGAGAAGTAGGGGACACATCCCTTATTCACTCATCAATAAGGGATAGGTCAAGTATGTATAGCAGGAACCCAGCTCCTCTCCTCAGGACCATAACCAACCTAATAAACTAGGAATTGCCATCCCTAACCCCTGCGCCCAACATCCAGTAACCTTCCATCTGCATGGGCTCAGAGGAGGTGGCTCTCAAACTGATGATGCTTTCAGCTCTCAACTCTTGGTGTCTCTTCCAGTGGATAGCAACCTCAATAAGGGCATCGAGAGACTCTGGAAGTTCAGAGGTGAAAAGAGAATCCTTGACATCAGCTGACAAACAGTCCACAAAACTGGCTAAGAGCTCTGTTTCATTCCAACCATTCCTGGCTGCCAGAGTACAGAACACAGAACGCAATTTTACCATCTCTCAGTGGAAGCTATTCCACGATTCCCAGACAGCAGACTCCCTAGAGCAAACTCTTTCCCATGAAGAGAGACAGGACAAAGGTGACCCGGCTCCTCAAAATAAACCTACAAAATTAAAAAAAATAAAAATAAACTTTAGAAGGGTGGAGGGAGAATTTAATCTCAGATTGCATGAGAAATAAGCGACATTGTGAGGGCTGGTGGATTATTTACTCAGGAGGACTAAGTGCTGGGGAGTAGTTTGAGGTGCTCAGCTCTGTTTGTCCAGTGGCGTGTGAATTTCCGGACCAGAGTTATGGGGTCCCGTTGTGCTGGTGTATCTACCATGTTCAGGGATCTATGCATCCTGTCGTCGACAGCTGGTGGGTCCAGGGCGGTCCAGTGCCAGGCACACTCCTCTGAGGTACAGGGATCCAGCCGAGCCCCAGTGACTGGTGAATAGTCTGCCACTCCCACGGTAAACAGTCTGACTCCTTTTACCTTGGCTGCAGTGCATTTAAGTGTGCAGGCCGATGAGTCGCACCTGGGAAGTGTACACAGGCCGATGGACCATGCCTGGCAACACGAATTGGCCCCGCAACCCTCTTTATATATATATATATATATATATATATATATATATTGAGACAGGTGTCCATTCCTTTCATCGCTGTCCTGGCTAAAACGACGCACACCTGGACCCCGTAATCTACCTCCCCCAAGCCTCAGCTGCCGGTACTCAGCAGGACAAGATAAGAGAGAGAAGAGACCCAAGCCAGTTAAGCTTCGACCTGGCTAGACGACAGATGCTAACGGCTCTTCTCTCTCCCTCCAGAAAGCAGCTAAGACCAAGGGGAACACTTTTTCGGGCAGTCCTTCACTTCACTGCTACACGGGACTAGAGCATGGGCACTAAAAGGGAAAGAGCACAAAGAACTCACCATCACCGAAGAACACTGTCTTTTATTGTGAAATAAATCCACCCTTTGACACCTTATTGCTGAATTCCTTGTCACCCCGCTGCAATATATATATAACGGAGGAAGTGGGCAGACAATCAGCATGATAAGAACCAGCGGGGAGACATTAAGGTGTGAGTGAATGCAGGAAGAGAGACTGATTACACACTCATGTTTAAAAGGTCCACATTTGTAATTATTCACCACTGTTATTAATTGTTGTTCTAAAATAGTACTTAGTATGCAGAACATTGTTTTGAACAGGGTATTACATTTACCTTTTAGGTTAAGAATGTGTCTCTTTGAGTGCAAAATGGTTATGTAACACCAAAAACAGATTTTTGTTCCCCCTCCCATGTGCTCCCCGTATCCTGGTCATTTACTGCAAACAGGACCCCATCACCTTAGCTCACTTTCCTCTGGTTGCACGTTACTTACCTACTCACTCACTCACTCATCAAATTTAACTCCATTTACAAAGACGCCTTTATGTAGTAAACTGCCTTTATAGTCTCTCCTGGCTTCTCTTAACTTCAGATTTTCCCACTCCTATCTGATTCCCTCTCCAGACAGAGCAGCTCCAGCTCTAATTGCTAGCAATCCCACAAGACATTTTGAGCCCTTATTTTGATTTCTTGAGCTGAACCTTCAAATTTGATGTTTCCATAAAGGAAAATCCCTTCTTGCTGCAGCTGCTTGAGAGTGTGAAACCAGGAAGAAGGCTACAGCCTATAACACCCACATAAGAAATTAACTATACATTATGATCAAAAATAAACTTTAGAATTACATTTATGAGCCAATTGTATAGATCATGGGTCTCAAACTCATTAACCCAGGGGCTGGGCCGATTGTATTTATCTCCACAGTAAAATCATTATATAAAAATTCCATTGTTTTCTTTCTTTTTCTTTTTAAAGCCCTGACAGCTGCTTTAGGTCAGTTTGTGTGCGCGTGTGTGAGGGAACCTTGTCTCCATGTTTTGGCTTCTGGCTCATCCAATGGATGGAATAAGCATCGCGCCTTACATCTGTTAGTCCCAATGTGTGCCCAATAGAAACGAGGCAGCCAACCAGACACGGAAGAAAACATGCAATGGCAATGCTGCTATAACTTTCACTCATTCGATGTCCCACCCTGAAAGCCACATAACCTACTGTGATTGGTAGTTTCACCCAGCTCCACACAAAACACTGTAAATTTACATTAATATCAAACTCACGGGCCGCAATATTATTAAACTTTCATATTAGGTTGGGGGGGGGGGGGGGCAAAATTATCGTCCCCGCGAGTTGGAGACCCCTGGTGTAGATGATTAGTTATGTACTAATATCCAACAGTGGATATCCAATATCCTAAAATCATATCCATTGTCTTTAATTTAATAAAAAAAAAAAATTATAAATGGCTCTAATTCAATAGACCTAAATCTTAAATTCTGTTTTACCAAGAATAAATGCATAAAGGACCTATAGTAGCTAAAAAGAGGGTTTATGGGAAAAGAATTGTTAACATTCAGCTAATAATAATAAGCAGACTCTAGGCAAGACGTGGCTAAATCTTTTCTCAGAATTGATCTGTTCAAAGCAATGCTGGCTTTAATTAGTATCAGTCAAGAGAGATGGAACCATTTTAAACAGGCTATCAGAGAGTGTGCATTTGAGACCCCTGAGGTCCCAGGGAATAAAGAGCAGCAGGGGCTCGATTAGCTGGGCTCATAAGGTTTATATTTACCCCAGCCAATCACCAGGTGTCCAGAGACAGAAAAACTTGGAGCTGTTTCCATTTTATAGAGTGTTTCTCTTTTAAGTCGTGTGAATAAATGTGAATGCTCATAATTTTCAATAGTTGGTTGTTGGGATACAGTTGGAAATCTGATGTAGTCACTTGTTGCCAATGTCTCAGTAAAGAAAATCCCTTTAGAGAAGGAATCGGGAGGAAAAAACAATTTGCTACAAAATTGTATTACTTTTTTTTATGTTTAGCTCGTTCTTGCCCCTTTTTTCCCAATTACCTCTCCTTATCTATCTGGTTGCCTCTTAGTTAATTTTGTTTCCCACAGGTGTTGTTTTGGTCCTTGCATATAAGTGTTGTTTTGCATGAGGACCTGTGCCGGGGTGTGTGCAGCACAGGATCGTTCTGATGCAACACGCTTTGCAGACATCATTCACCGTTTTCAGTCATAATCTGGCTTCAATTTAACGTTTGTATTGTCAGTTCTCATCCGTCTTTCTTTATTGTATTGCTCTTAAGTTTCTTCCTAGTTAGTTAATATGTGCTCGTTTGTTATACAAGTTTTCCTCATAGTGGGTTTATATGTCTGTATTTCTTTTTTTCATCTGTTTTTGCATCTCTTCCATTTGACTTCTGTCACCTTCAGTTCTTGAAAGAATTATCCCATCACTATAAGAACTCACGAGAACTCCTATTTTTTGCAATGCTGCATGGAAAGAGCAAGGGTCACAGAGCCATACCAGTCTATCTGGCCAACCTTACCACACCATCCTAAAGTTTTAAACCGTCCCCTTAGAGATGCCCGTGTTCTGCCGCCATGCCCTTCTTCCATCAACTGGGTGGCCCTTGAGAGAGAGCCAGAGCTGTGTTTGGAGGAGCTGGGGAGGTACACAGCCACCATCTATTCTCTATGCTTTCAAGACTACATCATGCCACCCAGGGTGTATCCTCTCCTTTATTAGAGTGATGAGTCTGGATCTCCAGAAACCTCCAACTGGGTATTTTCATCTTTAGTTTCACTTGACCCTAGATGCTTCTGTGATGCCTCTCACCTGCCATGGGAGTCTTCCCTTACTTTCAAACAATTGAGTGATGCTGCCAGTGACCCTAAGCAGTCCTGTTTCTCTAATCTGCCGTTCGACAACCCCTTTTTCCAAGGGTTCCAGCCTCGATCACAAAAAATCTGGACTACATCTGTGAAGCTAAGTGACTAAACCCACAACAATCGAGATGGGCCTCGTTCTTCAGCAGATCCCGCTTTACAGTGTCCTATATCCCTGCATCTAAAAAATGGAGGACAATGCTCACTTTTATTTTAAGATATAGATTTTAACAAGATTACATAACACATAATCGCAGAGAAACTTTGGTTTTATTTTTTCAGGATGTTTTTGACACGTTTCACAGCTAGCTTATCTCTAAGACCAATAAGCAAAATCAAAAGCACAAAATGAACAAAGTGCAGGGTTAACATTTGCTGTTAACCTTAAAGCAGGGGTGCTAAACTCATTTTCACAGAGGGCCACATTAGCATAATGGCTGTCCTCAAAAGGGCCAGATGTAACTTATAAATGTAAAACAATGTAATCGAATGTAATGTAAAATAAATGTAACTACTCCTTAATGTTAAATAACTCATTATTTATAACTTATTCAAGTGACATTTCAGTTACATAGAAACAATTGTATACTTGTTGTTCTAATATAAATCCTTTTGATTTTTGTCAGCTTATGAAAACCCACATAACTCCATTAATGAAGGATCAAACTGTCCAAGTGAATAAAGAAAAATAGCATTTTTGTCATTTGTTTAGCGAAAAAAAACCTCACAGACTGAAGACGATGCATATCAATCATCATCTTTTATCATCAGCCTCAAGAAACAGATCACAAGAAAAACTATTAGCTGTGTCCATTTCACATCCTGAAATTTATTTTAGCGTGAGAAATCTGAGGTGTGATGTGAGAGATCAATGTGTGATGTTCTTGCGTTCAATGTGTGAGAGTTTGCAGCTCTGCAGTTTTGATCGTGAGTATGGATGCGTTGCGGCTAAATGCATTGTGGTAAATGTCCTTTTTTTCGAAACTTTTAAGCTTTCGCGGGCCACATTAGATTACATGGCGGGCTGCATCTGGCCCGCGGGCCTTGAGTTTGACACATGTGCCTTAAAGCATTTTAGTATCAACTTAGCTGGGTATTTAAAGCCATCGAAACCATACATAACGTTACACAGTGTACGTTAGTCCGAAACACGATTAATAAATTGACCCTGCACAAATTTAAACTTAATTTTAACGGTACACAAGCATGAAGCACTCAAAGTTAGCTGATTTTGTATGTCTGTTTACCTGCCGGAGCAGCCATCGCGCCGGTATCCTCATCAGTCACGGAGGACGACGCTTGTGGTGGGCATGTTGTTGGAGGCTTTGAGTCAGGAAAATACTGAGAGGATGATGAAGATGATGATGACTGCACCGGCGTGATCTTCTTGTAGTAAATGAATTCCGTGTACTGTCAGGTGTTTCATCATATTTGACGTGTTGTCAGACTTGGACGTGATAACCTTTTTACAAATATTGCATCGTACACTGTTGCCGTCAATCTTGGCATAATGTATCCATACTTTTGATCGCTTAAACATAGTTTGCGTTAAATTTATGCTATGCTTCTTAGTGTAATGTACATTACAGCCTCACCTCACACTTGACAAGCTCTGTGCATGTGCGACAGGGTGAGTGGGGGGGGGGGGTTGCTGCTATAAATGTGATTTTCAAGGCAGCTTCGCCGCAGCCACTCATCAGCATTTGATCCGGGCACGCTAAGGATGCCACGCGTTTTCTAGCTCACTGACGTTGACAAGATTATAGCCTTAGGTATCGAAATTTGGTATCGAACGAAAATGATTTTTTCGATACTCGGTAGTATCGAGACGATTCGGTCAGTGCTTAAAAAAGTACCAAACTTGATACCCAGCCCGAGTACCAAGCGTACTGGACAGGCGCTTCTGAGAACGCGTCACAAGATTTCTCTAAGTTGCACTACAGAACATTTGTTATAGTACATTATTGGTAAACTATACATAATGTTTTGCTCGATTTAAAACTGATTTAAAGTGTTTTAAAGCGTATCAACCCCTTTTTGCACTTTCTGCAATGAGAGACTTAACAAGCAGAACTGTTTGTGGTTGTTCATTTCTCTAATTTTATTTCCGCATCTCGAACCAAAAATTTTACCTTTCACATCTCGAACATTTCGTAACTTGAAGCATTCGCAAACTTGGAAAATTAACTTCATGTGTCATTGCTAAAGTTCCGTAATGATAAGCTTAATGTTGACCCTGAGAAAGTACCTAGTACCCACTCACATAGAAGGAACAACAAACTGTAACATCTAGTAGACTGTGAAGGCTATGGAGAAGAGGAACGTTCTTGGGTTGAAAGAGAAGGTATTCTTGATCCAGATCTCTTAAAATGCATCCAGAAAGAAGACCCAGAAAGAGAACAGGACCACCAGACAGTGTTCCTTCTGAAGGGGGTGGGGGGGTCATAACAAATCTTACAATTTACCTCCGTCCTGTTCAGCAATAAGCCCTCTTCTCATCTGCCGTCGATGTCATTCCCTTGTGTCTTTCTGGACACACTCACCTCGTGATCCCTATGTGAGTTTCTCTTTACAAACCTCTCTTGTTCTCCCTCAGACATCTCTCCAATCCAGTGGTGCTCCTGTAATGGTGTATTGACAATCTCCATCATCTGTTGTGAATTGTGGCTAGCTACCATGACCGCCTCACGTCTTCCTGCCTCATGGTATTTGCAATCCAGAGGACTCTTTCTCAGGTGAGCATTTATCCTCAGGGACGACTTTTTCCAGAGATGATCACCTGTTCTGCTTAACACTTGGGCAACCCATGGATTCCTCCTAAGTTCCATACTGCTCTCCTGAGGGTACTCTTGAAACTACTTGTCCCAAATTGCCTTAACACTGCAAAGTTTTTAATAGGTTTTTTTATCAAAGTATTTTTTTATAGACATTATTGAACATAACTCTTATCTTACTCCATATTTTTATAAGAAGGCTATTGTTTACCTTCATCCATTAGCTCTGATTGAAGCTACAGTAAACTATGTATTAATAAATATGAATAATTATAGAACATTCAACCCAACTTCTGGTCCAAGCAATGGTCATATCAAGACTCGACTACTGCAATGCTCTTCTCGCTGGACTTCCTGCATGTGCGGTCAGACCCTTTCAGATGATCCAGAACTCGGCAGCTCGACTGATCTTCAACGAACCAAGAAGAGCACACGTCACCCCTCTCCTCATCTCTCTCAACTGGCTTCCCATTGAAGCTCGAATCAAGTTCAAATCATTGACGCTGGCATACAGGAAAAGTCACAGGCTTCCTCCAGCTCTACGTCCCCTCCAGACGCCTCCGCTCAGAAAATGACCAGCGCCTCGGGGTCCCATCTCAGAGCGGCAAAAAATCTCTAACCAGGACCTTCTCCTTCACAGCTCCTGGCTGGTGGAATTCCATTGCCGTCCCATTACGGAAAGCTGAATCTCTATACGCCTGTAAAAAGCAGCTAAAAACTCTACTCTTTCGAGAGCACTTACTAACTTAACGTACTTACTTACTAACTTAACATAAGCACTTACCGTACTTACTAACTTAACTAAAAAACCCTCTGAAGCACTGATTTGAATTCCCTCTCTGTACTAGGCCGAATGTGTTCTATGTGTATGTCTACTGATCCATCCACTTTGTACCAAACTGCTTGATGTTTACTCCCAATGTAAGTCGCTTTGGATAAAAGCATCTGCTAAATACACAAATGTAAATGTAAACGTTATAGAAACACTTTAAACCTTTGTTGCAAAATGTGATACTTCCTTAATTAGCATTAAACAATAGTGTAGAAAGTGATTAGAGAGTAACTAGTGACGAGATTGAACATCTCAATTTATTAACAAATGACAAAATTACACAGCAAAAAGGCAAACCCATACCAAGAATAGATGATCTGAAAAGGCTCTAAACCTTCCAGATCACAGGCTTATCATAGACAAACAGCATTGAGCTCTTCTTGCGTTCTCCTTAAAGTATCCAAGTTCATTCACACGTGATAGTGTAGTTGAAATGTAAATCAGACAGCATGTTTGAAAGACACGTGACCATATATAGTGTTTCTTTAGGAGGAGGCAGACACTATTGTTGACCAAAGCAATCACATATGCGGATTGTAATCCTTTCAGCACCTTTAGAGCAGAAAGCGGTATGTAGGAACAATTTTTGTTATCTCATTAACCCCTTGGTAGTATATGCACTTTGGTCGCGAGCCATATGTCTTCTTAACAAAGAAGAAATCCACTCAGGCCACCAACAACAACTGGATGGTAATGGCTGCCTTGAGACCGGCTGAGATATATGAACCTCCAACACCTTGTTGAAAAATAGAGTACAGGGGCCCCATGAGGGGATGCGAGCAACTAGGTCGAAGGTTGATGCAACAGTTGTGCTGCCAATAAGGGGGAAGTGATGCAGTACGATACTTAGAAGACACCTCAACCAAGTCGTGGTAGACTTCCGGCACACCAGACAGATAAATGGTCTCAGGGGGTCGCTCAAGAGCAGAAGAAACTAAAGGGGGAGCAGAAAAAAACATGATTTATTACATTTAAGAGTTCCAAGAGGAGATAAAAAAAATTAATTCCCCAATGAATCTGGGGGTTATATAGCTTTAATTAGGGGTGACCAGGGATAAGAGGAAAATGTGGAAATTTAATAAGAGTAAATTCATTTATTTCTTGGTGGTTGCCAGACACTGAGAGACTCCCCAATTCCATTGAGTGGCCAATATTGCACAGCATGCTCCTGTCAACGGCGAATACAGCGGTAGAGGTGGTGGACTGTGTGCTGGGGATCTTAATTTTCTCTGCAAACTGACTTTCCCTTTGCTGGGTCCATTGTGCCTGACCATTCTGTTAGGTGCAGGGGAAGAAGGGGACTCAAAGGCAAGTTCACAGAGTTCTTTATTAACTCACGAGCAGAATGTAGCAACAAGGCTCAGTTCACTCAATAACTCAGTTTTCAGCCTCACTCTGGGATTGTAGAGCACCCATAGCTAGCAACCAGGTGCTAGCGAACTGTGGAGAGCCATCCAGATCTAACAACTACCATATCCAGAAAAAAAGAGCACTCACTCACAGCAAGATGAGGTACTCCACAGTCCGATAGAAACAAAAGGTAAGCAGCGAATTTCTCAATGAAGTTGGTTTGGTAACGATCAGACAAAGAGTGAGGGTAGGAGTAGAAAAAGAAGGAAGCTTGATTGAAGAACACGTGCAACACCTATGTGGGTAAAAAGAAGCCCCTGGTTGATTTTTGAGGAATAAGATGGCTGTGTACACCCATCAAATATCATTTACCAATCAGAAAATGTGAAATACTCACAAATCGCTATATACTGGAAAACTATTGGTGAAAGGCAACCCAGCTAAAATCACAACATAAACAGTGAGGTTGAGACGAGTGACTGAAGAAGAGCACTGGGACTCTAAATTCATAAAGATTGAGTATGTCTCAATAGCACAGTGGGAGATTTCCTCTTTTGCATCCTGTCCACCTCTCCCAGGTTTCATTCTCCAGCAGATGTGATGTAGATTTTGAGTGATGAAAACAAGGTGTGATATGGCCCCCATGGTTTCTCTTCAGCCTGGCGCTCTATTAAAGGCGCCTATTTAGGATGCAGATGACTAGTGGGTAGTACTCCAGCAGAAATGAACACTGACGTAGGCTGCCTACATGTGCACTAATGGGGCTGAGATTCATCCTCTCTCCTGCTGAGAGCATGTCTTATGTCTCAGCACACTTGCATTTCTTCTGATTGTGAACACACTGTTTTAATGAACTGCTTGATGGACAGAGAGAGAGAGAGAAAGAACTTCAAAGTGAAGACCTCAAGGGTTCCACGGTGAATGCTTTTGAAAATTGTGTGTAGAAGAGAGGAGCAGCAGCATCCCATACTTGATTGTATGTGTATATTCAGACATGAACATAAGGTTCATAGTGGACTTTCATGCACATTTTTAATTGCACACTGAATTCTCTAATGATGGATGGTGACTGATTTTTCCCAATCAGGCTGGATGAAACTAAAACATTATACTGTGATGGACTGGTGACCTGTCCAGGGTTTACCCCTGCCTCTCGCCCAATGTGAGCTGGAGATAGGCTCCAGCAGACCCCCGTGATACCGAAAGGGAATAAGCGGGAAGGAAAAGGAATGAATGATAAAACATTTTATATAATGGAAGAAAGACGTGTTTGAACCATGCGAAACCCTGCTGACTTTAAATGTTGAACATAAACAAAATGAACATTCCATAAGCATAATGGAACATGAATTTCACCAATGAGAATTGCGAATAAATGCATTTGAAAAAAAATCACACATTAATAAAATGTGTGTGTACCCCTATACACTGTACCAGGCACAAGTGACAAAAATTCTGTGAACCAAGAATTGCTTTATAAAAAATTGATTTTGCATTCCAAGCAGAATAAATTCTTGAAGATACATTTCCACAGTACCCCAATGCCTACATTGCAATCTTTAATCTTCAATCTTTGGTAGATTCATCTAGCATTGGCTTAAGTAGGTTACATGGTTGAAAAAGGACAAAAAAATGGGGCTATGTTCTGCCTTGGAACATCATTCATTGCATGATCTGAAAGATGTACATATGTTTTGTTTTTTACAAGGGCAAAACTTTAGTGATAAGAAGGTTGTATCATTTTACCATTTCAGATCTTTGAGTGTTGTTCAGCAAAAAGAAAAGACCACAAGTGGCGTACCCTACAACATCAGTTCACACAACTACAGTCAGAATTGCATAAAATCCTGCATGTAAGTCCACCCAGAGAGGAAGCAGTCAATGCAGCTACGTTAACTGAAAGTGGAGAGAGGACGTCATCACAGCCCAGGCAAGCTCAGTTGAGAACAATTAAGGTGCACCACGGATGATTGTTGCTGAAGCCAGAAGCCCTATAGCCCCAAGAATGCTACCATGGAAATGTGATGAGGACACTGAACATTACCTGACCACTTTTGAATGAATAACTAATGCATGCAACTGGCCTCAAACTAAGTGGGTTTTACATCTGTTGCCATTGTTGACCGGAAAAGCCCGTTCTGCTTATGTGGCAAGGAACCCTGAGGAGTCCTTGCACTATGATTTGGTGAAACAAAAAGAAGCACTTATTTGTCACTATTGCGGTCAACAAGGTCATAAAAAGTTTGATTGTGCTTTACACAAAGTGTCAAATAACAATCTGTGTATAATTCCCAAACCGCTGGCTGATGGAGCGCTTGTAGCAGTTATACGTGACACCGTAGTTCATGTTATGCTGGGGCACAAAACTTATCGAGCCTTAGTAGACTCTGGTGCTACTCAAACCTTAGTTCGTTCAGATTATCTGCAGAATGTTGAAACAGTTAGACGAGGTCACGTCAGAATCAGATGTATTCATGGAGATGAAAGAACATAGCCTGAGGTGAGCTTAACAATGAAAATCGATTTCGAACAATGTGATCGAACAATGAAACAATGTTTTGAACAAGTGATCGACCAATGAAAATCACCCAATTGACAAAGCACCCTATCCTGTTGGGCAAAGATATTCCAGTCTTGGTGGATCTGTTGCAATAAGAACCTGTATGTGCAGATGTTAATTGTATTGACGACGACTCAGACTCTGGTGAAAAAGAGTTAGATTGGAGTGAATTTCCATTTGCTGTACCTGATTGTCAATTGTCACAGTTTTTGATCAGAGATGAGAGAATATATGCAGTGGGCCAGAAAGGAAAGTGACTAGTGGTTCCACAGTCACTGAGGAACAAGGTATTGGAATTCTATCCCTTGGTCAGGTCTCTTAGGCCAACAAAAGACTTATACCCGAATTGCAAGCAGATTCCATTGGCCAGGGATATATGCTGATGTGGTTGCATTTTGTAAGTCTTGTCCACAATGCCAGCTAGTAGCACCATCACAAAAGACCGAGCTCCTTTTTTTTTAGGATGTTTACCCAACATTGAAGTCCCCTTTACCCGTATAGCGATGGACATAGTTGGACCTCTTACAAGGAAAAAAATGGATATCGTTATATATTGGTGATTTCAAATTATGCTACTAGGTATCCTGAAGCGTTTCCATTGAGAAACATCAAAATGATCATGTTATTTTCAAGAGTTGGCGTGCCTAGAGAAAAAATTACGGACCAAGGTTCCAATTTCACGTCCAATCAGATCAGGTATGCATCACATTTAATGCGTTTAACACTATTCATTGTCCACTTGCTGTGAAATGTACTTACCTCGATGTGGTGCAGTCCAATTAGTTTTGGAGGGAAACAGGCTTTAAAAACAGCTTGGATAGCCTGCTGAAGAAAAGGGGGGATAGGAGAGAGTCTGTATGTGGCACTTCATGATGTGATCTACACATGACAGGGGCATGTGTTTGTGCTAGTATCCTGTGTGTTCAGGAAGAACCTGTAATGCTTAAGCATGTTCAGCAGAGAGGACCTGAAGCCTGTGTGAGGACAATTGTCCCAGATGTCCCCTACACATTAAAATTTTGAGTTAGACCTAGGTGCATTGAAGAAGTTTAGTTTATTTAGGTTTTGCCCTCGTGCACTGTTTATTTTGTTTATTAGCTCTGTGTTTTGTTTGTACGCTTGTCTACTGGCTTGTTGGTTTCATTTTTTTGATTTCACATGTATAATTGGTGTCACAATAAATCTTCACTTCGGTGGCAACAGTACTTCAGTTGTACAAGGATTTACTTCCCCCCAATCGCTTCGTAGCCCGACTACGACAGTCATTAAATTCATTGCATTCTTTTTACTAAAATACCAATAAAATGTTGTGTGTAACTTCTCCTGTTTCCTCTTGAAGCCTAATAGGAAGTGACTTGAACTGCAATTCCTCTACATACCGCTAGAGACTGGCTCCAAAACAGAGCAGGTTCTCATTCATTTCCATGATAAACTTGCTAAAAAATTCACGTTTCCTCCCCTGGTTCCAATAGCTTTATTTATTTTTTTTTTATTTGTTGGTTTTAGATTTAAAGGCGTGGTTTCTTGACAGGGTTAGTGTTCTTTCAGCCTGTCTCTTCACGCACCATCCCCTGGAGTCTTTCATTCTAGCTAATTTCATCTGAAGAACTTGGATATTTCTTGTTTTTCAATTTTACTGTTGGTTGTTTCTTTGTCCATGTTATATTCAGTCAATGATTACTTCCCAAATCTATTATATACACAAACGCAAATCACACTACAAAGTATGAGCCGGAAACCGAAAAGAACGAAAGGACTCAGAAAAGACCTTTTCATTTTCTGGATCATGACGCTCTATAAAGGTAACCAATGCAGTATGAGTTGAACAACGAAAAGAACAAAAGGAAAAATCTTTTCGGTTTCCTGAAAAGAAAGAAACTGAAATGGTTAGGGTTTTTTTTCAGAGTCCTCTAAATCATTTTGTTGTTTTGTCAATAATAATGAGTGGGCTACAGTCTTATGTTCCTGGGCTACTGTGCTGCTTCTAGAAAGTAGCGATTGCGTCTTACTTGCCGTACCTGAGTGTTCCCGGATGTTCGGCAGAGTGGTTCAGAGGCGAGCAGCGGTTGGGTTTTCTTTCAGACTTTTCTTTTAAGCTTACGATGTAAACGTCTGTAAGTATTGATTCTTTTCTGTTGCAACGTTTCTGTATATGCACGTTATGTTTCTCAGTCTGTTTGGTTTGGGAAAGATAAAATGTTACGATCCTAATCGCGGTAGCATGCCAATGCGGTTTATTCCGGCCTAGCGGCAATCATTAAGCATGCTCACTGCATTTCATTATTTATATGTTTATTTGTGACGCGTTCAAAATGCATATTTTGATTTGTATATGTAGAACTCATTTGTAATGCGTAATTTATTTTCTGTATTGCAGTTTTACAAAAAAAAAAAAAAAATTTACCTTTCAATAAACGCTCAACTCAAGAAACGCGTGCCTGGTGTTTGATGGAGGGATCTGTTCGCTATCTGTCAAGCTAGAAGCAGCTTTCAACTAGTGAGGACAGAATAGTAAAAAGACGTACGTCTACGGCCAGCTCAGGAGAGGTCAGCATAGAAGATTGCAACCAGACGAGTCAAGCAGCATCCAACGTCAACTGGTAACATGGAAGACACGCTGGAGACACGTTCACAATGCTCAAGTACCTCAAGTTCCAGTCAACGTTCCTCAGCCAGCATGATAGCAGCAAAGGCACGTGCGAAGGCAGAAGCCGCACGGACACAAGCATCATTTGCTCAGATAGAAGCTGACTTGATTAGAGCACAAGCATACCTTGAAGAAGAAAATCTAAAGGCTGCAGCTGAAGCTGCCAGAAAGACAGCAGAGCTAAACGCAAATCTACAGGCACTACGGCTAGAGAGAGAAGCTGCAGCAGCCATCGCTGAAGCTGAAGTACTGGAGGCGGCTGCTGATGATGAACTTGGAAGCATACGTTACAAAAACGCACACAAGGATGCTCAGCGCAGAATTACAGGCTCAACAGCTGATATTCAACATCATGCAACCTCCTTTGTGCATCACAAGACTGAAACCAGAGAAAACGTCATGCATGACTTGAGAGAGAGCAACACAGCACCAAAAGAGCTCATTGCACACGAGTCCAGAGAGTTAACGGTCCCACACGCTCCAAGGCTCAACGCTCCAGACTCTCCTACTCATCCTCATGCACATAGCTTCTCCAGGGAAACCTACATGCCATCCAAGCATCGAGGTCAGTCTGTTCATGACCACAAAACACAGCCATACAACCCCAGACCATACAGCATAGATTTCTACCCACGACAACCACCTCCACAGTCAACCCCCAGAGTTAATGACACCAGTTCATCTGCTACAACTGACTTAGCCAAGTATTTAATACGTCGTGAGTTAGTAAGCTCTGGTCTGTTAAAGTTTGACGATAAGCCAGAGAATTACTGGGCCTGGAGAACGTCTTTTCTCAGTTCCACTGAAGATCTAAATCTGACACCAAGAGAGGAGTTAGATCTCCTATGCAAATGGCTGGGACCAAAATCATCTGAACAGGCAAAGAGGATAAGAGCAGTGTATGTTCACAACACAACAGCAGGTGTCAGTATGGTGTGGCAAAGACTGCAGGAGTGCTATGGGTCACCAGAAGCAATTGAAAATGCCCTTTTGAGTAAATTGGATGAATTCCCAAAGTTGTCAAACAGGGAAAACCACAAGTTAAGAGAGTTAGGAGACCTCCTGATGGAACTTGATGCGGCTCGTAGAGATGGATTCCTACCTGGTCTCAACTACCTGGACACGTCACGTGGCATCAATCCTGTTGTGCAGAAACTCCCTCATCATCTCCATGACAGATGGATCTCTGCAGCAGCACACTACAAAGAGGAGAACTACTCAGCTTATCCCCCGTTCTCTGTCTTTGTGAAGTTTGTGTGTAACCAAGCTAAGACACTCAATGATCCGAGCTTTGCACCCTTACTCACTGGTGGGTCAAATGTTTATAAAATGGAGAAACCTTTTGTTTCAAGGCCTAATCTCAAGAATTCAGTGTCAGTCAGAAAAACAGAGACCTTGACAACTTTTGATGAAAACTTGAGCAAAAGTGTGATGGATCCAGACAAACAGTGTCCACTGCACAACAAACCTCATCCTTTGAAGCGATGCAGAGGCTTCAGAAATAAGTCATTGGAGGAGAGGAAAACATTCCTCAAAGAAAAGAACATTTGCTATAAATGCTGCTCTTCAACCACCCACATGGCCAAAGATTGTACAGTGAACGTACAATGCAGCGAGTGCAACAGCAGCAGACATCTATCAGCTTTGCATCCAGGGCCTGTACCATGGAAGTTGGAAACCTCGGCACCCCCAGAACTTCATGGCGGGGAGCACGCAGAAAACACATCCCCAGCAGTAATATCAAAAGGTACAGAAGTTTGTGAAAGCAGAAACAGTTCAAGATCCTGTGCCAAAATCTGTCTGGTCAAAGTTTATCCATCTGGGCAAAGAGAGAAAGCTATCAGAACATATGCTATCTTAGATGAGCAAAGCAATAAGTCCCTGGCAAAGACTGAATTCTTTGAGCTCTTCAACATCAAGACAGATGCAGCTACATACATGCTAAAGACCTGTGCAGGTGTCATAGAGACAGCAGGGAGGCGAGCTGACAACTTCATAGTGGAATCATTAGATGGCAAAATCTGCATTCCACTTCCCACATTAATTGAGTGTGACATGCTGCCTGACGACGGGTCAGAAATTCCAACACCTGAGGCAGCCAGACCCTATGCCCACCTTAAACAGGTAGCGGATAAAATACCAGCTCTGGACCAAAATGCAGCTATTCTGATCCTGCTTGGTAGAGACACACCAAGGGCTCACAAGGTCAGAGAAACCCGCAACGGACCTCACAATGCTCCTTATGCACAGCGCCTGAATCTCGGGTGGGTCGTAATAGGAGAAGTTTGTCTCGGAGGAGCACATGTGCCAGCCAGCGTCAATGCCTACAGAACCTGCATCATGAACAATGGTCGCACATCTCTTTTGGAACCATGCAACAGCAGACTCCACATTAAAGAAGCAGTCAATCCACCAACACCTCGCACTCATTCACTAAATGTCGTCGACATCAGTGAGTGTGATGAAGCTGATGTCCTCAGTGAGGAGCTGTTCAGGAGAACACCACAGGATGACAAACCTGCAGTTTCTGTGGATGAAAAAATATTCCTGGAAACCCTAGATAAGGAGATGTTTGTGGATGAGTCAAACAGCTGGACTGCGCCTTTACCCTTCAAACCAACAAGGCCTCGACTTCCTAACAATCGATCTCAGGCAGTCAAACGCTTCACAGCTCTGTGCCGCACGCTCAACAAAAGACCAGATATGAATGAACATTTCTTTAAATTCATGAAAAAGACTTTTGAATTAGGTCATGCAGAACCAGCCCCCCCACTTAACAAAGAACAAGAGTGTTGGTATTTGCCCATCTTTAGTGTTTATCATCCTCGCAAACCAGGTCAGATACGTGTAGTATTTGACTCAAGTGCCACGCATGAAGGTGTCTCCTTAAACAGTGTTCTGCTGAGTGGGCCAGATCTGAACAACACGCTCCTAGGAGTCCTCCTTCGCTTCCGCAAGGAACCAGTTGCTGTGACAGCAGACATAGAACAGATGTTCTATTGCTTCATTGTCCGTGAGGACCACCGTGACTTTTTGCGTTTTCTGTGGTTCGAGGATAATGATCCTGACAAACCCATCAGAGAGTATCGCATGACAGTTCATGTCTTTGGCAACAGCCCTTCTCCTGCCATTGCTATATATGGCCTAAAAAGAGCTGCTTTGGAAGGACAAGAAGAACACAGTGACAATGCAAAACGGTTCGTCCTAAGGAACTTTTATGTTGATGACGGGCTAGCCTCATTCTCCAGTGATGATGAAGCCATCCACGTCCTGAAAGTGACAAAAGAAATGTTAGCAGACTCAAACATCCGTCGTCTGCACAAGATAGCGTCTAACAGGCCTACAGTAATGAAAGCATTCCCATCAGAAGAACGTGCTAAGGAGCTAAAAGACCTTGACCTAAGCACAGACCCTTTGCCCCTTCAGCGGAGTTTAGGGCTCAACTGGGACTTGCAAAAGGACTGCTTCACCTTCGTTGTCAGTCGAGAAGAGAAGCCGTTCACAAGGAGAGGCATTCTTTCCACGGTCAACAGCCTGTATGATCCACTGGGTTTCGCAGCTCCCATCACAATGCAAGGCAAGGCTCTTATCAGAGAACTGTGTTCAGAAAACTGTGAGTGGGATGAACCAATACCAGCTGACAAAGAAGCACAGTGGAGATCATGGAAAACATCACTGCTAGATCTCGAGAAGCTCCAGATCCCAAGACAATACATTCCCACATCCCTGCATTCCACAAATCAGAGAGAACTATGTGTCTTTGCAGATGCATCCACTCTGGCAATATCTGCAGTTGCATATCTCAGAGCCATGGATGAGAAGGGACAAATTCATGTAGGATTCTGTATGGGAAAGTCCAAGTTAACTCCACGCCAGCCTCATACCATCCCTCGTCTAGAGCTGTGTGCAGCCGTGCTGGCAGTCGAGTTGGCTGACACACTGCTGGAAGAACTTGACATAGAACTGCATAGAGTAAAGTACTACACAGACAGTAAAGTTGTGCTAGGCTACATTAATAACACCAGCAGAAGATTCTATGTGTATGTTGCCAACAGAGTAGCACGCATCAGGAAGTCTACACATCCGACACAGTGGTACTTTGTCAACACACAACACAACCCTGCAGATCATGGCACACGCCCAATGCCAGTCGCTCTCCTCTATGAAACCAGCTGGCTGACTGGGCCAGGCTTTTTGAAGAAAGAAGATGACGAGACATCATCTTAATCAGATTCCTTTAAGCTCGTTGAACCAGCTTCAGACGTGGAAATACGTCCAGTGATCGCAACATTCAGCACAAAGGTTGTGACAACACGGCTTGGATCACAAAGGTTTTCACGTTTCTCCAGCTGGAAACTTCTTACCCACGGAGTAGCCAAACTCATCTGGAAAATCAGATCCTCAAAGAAAGCACCTGATGACGATAAGAGAAAAGTGGATGAGCTCACACAAGCAAAAAATTTAATCATCCGGAGTGTGCAGGAAGAAGCATTTGAAGAGGAACTAAAAAGCTTATCAAAAGGAGAGCTCGCACCTAAACACAGTCCCTGTAGGAGTCTCAATATCATCCTGGATTCTGAGGGCTTGGTGAGAATAGGTGGGAGATTATCTTCTGCAGAAATCCCCTGGGAACAGAGACATCCTATAGTCATCCCAAAGAAACACCATGTAGCCACTCTACTGGTTCAGTTTTACCACGAACATGTCGCCCACCAAGGAAGACACATCACAGAAGGAGCAATCAGGTCCGCAGGTCTGTGGATTCTTGGAGGGAAATCGTTGGTGTCAAGGGTCATACACAAGTGCATAACATGTCGGAAGCTGAGAGGAAAGATGGAGCAGCAGAAGATGTCAGACATCCCTGCTGATCGTTTCACCCAAGCTCCTCCGTTTACCCATGTCGGATTAGATGTGTTCGGGCCATGGAACATCTGTGTTCGTCGTACAAGGGGCGGAGTTTTGGAGAACAAACGCTGGGCTGTTATGTTCACATGTTTGGTCACAAGAGCAGTGCATATTGAATTGATGGAGTCTCTCACAACATCAAGCTTCATTAACGCTCTGAGAAGATTTATTGCACTCAGAGGACCAGCAAAGCTTTTCCATTCAGATAGGGGGACAAACTTTGTTGGTGCCTGCAAAGAGTTGCAGTTCACGGCAGAAGATCCAGAACTTCAGACCTACTTCCAGAATGAAGGATGCACCTGGAAGTTCAATCCTCCTCACTCATCACATATGGGAGGAGTGTGGGAAAGGATGATAGGAGTTGCACGACGCATCCTGGATGCTATGCTGCTTAAGGTGCACGCACCCAGCCTATCTCATGAAGTTCTCACCACGCTCATGGCAGAAGTGACTGCTATAATGAATGGCCGTCCTTTGGTTCCTGTTTCATCAGATCCAGAGCAACCGGATATTCTTACCCCCAGTGCACTCCTCACTCAGAAAATTGACTTGATATCTGCCCCTCCTGGAGAATTCGATCCTAAAGATCTGCACAGGAAGCAATGGAAGCAAGTGCAATGCCTTGCTGATTCGTTCTGGAAAAGATGGCGTCAAGAATACCTCGCTACGCTTCAGCCAAGAAGGAAATGGCAGGCTGTCAGGCCTAACCTGGAAATCGGGGACGTCGTACTCCTGAAGGACAGCCAGGCTGCAAGGAACGAGTGGCCTACTGGACTTATCGTGAACACTTTTCCTGGTCCGGACAATAGAGTCCGGAAGGTTGAAGTAAGGGTTGTTAAGGGAGGCAGTCCAAAGGTGTACATGAGACCTATTTCAGAGGTTGTTTTACTTGTTAAAGGGTCATAGTGGTATAACAGTTTATTATACCAGACGGGGAGTGTGCTGCTTCTAGAAAGTAGCGATTGTGTCATTAGACGTGTCGCGTCTTACTTGCCGTACCTGAGTGTTCCCGGATGTTCGGCAGAGTGGTTCAGAGGCGAGCAGCGGTTGGGTTTTCTTTCAGACTTTTCTTTTAAGCTTACGATGTAAACGTCTGTAAGTATTGATTCTTTTCTGTTGCAACGTTTCTGTATGTGCACGTTATGTTTCTCAGTCTGTTTGGTTTAGGAAGATAAAATGTTACGATCCTAATCGCGGTAGCATGTCAATGCGGTTTATTCCGGCCTAGCGGCAATCATTAAGCATGCTCACTGCATTTCATTATTTATATGTTTATTTGTGACACGTTCAAAATGCATATTTTGATTTGTATATGTAGAACTCAGTTGTAATGCGTAATTTATTTTCTGTATTGCAGTTTTACAAAAAAAAAAATTTACCTTTCATTAAACGCTCAACTCAAGAAACGCGTGCCTGGTGTTTGATGGAGGGATCTGTTCGCTATCTGTCAAGCTAGAAGCAGCTTTCAACTAGTGAGGACAGAATACTTATTTATAAATTTGGATATAGGTTTCAAATACCATGTAAACTCAGATTTTAATATGAGAAATAGAGGTTTGCTAGTACTGCTGTAATCTCAGCTTCAGCCATACGTCTCTGGGAAGGTCCGGCTCCGCGAGACTACAGCTCTGTGCTTAAACATAGATGACTCAGCTAGAACGAGTATAATCCTCAAAGATATACATCGCGGAAAACGTCGGTCCAAGTTTAACCGTGTCTATGCTCCGGAGAACAACTACTGAGTACCCTGGGTCTAGACTTTCCCTCGCATCTGCTTTATAATGTGCAGGAGCTCATTCCACAACAGACTTCGACACCCACAACGCACCACAGAGAGACATAGGAAATCATTTCTGCCTGTACCAATTAAATGAATGAACTCTGAACTGTAACAGTCACTCAGACATGGAACATCGATTTTTCATATTTCACAAATACATGTAGAGATTGAAAGACCACTCGCTATTCTGTTGCTTAGAGACATTTCATGTTATGTAATTTATTGTTATTTATTATATACTTTAACGATATTACATTGTTATTGGTTGGAACTGTATGTCTGTAACATATTTATCTTCAGATGTAATTAAATGAAATACTTTTATTGACTGTTTATTGTGTAAATCACTGCATGGGCGACCATGCAGTTGTGATGGAGGGGACGATTCCAAAATACATTTTTCAAATGCACCTGATAATGAGTGGGTGAAATTGATTTTCCATTTTCATATCGCCTAAAACCAGAATCTCATAGTTATGTATAAAATAGATTTTTTGTTCAGCTCTTATGTCGAACCCATAGACTTCCCATGTAAAATGGCAAACGCAACACCAGCGGGTCAGCGACCTCTTCTCAAATCTCTCTCCCAAATATTTTGTGTCCTAAATCAAGCACTGCCTGTCACTATAAAGGCAAATATGCTAATATAATTATTCACTTCACGCCAAAGTCCTGCTAATGGACCATTTTTAATTATTAAGAAGGCAATGATTCTATTGGAATATTAAAAATAAATCTGAATTCAGATTTATTTTCACTGGCCACTTTATTAGGGACACCTGTCAAACTGCTCGTTACCACACATATCTAACCAGCCATTCACATAGCAGCAATGCATTAAGGCACCATGAGTCATCTCAAGCTGGTTTCTTGAACATGACAATGACTTCACGGTACTCGAATGGCCTTCAAAGTCACCAGATCTCAATATTTTATACAAAACAAAAGCTATTTTTAAAATCCATACATGCATACAAACCTTGGCAATACAACAGGTGTAAGGCACTGCACAGGCAAGGGGACCAGGAGCAGAGCAGTTATGGTACATGTTCACCTGCCAGTCCTTGTACTCTGTACCACCACAGCATTTGAACTGGAAAAACAAGACATAATCAAGAACTAATGAATGGAACTGCTAGAACATGGATTTCTGAAAAGCAGCCTGTTATGCATTGGTGAAGATCTTTCTAGTATTCAGTCGTTTGTTAAAGAATTGGTACGTTTCCTTGCACCTGTGCTTTGACGTCATTTGCATATTGTTTAGAAGGTCAGAAATTAGTTGAATTTAACAGCATGTCATACTAATCTGTGCACAGCTTGATAAGGCATGAAACATAAGAGGTAAAATGAATAATCTGTGCTGCTTTGAATTCAGTTATTGATGCAGAGGCTTTCAGGGAACCAGCATGAATAAAGATTGAGCTGCTATCTTCCCTCATTGCATGGCACAATTTATATTCCAGCCCCTTAGCTCATTTGGCACAATGACTATGAATAATTTTGAGGTAATTGCTTAAGCACCTATCTTATTTTGAAGTTCACCAATTAGATGACTACCAGCCAAAACAAAGAAAATCATGTAATTGTTCAGGGATATGTTTATTGTATGTCGCAAACAAAGCAATGCAGGGTGTGATACTGCTGCAAATAAATAAATCATTATTCACAAGGAATCCTTAGAGAATGAAATAACATAGGTATATAATACATTAATACATAGGTAACATATTTTATTAACTGATGTCCTAAAAACCACTACATTCGTACCATCTATGAAAGGGGTCATGAACTGAGAAACAAAATAAGCGTTTGATCTTCTCAGATCTAAGAACTGAGTGAAGAATAAAGACATTGCAACATTTTAGAGTGGTCTGCTTATTTAAAAAAAAAACAGTTTAAGAAGCGTAAAAAGTTCTGTTTTGTGGCAGAAATTGACTTCCACCTCCCCTGATATGTCATGAGAGGGGTTACGCCGGTGTCACACTGCATAGCGTGGCATCAGCAATCCGTCTGCAGATCGACGGAGCTCGCATCATATTTGATTTCACACAGCAGATGTTTGCAGTGCGTGCATAAACAGTGTCAATTACATTACATTACATTCGCCATGGTTATCTACAGTGTTAAAATATCATCTAAACACTGAAGCGAGCTGTATTCATTAACATAATATATAATTTACAAACAGTTTAACAAACTTTCAGCAATATCAACATAAAACACAATTTCTGTTGGAATTTTTAAATAAAGTTAACTTCAAGTTACCTCACGTTGTCTTTAACAGAAAAAAAACACACAGTCACCCCCAGCGACTTGATCCCAAGTTTTGTCCTTGACAAGCAGCTCTTTATAAAGTGATGCTGGAATGATACGAGGTTTTAACATAACGAGAATTTTTTTCACACTAGAAAAGTACGTAATCAATTTTCAAAAAACACAATACTTTCTGTGTAATGCAGTCCTGTTTTTTTCAGAACGGTGATAAACGCCAGTCTAGTTTTTTTCAGAAAACACCATAACTCCATTAAACCGATCACAGCATAAAGAATATAAGGCGCTGAAGGTGAGACTGCAGGACATGGCTCACTTGACCAGGCAGGGGAGAACTTCATGGTTCAAAGCAGTGAGTCTAATATCTATTTGATTGTCCTCAAACCACTTTCGAAACGAAAATACGTTTCGAAAATCAAATTCTTCAAAATGGAGCTAGGGCATTTTGGAAAAACTTATGTACTATCATTTAGGAAACACCCTATTTAAAAAAATAAAACCGACAGGAACTTTGAACTACAGATGCATACACTTCACAATTGTAATTTAAAAAAAAACATAATTTGCACCATTTGCAAAAGATTATTTAACTAGTATGATCTTATCCAGTGAATTTTTCCCACAGAGGCTTGTTTGTAAATATGGAATTGAAGTGTAGAAAACCATTTTGTAGCTGCCAAAACATTTAACTAATTTAAAAACAAATGGCTCTTATAGACTTGGTCTGAGTCGCTTCATATCGAGAAGCATGGCCCTAACCGTGGAGGAAAACATTAGCATCCCCCTCATTGGAAATGCATTGAGTTTCCAGAATAAGTCTGCGTAAACGTCTGAATAGAGCTTGATCATTTCTGCCTCATGAAAGAGACCGATTTTGCAAAAAAGCATCAGGCAGAGCTGTCTGTGACTAGTTGTTTTCCAAGATTTTCTCATTACGTATATACACAAATACATCGCTGTGTTGTATGAAAAGTGCCGTGTCATCATTGAAACAGTTTTTTTAGATGAGTGGTAAGCTTTGTACGGCTAATTTGTTAACTAACAGTGAAAATTATATGAACTTATAGTAAATTGCAAAATCAAATGATCATACTATATCTAACAGAAAAATGTGTTTTTGGAGTTCTTTTGTGAGAAACCAGTGGTATCATATGCATTTAGTTATAATTATAAAAACATGAATTTATGATGTAGTCAGTCCCGTAAAAACTTCTACCAAATAAATGATGGTAAAGCTATGGCAACAACTGCAGCTGTTTTTTTTTAACAGTAAAATGTATGGTTTCATTTTTATTTCATTAACTGAAATTTTTACAACACAAACCTTTAAATTAGACATTCTGAAATATAAAGATGGTCATTAACTGTAAATATTACTATTTAAATTGTCATGAACAAAAATGATTTGACTTAAACTTTTAAATTGTACAGGTATAAACTTTTTCTAGCAACAAAATGAGTTCATTATACAAAAATAAACAGCAAAAATGTACAATACAATGTGGTAAAATCAGTGGCACCATATATTTGACAAAAATTCTGGCAACTGCAGCTACTGTTTTTTTTTTTTTTACAGTGCAGTCAGTCTACATATATACAAAATATTTCATTTTAATTATATACATTAATTTTTTATATATATTTTTTAAATCTTGGGAGAAAACCTGCTGTTCAAACAGAAAATAATCCCTTTATCTCAGCAAGGGAACACACAGAATGTGCTAAACCCGTTTGTTTGCACAGCTAGCACAGAGTGAATAGTGGGGAGCATCTTTTGTCCGCTTCTTTAGAGTCAAACCCAAGAACTTCTGTGAAAATTTTGTACATAACAAGCACGGCTTGGGTTAATCATATCAAACAGGTGCATGAAGATTCTCAAAGAAAGCCTTTTCTGCTGACAGACTGACGGTAAGATCTTCACAAATCCTTCACTGAATATCATCTGGCCATTCCCTTGTTTAAAAACGTGAAGAAATAACCTGCATCCAACTCAAGATTAGCGGTCGCCCAATGTAGTATAATTTATGTAAATCTTATATAGATCTTTTACCGTTTTCTGAACAAAGTCCATGATGTTTTTGAAGTCAAGGTCATCGTAGTAGTTCACCATCCCTTTACGAATGTTTTTGTTAAGAAGATCCACTGTCTATTGGGAAATGAAAAGTTCCTATTAATACAAGAAGATTTGCAAAAAAAAAAACACACAGCAATAACCTCTAAAAAAGAATATTTCCTTTCAAAGCCTTCTTCAAAGGTTCTTAAAGTACGAACAGCATGTCAATTTAATTTTATTTAACAGATTTACGGTACTCTCTTAAAATATTCCTAGTAACCAGAAAAAATGCAAAAAATAAGTACAGAAAAAATGTTTTTTAATATATATAACCGTTTTAGCCCTTAGAAGTATTGAGCCTTTTGACCGATTTATACTACTTTACAATTTGCTTTAATAAACAACCTTTAAAACAGCTTTTTCTGGCAATGCTTGATATCATTTTTTATACAACCCCAGCTTCTTTCCTTATTCCTTTTTCTTTTACAATTTTACATTACACAATAAAACATGTACACAAAACAATTATTACATTGAAAAACGCATTCCATATAACAGGTATTTTACTTCCAAGGGTTTTCCCTACTTTAACCACTAGATGGCATTGATTGGTGTCTGTTAAATGAAACTGAAAAGCAAGTGCGCATTTTCTCACAATTTTATTTAAATTACCTTGCAAATTATGCATCATAACTTTTGTTAAATTATGTGTAAAATGAAAAATATCACAACTAATTAAATTATTGAAACCTACACATTATATTTTACATAATATATAAAACAATTCAACATTCAAAAAAATTAAGAATGCTTAAGAAATATAAACATTTATATTTGTAAACTTTCAAAATGAATTAGCATTATTTTTGACACACTTGCATAAAGTGAGACAGTAAAAATCACTTAAAATTAGAGCTTTGAAAGTAAATAAATGAAAATACATTTTCATTTGTTTATTTACATTCAAAGATGTGAAGACTTCAGGAAGAAATCTCATGCCATAGATTAGCACTTTCCTTTTTTAATAATTATTTTTAACAACATCTTTCTCAACTACCTAAACAAAATAATAATTCATTAACGATTAAAATAAAAACAATACAATATTGGTGTAATACCTGATTCCTAAAGATGAGAGCAACAATCCCACCGACAAGCTCCAAAATAAGACACAGAGCCAGCATGTACAGGAACTGCAAGAAAAACAGAGCCTTAAACAAACGTAAAAATCACACAGCACCTGCATGGTTACATTTGATCAATGTGGGTCATTAATAGGGTTGGACAATTAATCGAAATCGACATTCAGAACCCACATTGTTCAAATTTTACCATGTAAATATTTCAGTTACTTTCCCTTTAAAAGCACTACCGCATGGGGTCATTTCAATCGAAGATCGGATCTTTGTTTTGCGTAATTTATGTATTTACTATCCCTCTGCCTGGACCAGGACTCTAGTCGTAAGTTAACGTTGAAATAAAGTCAGTAGCTAATAACTTCAAAACTTCATTTTGGTCTGACAAGTTTCTGACAATGAAGTTTTGCATCTAAGCACCCATGTACAATTGCAGGCAGTGATTATGTGAGCAATTGTTTATGATTTGAGCTCATCGATCCTCAAATTGGATGTGTCCGGAAGAAAAAGGTTCTCGAGAATGTCAATCGCATCATTAGCTCTCTTTGTGAATAACTTAGAAAATTGGTTTATTTCAAATCAGATGGAGTTTCAGGCACATTAAACAGTAAAAACCTTTAAGTAATTTGTGGATTAGTGGATTAGTTTCAAACGATTCAGTTCGATTTGGTCCAGATAAATAGAACGATTCATTCACAGACTTCACTAATGTGACCTGGTTCAATTTTCTTACTTTTAAATCATATAATGCACCATTCATTCAAGAAAGAAAAATAATAATAAATAAACAAAATAATCATTCATTAATTGTCATTGAATGATCAGAATTTAGGCCAAATCGCCTAACCCTAGTAACCATCATATTAAACCCTATAGATTAAGACTGAGATGACACTAAAGTGTGCATGCGTTCAAAATACAGATGAGCCAGGACTTGGTCAATAAAGTGTGTTACGCATCAAAGCATGCACATCTAGAGGCTAGTAACCTCAGAAAGCTATTTACTCTCTCCTTCCTCAAAGTCGAAACATTTTAAAGGGCTAAATAGTCTAAAATCCATCAAAAGGTTAGGTGCACAGCAAAATTATGCCGACTCATTCAATCAATCAATCAAGTATCAGATTTTTTGTGTAATTATTATCAGAAGGTTAAATTTCAGTCTGCCTAATCCACCAGGCTTTGGGTAGAACAGGCAGGTGGCCAGTCCCATTTTCTCAACAGTAATTCCACTTAATAAATCCTCCAATCCAACTAACATGCTTTTTAAAAAGGGAACTGGAGTTTGCGTGCACACAAACATGCAAACTCCTATCAAAAAACTACTTTCCGAGTGGATGGACAATACAGTGTCAATAGCAGAAGAGTAATAACTTCAGTATCAAAATGACTACTAGCTTACATCTCCATATGAAAACATACTGAAAATAACTTGTAAAATCATTATAAATAATGATAATATGTGCCTACATGTGACCGTATTTATCAACCACTGTGATCATGACCTCATGCTGCATTAACACCACTAGCTGAAGCACAGCATTTTAGGGAACACTACATAAAAACGACTCACCACTTTTAGAAGGTTCAGGTTGTCTCTGAGCGAGGCCAGAACCCCGATGAAGGACACGATGAACATGATCACGCCGAGCAAAATGAGGATGATGGCAGGAGCCAAAAAAACACCCTCCAGTGTTTTGTACCGTTGCCTCTCCACCTCTGCGTAAATCCCGATTGCCAAAATAAACCCACCTACCAACTGAAACAGATTAG
Source organism: Danionella cerebrum (assembly GCA_007224835.1). Lineage (NCBI taxonomy): Eukaryota > Metazoa > Chordata > Actinopteri > Cypriniformes > Danionidae > Danionella > Danionella cerebrum. The sequence goes on from SRMA01025702.1 coordinate 84,038, forward strand.
AACAGTTAGATGCAAAGAAACAGGAGGTACCTGAGGAGGTATTCTTCTTCTGACCTAGCTCGTTCGAACTAAACTTGGCACATACATCCAAGGTGTTCTGACAAGGGTAACATAATATTATGCCACTGGCCCCTCCATAGCAACCAGACTGTTTGCCATAGCAACCAAATTTGCACATACCCACCTCAGCTTATGGGGGGGTTTATGTTAACCTAAAAATAGTCTCCACCATGAGCCAATATTAAAGTTTGCGGGCAACTCTCTAGTTACTCTAGTGTAATTACTCCTTTCCATATTTTTATCAGGTTATCTTGAGAAGACAGCTACATGTTGCAAAAAAAATATGTTTTTGTGTTAAAGAGCCCATATCATCATTTTTTTTAAATGTACCGTATTTTTCGCAGTATAAGACGCACTGGCATATAAGACGCACCCAATTTTAAATGAGGAAGATCTAGAAAAAAAAAACATTCTGAACCAAATACTGTAGTAAAATATTTTATATCAACTGTGTAAAAGTTAACAGCAGTTTTAAGAACAATTATATGCCAAACATGTAACAGTCAGTAAACAGTAAAAGTAACAAAAAAGGCTGTAATGTTTCATACCTGCTCCTTACGATCCACGCTATCGACGGCTCCGGAGTGTGATAAGAATTTTCCTATATAATACTACCATCTAGTGGTCATTTAGAGAAATGTAATTTGAGAAACTTTTAAGAGCACACGTCATACTTCAGTCCCGCCCTGAGAGGCTCGAGGTTCTTGTTCCAATGCGGTTAACACGTGTGTAGGAAATGCGTTGAGACTGCTAAATCTTTACAATAAATAGCTGCATTTTCTGTGTTCTCTCTTAAACGGTCTCCAGTGTTTATTATCAATTGAGAAGGTATATTTTTACCATTACAGGAGCTAGGCCGAAGCCGCAGCCTCTCTTACGCCTCTCCTACGGCCGTGACCGCCCTCCGCTCCGCGGCGCTCTGCATTCGCCGTTTAAGACGCACCAACTTTCCCACCTCAGTTTTGGGGAAGAAAAAGTGTGTCTTATACAGCGAAAAATACGGTAATTATATGGTTCTTGAACACATTGAAACGCATCCAAAAAAAACTAAAACTAACACTTTATCTTTTCACGTTAAATGTATCGTAAATTTACGTTAAAATTTATTGTTTTCAAAAGAATTGATCGTTATCTTTTTTCAGCTCCGTTTGTTATGTTTCTGTTCGGCAATGCGCTGTTAGCATAATGCTGCTTGGGAATAATGTTGCAGGAATAGGGTTTGTTGGGAGTTTGTTTCTAAGCTGCTGTTTTCTTTCATGTAGATTGGGAATTATGGGGCATGTCGTATATAATGACTGTGAGTAGAAATAGAACGGAATGAAGGCCTTGAAAGAAAAATTAAGAGTTTTTTGTGTGGTGCAAGGGGTGGAAAAGGACAAGTAAGGTACGGAGTGGATCTTGACATTGTTAGCTTATTTCAGGTGTTTTATGCAAGGCTAAGTTGGTTAACATAACCGCTAATATTGCTGCTTCATCATTTATTAGTCAGAAATGCTCTCTGTAAAGTTGGAGAAACATAAATGCATGACGTGTTGGGTGTTCGAAGGGAAGTAGTATATTATGACGTTTCGAACTGTCTTAAACGTTGATCAACACTCTGACAACACTAACCCTAATCCTTTAAAACATTCGTCTAAAGGGAAACTCTTCCCTCCCTGAGTTTGGTTTGCCAAAATTTGGTGGTGTTCTACACATGCACAGTGATTTTGCACTGTATCCTAACACCTCTTCATCACCCACATCCGGACCTGAAACCATGCTAGAGGAAAGACCAGGGTGAAGTCTCTCTAAAATGAAAGTCTTCAGCCAAAAAGAGGTCAGCACCTTCCTGATGATGGAAACTGGAAAGACCATTTTGTTCTGAGAGACTACTGACCCATGAACTAAAGGAACAGGTGAGATGCAGTTTTAATATTTGACATCAGCACAGATTTTAAGACAGATGTGATGCCACACATGAAAAAAGTGGGACTATACATTGAAAATACCAGCATCTGTGTGATGATTGGAGGCATTTGCCACATTGAGCAACCCTATAAAATCATACTTTGTGTATATATTGATAATCACTACTTTTAACAACGGTTTAATACTTTTAAATAATAAAAAAAAACTCCATACTGGAACGCACTACGTTACTTTAATTAAGTTGGTGAAGCTGTAATTGACCAAGATAGTGGTGTGAACTTCAAATAATTTGGGTCACAATTAATAGTAGTCAAAATCAGACAGTTGGATGATGCTGTTAATAACACAGAGAACGGCAAATGGGCATCTGCAACCCAGAGCTTTAGTGACATGGCTTTATTATCAAATAAACCCAGGGATGGTAATTGGAGCGCGCACACACTCAACGCCTGCTAGAGAGCCTCACTTTGTGCACTATTAACTTGCGCATGTGTCTGTGTGTGCATCTGTTGGCTTTAAAACACTCTCAGGCTGCTAATGCACTCCTTCTCTTCCTGAAATTGCTTTCTGTTTCACACAAGGACTCTGTCTGTATTGACATTGAAGCTGTAATATTTTCCTCAAATGAGTAGAATCATGATCACAGTGCACTGCACCAGTAGCACGTCATTCCTCCACTCCTCTTGTAGAGAATAAAAAAGAAATCATGTTTTATTCCCATAGGACTGAATGGAAATCTGTTAAAAATAGTCTTCATATATTCATGTTGTGCAATTATTTTAGGCAGGTGTGAAATTTGCTTTAAATAAGGAATGCTTTCAGAAATATAAACAATGTTTATTTTTGTAATTTTACAAGGTGACAAAATAAAAATAAATATCTAAATCAATATTTCTTGTTAATTCTACTACATGAACATTTAACAGGAAATGCAGCTTTATTTAGCTTAAACATGTAGACACGAATAATCTAATTCGTGGGGTTGTCAGCTTTGAGAGGAAAAGTAGACAAAGAAGGCTAATTGCTAAAAATGGTAGCAGATGCTCTGGAATTATATTTGCCTGTAGCAGATGGCAGTTTGTTCATCTAAGCACTAGAGAGCAGTACAATAATAAGAGTCTGCAACCAAAAGTGAAGCATGATGGAGGTTCCTAAGAATGTTTGAGGCTGCATTTCTGCAGCTCAATGCTGAGAAATACATGCGGACACTCAAACATCATGCAAAACCATCATAGAGGCGTTTTCATAGGTCTCAAATTTATACTCCAAATATACGACTGTAGCGTAAAAAATAAAATAAAAATAAATACTTTTATTCCCCTCTCTTTTGTTCATTTCACTGTTTTTTGTTTTGTTTTATTTTTTTATTGATAAAATCAATTATTTTGAAAGTGTTCTTTGTTTATAGCATTTTTTCGCCCCTGCCTATAACTTTTGCACAGCACTGTTTGTACTTTATAAAAGATGTTGCAGTTGTTTATACAGGCTCAGGCTGTTCAGATAGAGGCAGCCGTGTTATAGGAAGTACATGGAAAACTTGTGGAAAGGTGACAGATAACCCGTGAAGAATGTTCTTATTTAAATGGGGGAGAATCCTTAGCTCTTTTGTAATTAGACACATTAATTTTGGACTGGTGAAATAAGGTTCTGCACAGTACTAATTACCAATCCAGAGTGTTTATCAAGAGAGGTTGTAAGAGCCGATTCATCCCCCTTCCCTTTGTGAGCAAAATATCTGTCCGCATAATAGTGTCCCCAGTCAGTTTTATGCGAGCCACATCATACGCTGTGTCTCTAGTGAAGTGTCTGATGAGACCAGCACAATATGCACTGGGTCAGCCAGAGCTCTGATAATAATGCCAATGGGCCACCATAATGGAGTGGAATACAGTCTCCTATGAGGCCCATTGTTTACGCTGTCAGTGCTGAAAGATTGGAAATGTGAAAACCCTGCTCTTGAAAGAAGAGAGAGCAGCAGCACAATTGTGCAGTCTAAAGTGTTCACGTAGCGCTGCTTTGACGCTAGGCTTTATTTTAAATGTCAATAATAGACAAGAATGAAGATAAGAGAATGCCCTCAAGGCATGACATTGGCTCAATCCTGAATTATGTCATACTTCCAAAAACCAAAGCTTTAAGTACACACTGGCTCCAGTTTGAAACAATATTCAAATGTGGATGAATGTTGTGTTTTAACAATATTATGCGAGACCAAGACATAAGAATATTATTAAAATGTAAATGGTTTCAATGACCATCCTGAATAGAGAACGTCAATAATCAATGAACAGTCCAAAATAAGTAAGACCTTACCTTTGACACAAATTTAAAACAGGTCTGAGTTTTGTAACTGAAAAACAATTAACTAATCCCATTTTCTGGTTGATTTCTGAGACGGAACAAGAAATACATCACAAACAGGAAGTGACAAACATAGAGTTTACCTCTTTGTCTCCTGCCTCTTACCCATCTTCTGTCTTTCTCTCTCTCTCTCTCTCTAAGTTGCATGTGTATTTTATTCATATCTATGCTTAAGTCAAATAAATCAGCATTTTCTGTTAAATCTTCTTAAACTTTGATTTTCAGAGTCTTACTTGGTTTATATTTATTTTTCTATAATGAGTTAGAGCTGGAGGCCTGAATGCTAAAATCCCAAACTTTATATTATGCTTAACATTACTTAAAAACATTGGTTTGTTTATAGCCATGACAACAGCAAAGGTTATTTCATGGCTATATGTTGTATTTGGTATGAAAATGTTTAAAACTTATTTAAATATATATATATATATATATATATATATATATATATATATATATTCAACTATTAAAACAAATATGTTAAGTGAGTTTTGAAAATAAAATGTTAAAAACATTGGTAAAAACTGAAACATGACTTTACTTCGATATTGCCTGTGAGCTTCTGTTCTGTCATGCCCCACTAACCCTCAATAATTCACCCATGGCATGCAAAATTATCAATATTACCACTAATATTGCTGCGTCACCATTTATTAGCCAGTAATGCTCAAATCCAAGTTGGTGATTGGGGCCTAACATCGCCCAACCCTAATGTCTATTACATTATAATCGACAGAAAACACACTGTTCTCACTTCCTGGTCAGGCAGCGCATGCGATTTGCATAGAGATGAGCTGTATTAGTAATGTGTGAGTGCTGGTAGAGGCGCAGCCATATACCACATCTATCATTTAGAATTGTGTGACTAGTTGTGATGTATGTGTTTGAACTTATACTGAAAACTGCAAATATTTAAGTAATCATAAGTAAAAATCATCTTTCATCTTTCTAAAAATCAAGTTTCATAACAATACAAATGTACCACCAACAACGTAACTCATCACATAAGCATAATCAGTGCGGTGAAAACTGAGGTGTTGGAGTTAAACTCTCTAATTAGGAAAAGAGTGGGTTTTAAAACACCCACACCCCCCATGGTTGAAACACCCCTGCAAGAGAGTTCATTAATTCATTCATTCATTCATCTTCTAACCCGCTTGTTCTCTTTAGGGGTCACAGGGGTCTCCAGCGCACATTGGGTGAGAGGAGGGGGTATATCCTGGACAGGTTGCCAGTTCATCGCAGGGCCCCAAAGGGGAATTTAGATTATTCAATTAACCTGCCACATGATTTGGGGATTGCAGGGGCAACCGGAGTTGCTGGTGGAAGCTCACGCAAGCACGGGGGGATTATTGGTTTGAGAGGTAAAACATAAATAAAAACTGACAGCACAATGGATTATTGGTTTGAGAGGTAAAAAAAATAATTCTGCTATAGTAACATTAATTGAACAATAAGCAAATATTATACTACATTATTGTAAGAACAGAGATTATACACTTGGCTAATGAACAATTATAAACAAATTTTTAATTCAAGTACATTAATATTTTAAGAATACTGTTCGGAAAGCGAAATAAATGCATTTTACAATTTTGTTTTAAATCAATATCATTTTAGGACTTTTTTTTATACTACTTACATGTGTATATCTATCTAATTATACTTATATACAGTATATTTTTCTCTGCAAAAATGTGCACATGCCTAGAATAAAACAAAACTGACAAGTGTTAATAAAATTTGTGTCATTGATTAATTTGGACTATACAGCATAGTGTAACTTAATATTTTAAAACCATGTTTTAGCTCATACTTATTGGTTAACAAGCAAGTTTTTAAAACAGTAACGTTAAATATGAAGAGAGATCCGCACTAAACCAGCTTTGTTCGGAGGGTGGGGTCAAGAGCTCTTTAACAGATGTTTTCATGAATACTGTTACACATTTAAACGACTTAAACCTAAACTTGGGCAGAAAAGGCTTCAGAAAACTAGCTGTTTTCCTCCATTTGCGATATTCCTTTGGTACCTGAGCTCATTTGCTGACGCAGGTCCTTGGACCAAGCACATTAATAAAGTGGAATAAAACAACCAGACTCACCCAGAAAATGGTCGCGTAGGTGATTAAAGAGAACTTGAGAAAGAAGTAAGAGCAGTTCTCGCAATATCGCACCTCGTTTGCCATTTTTAATAGGAAAAGAGTACATAAACTGCGATCCCGCAAAACACTTCCTGGTTTGTCTGTTCTGTTACCTGACTCAACAGACAACCATTTCAACACGCGCCGGGAAGAATCACTGGAGTTTGACTGACGGGTGGTTCAGCCAATCAGAAAACGGGATTCTGCTCATCTGCACAGACTAGTGTCACTTTTGAAAATACAAATGAAATACAATTTGAAATACAATTACATGATCTCACCATGCAAATGAAAATAAATAAATAAAAATACAATTCACATACAAAAAAATCAAAGCTATTCATAATTTTATTCACATATAAACAAAGCTTTATACATTATGATTAAAATATGTATTAAACATGACAAAATTGTCATAATTCATGATCATAATCAAACAATTTGGGAGGGGGGAGGGTTCTTACACTGATCACCATTTAATCTCTGCCATTTCAACTTCACTTAGTGGTAGCACCCCACTGAAAGTGGTTTTGGAGAATTCATTGAAAATCTTTACAACTATGTGTCTTTCAACTGTTTCTATTTCAAAACTGTCAACTCCATTCTGGTATACTTTAATTCAATTTAAAAAATGTAATTACAATTTTTTTTTAATGTTTACAGAGAGCAAAATCAGTCTTAGTCTTAATCAGTACCAATGGTATCAATAATATGGACCTGTAAACACCGCGGCAGTGTTAAATTTAGCAATATGAGAGTTGAAACAGCACCTCATTAAAATGCCTTTCTGATTATATGGCATGAAAGATTAGTGTCTGCTTTCAAGATTCAAGATGTTTTATTGTCTTTTAGACCGTAGCCGACGCAGTACTTAGTGAAATTAAATAACATTTCTCTAGGAACTGGTGCTTCATAAACATAAAAAGAGCTAAAAGACACAGGACAACACAAAGCTAGAACAGAGATTTGTCCTAACCACTTAAAGTGCTCAATGTGCTGTAAAGTGCAAGGGAGGAAGAGAAATAATAAATAAAAATATGCCCAAATAATAACGACAATATAATTAGAGCCAAAAAACAAAAGGTAAATTACAGAAATATACAATATAAAAATAAAACAAATACAAAGAAGGTGCAAAGAAAATGTCCACAGTCGCTGCGATTGAGGTTTAGCTGCTGAAAAATAAATAAAGAATGGACACAGTGTTAGGGTGACTGTACTACTTAACAGTGACATGATAGTGCCAAAGATTTTGTCCCATTCAATCCTCTGAGTGTGTGTGTGTGTGTGTGTGTGTGCGCGTGTGTGGGTGTGAGTGCATGCGTGCACTCACACACACTCCTTTGTTAGCTCTTTCCGGATGGGAGGAGAGAGAAGGGTATGTGTGAGGGGTCTTTATATTACTCGTCAAATAAATCAATGTTAATCCTGACTCAGGAAATCTCCAACTCTACTTCTCTGTCTACCTGATTCCCACTGGTTCCGGCCAGTTCTGAGCTGATAGCACTGCTGGAAATGTTCCAAGGTCATCTTTTAAATGGTAATTAGCTTAACGTGTCTTGCATCTGTACTAAGTTTTGTCAGCCACTGCATCAATAAACTTTAATGTTGCCCATTTCTTTGTTCTTCTCCAACAGAGCTTGAACGGCACATCTTGGAACCCCAGTCTGCTTTGAAATCTAACAGAGACCTTGTTGATGCAACAACTACCTTCTGTCTTGTTGCTGTTCTCAGTGTTGCCATGACCAGAAACTGTTCCTCAACCCCACTCGGTGGCAGAGTTTGGTGGCTCCTCACCCAGTTTTACGCCTCCTAAACAGCATTTTCTGTTTCAACCTACATGTAAGTAACATTGATGATCATTAGCACCTGTTTGATCTGAATGCTTGATCAAAAAACTTGACTAAAACCTACAAGAACCCTGACTTTGTGCAAGTGTAGCCATAAGAACGGATGCTGGAAGAAACTTATATAAATGTATAAAACGTAAATAAAATGTTTTATTAGATTATTACTAGCTCTCTTGTTATTCTTTATATTCGCAACAGGACTGAGTTAGCAAAGGAAATTCTGCAAAATCAGTATTTTACCAAATATGTGCGTTTTTGCACTAAACTAATTAAATCTCTGGAATAATTTGAGCAACAGGATAATATTTTTTAAATAATTCTCCATCACAATATCATCAAATATGTAAATGAGAAATTGAGAGAACTTACCTTTGCTCTACCAATGGCCTTCTAAAGATCCAAGCAATGCAACTTTCTGCTGGAAAACTGACATAGGGTAACAGGAATGAATCAAAGGCTGGAAACTAAAATGTTTTTTTTT
>SRMA01025703.1:0-12994 GCA_007224835.1 Danionella cerebrum
AAAACATTTTTAATGACAATATTTACATTTTGGCAAAAAACCTGCATTGGACTGGCGATTTGTAAAGGGTGAACCCCTGCCTTGTGTTCTATTTGTGATAGAGGTTGACAGAACCCTGTGGCCTTTACAGATAAAGCAGTTAAAGAAAATGAATGAAGTTTGTGAAACGTGGCATTCTCTTACAGTTGTGGAGGCGTGGCTCATTTTTTTACAATGCTGCCATGTATCTACTTGACATCAGGGTTTTCAAAAGTGTATACCTTCATTAGTGTAATGGTCAGGCTTACAAATACCTGACTTATTTACCTTACATCAATGCGTTGCAATCTTCAGCGATGGGCATTTCATTTTGCAGACACACTCTAGACTAGAGCTAGTTTATTACAGTAGCTTGTGCCATGTACCGCAGTAATAATACAGTTGTGAACAGGCTTATAGTCAAGGCAGACCTTGATTTCTTACAATGATTTATTATGTGTAACAAACATGATTTTTTAATTGTATGAATCGTTGTTAAACCTAACAAGTTCACTAAACAGTATGCACTGGCCTCATGGAGTGCATCAATGAAGTCTAAATGTAGCAACTGTCAGATTTGATGTTAATGAAGCTCGGAAATCCAGGGATTAATCTGTAATGAGAAGGATTCGATATTGATCCCCTAAAAGCGCCTGATCCAGCAGATAGGAACACATCCACCGGACCAGGGCATGCCGTATATTGTGATGAACAAGGATGTTTTTAACCTGATATCCCTGCTTTTAGTTCACAACCGGCAACAAACACAGGTCCTCCATTCCAAGTAATTATATCTGTGTGACTCTGGGGATTAACATTTATGCTATTATCCTCACTAAACATCTCCTGTAGCTGCCATTTGAGGAGCACAGGGGAGCTGAACATCTCATGAATCCCTCTCTCGGACTGACTCATGAATAATGAGCAATTATGAGATGCTGATCCACCAGTAGAGCGCTGCTGTGATGTGATTATAGATAAAGGAGGTGACCTTCGTGTCTCTGCTCCCTTCTGCCCTCAGTTCAACCTTAATCAACACAGATCACTTCAATTTACTCAGCCTGCCATCTCTCGGAGCTACGTAGGCTGGACAGCAGTCACCCACTGCTAGTCTTTGGAAGTGGCATGCATGGAGCTTTCAAGGCGCTTCAATTTCAAAGCATACTGATTGTTTTGTTCAAAATGCTTCTGAATATTTGCTTATCACTATTTCTTTTTAAAGAATCCATTCCTGAAGAAAAGAAAAAAAACACCTTTTTAAATGCCTCGATTTTACTGCCTGAAAGAAAAAAAAACTTCATGAAAAACAACTCTCCTGTTTTCTTTTTATCTCGAATCCCTACAGTGTTTTCTGAAGCTATCCTCAACAACGTCTAAAACGATTCTCAGATCCGCCAAGATCAGAGATTGCAGTTTGAAATCAAACTTTTCTTTTTAAAACGAATGTGTCTGTCCAGTGGGTCATGGCAGGCGAAGATGTTTGATGCTGAACTGTTTTAAGACCACTGAAATCTTATAAAAAGTTAGGGATGCTTAAAGCAAATTTCTGCATTTATTTTATAGCAAAAATACTTCAACACCCTTCGTAAAAACACCCTGTCCACCAACTCTTTCAGACCCTGTGTCCATTACAATGAACTTCATTCATCAGCTTACATACTACTATTTTAGTCAATGTAATCCACATTTTCAATGAAATTATCTGGGCAAATTTTAGACAAATTGTGCATTCTAATGATTGCTCCTAAACAATTTCAGTGTTTTTTTTTGTTGTAAATTCAATTATTGATATTTTAAAGTTAATATTTGAATATAAGTTTCATTTGAGATATTATTCACATATTATTAATTTTTGGAGAAGCCTAATCTAAATTCTAAATCTAAAATCTATGACTATTAATGAATCATATAATCATAATTATGCAATATATTATATATATATATATATATGTGTGTGTGTGTGTGTGTGTGTGCGTGTGTGTGTGTGTGTGTGTGTGTTAGGTTACTGTTACTTTTATTTAGTTCTGTCTCAGGGTTTTATTTTGTAGACTTTTCTTCTGTTCCGGCCCCTTCCTGTATGCTCATCCTCTTTGTCTCTTGTACCTTTTATTCTGGCCTCTTCACCGGTGTGTGTCTTCAGTCTGTGTATTTTCTAATTAGCCCTCATGTGTTCCACCTGCTCCTCATGTCTGGTTTGTTGTTCCCCTCATTTGCCCACTCCATTCTTAAGATTCGTGTTCCCTCTTTCCTGTGCAAGTTTATTATTTGATGTTCACGTATGTTTCTGGTAAGCTTGAGTTTGTGCATCATCATTTTTTTTGTTAAAATTTTCATGCAACAACAGTGGGCACACAATGATTTTTGCCCATGTGTGATTTGCTCATGACAGTCTGGACGGCTCAGTTCCGGCTCAGTTTTTTCAAATGTGACAAGGTCATTAATCACCATTCAGATGCACAAATACGAGTCACTGAGGAAGACTGTTTTCAGTGAAATGGACACAGAAAAGAACTCAGAGGCTTATATAAAGAAATAGAATGAAGTTTGTGTTGGTAAAATAACTTTGCTTCTGCCATTTTTCTGTAAACATTCCGAATGTGCTGGATTTCTTTCATCTGAATTTTATTCCTAATATTATATATTAAAAAAATAGCCTGCGATGGACTGGCTTCCAATGTGTATTGCATATTATCAATGATATGAATACAAAAAATTGGATTTCATTAAAAAAATCTGAATAGAGCATTAGAATGTAGCTGAAGAAGATAAACTATATATTATCAGTCTACTTTTCATCTGAAATCTGTAAAAACTGTTTTTGATCTCAAACAAATATTAATTTGTACTCATCATAATGCTCATGTATATTCAGCAAGTTTGTTAGTTAAGCTTCCTTTCTTCCAAACTTCCGAACAACTACCAAACAGCCTTGATTCCTTCTAAACTTCCTTCTCTTCAATCTTCACTATTTACAAACTTCATTGCACTGCACCCAAGCATGGCTTGTGATATATTGTTAGGTGACAGAACCGAGGGAAGATGGGGGAAGAGGCATATGGGAAAAAAATATTTCTGATCTAGCAGCTAAAGAATACCGATAAGGCTGAAAACCAAGCATGCAGGGGATTTGTTGATCTGTATATGGATCAAGTTTAAGGACCCCTGCTGGACAGCAATGTAGTGACAGATGGCATATGGTCATGCCTGGGCCCAATTCAGGGAGAACCACATGGCTAGGGGTGAATCCACAGTGAGCCTTCTGTAGATGTCATGGGCCTAATCAACGAAACACTGAGGAAGGAGGGTGCCCACTTGATGACCCCTATGACATGCCTCACCCTCTATTTTACCAAATCTTGTCTTAAGGTTCATTGAGGGGTTCCTGGAAACCACAAACCCAGGACCCTGTACTGACCAGACTCTGACTAAAAAACTGTCCCAATGAATCCCAACAGCAGAAGCCTTCCAGAGAATCAGACCCTAAGGGAATGAGGAGGGAGGCTATTCTACCTAAGAGGCGGAGGGTATGTCTTATCCATGGGGGAATAGGTGCATTGGGAACACCGTCGAGCCTTCACGAGATGTCATGGGCCTCTTTAACAAAACATTGAGGAGGGAGGGTGCCCACTTGATGACCTCTATGACATGCCTTACCGTCTATTTAACCAACACCAGACATAGTCTTAAGGTTCATTGAGGAATTCCAGGAAAACACCTGCAATGACCCAAGAAAATCGGTCAAATGAATCCCAGCAGCAAGAATACATTCACAGTTCCAGAGAATCAGACCCCCAGGGAATGAGGAGGGAGGCTTTTCTACTGAAGAGGTAGAGGGTATGGCCTACACAGGGGTTAAACTGGTGCATTGGGAACACTATTGAGTCTTCTGGAGATGCTGTGGGCATAATCAACAGAACACTGAGGAAGGCAAATCATGTAAAAAGCACTGGTTGCTGGATCTCTTTGAGACAGTTATGGATGCAAGAAGTCATTTATTAAACATTAACCACCTGATCACTCTAATGCAATATCTCATCTATTTAAAACTCCACACCAACATCTAAAATCTTTTTACAGAAGATTAGATTTACTTAGTGTTCCTTCAAGTCGTCAATAAATCCAAAACACACCTTCCTTGCTTCCTAACTTCCTCCCTTCGATCTTCTTTCTTTTTATGCATACTTCTTATATTAAATAGACAAATAACATCACTATGTTACCAAACTGCACATAAGAACATCCGACAGAATTATCTCAGCAGTTGGATGTAATCTTTGGCCTGTATTGATTAGAAATCCCACTGTTTGTGCTAGATACACAAAAGCACAGCAGAGAACATGCTACAGTTGGGCCCCAGTGAAATTCAACATTAATAAAAACCCAAAGATCATTCCTCTTTCCAACTCTGCAGTATGAGAACAGATGAGAAGTGTGATACGTTTAAAGAGCGTGAGACCTTCCTCCGTCATGCGTCTGCTTGTGTGCCATGTCACAGATAAACTCACACCATGCGTCTGCTGATAAGATGCTCACAAACAACCTGCCTTCTAGAAGCTGTCAGGAGTCTCTGATCTGATATTGCTTTCTTCTCACAATAAAAGCAACGGGAGCTCATCTGAATTCATGGAAGGGGAAAGACAGAGAAAGCAAGAACAATATTAATTTTATTGGCTTGCCTCAATGTTTCTGCACACACTTTTAAAAAGGTCACATGACATGTAACCAGGCACTGATAGCCAGTTGGCCTTTTGAAAATGCTTATTACTTAAATCAGATGTGATATTAGTGAGCTAGTCGTCTTAACACCTCGCCTCCAGCCACCGGCTCATTTCTGCTTACAATCCTCTGTCAATTAGCTGTGTGGCAGTAAAGCTAATTAAAATAAGCTAAGCGCAATGAATCACCTGCGCTGACAGCAAAGTGCCACTGGTGACGGATGCTGCAGTTTGCCGTTATCGGCTTCAGCGTGAATCATTCCAAGCTCTATACACAAGTTAGGATTTAGAGGTGCGTTTAAAGCTACTCTATCCAGCTTTAAAGTTGAGTTCCAATATCCGTTCCTCTGTGTAGATGGATATAAAGTCTTAGAATATGTGGAAAAAGAACTTCAATCTCAAGCAAAACTATTACTACTTCTGTGTAAATATTCTCAAGCCCAATTACAGTTATTTAAGAGTCTACATGGTGTAGGATATAGCGAGCTCTCAGTCTGTGAGGAACATTGTGAAGAATTGGAAGACCAGAGGCACAGTTCCAGTTAAGGCTTTAAGTGGCAGACCAAGAAAATACTCAGATAAGCCGAGACATGGGTGTCATGTTTCACGTGAACATACATAGGAAACTAACCACGACTTGCTATTTACAGTCTGTTTACAACAGTAGTGTCCACAGCACAGTTCAATAACACAGGAAACTGCAGTATCCTCAGAGCACCAGGAACCTCTCATGTTAGTTATCCGCAGGTAAGTATAGACAAGGGAGAAGGATTCCAGGTAAGTATCCACAAGACGAAATCCATGGAGAGGTAAGTGTCAACGGGGTGCACCCAACACCAGCAGGAACCAGTAGGGTGCTAACCAGACCGTGAATTGTTCAGCGTAGTTACGGTGATAAACACTAAGGGGCAGCAGAAACAAGAAAACCTAAACTATGCTCTAAGACATATCATTGAATGAATGAATTTCATGATTTCAACCATATACAGTGCAGTACACAGTGAAACAAAACATTGTTTCCCCAGGACCAAGGTGCTACATCAAACAACATGGTAAACATTACAGCACAGAATTATCATTAAATTATCATTAAACTAAGGTATCAAAGTGCACTTGTGCAACCTTTAGTGCAGAAGAGAAAAAAAAACAGGACAAGACAAGGGACAAAAAAAACAGTCCCTTGGGGTTAGGGTAAGGGCTAGGGTTAAAGGTTAGGGGTTAGGGTAAGGGTTAGGGTTAGGGTTAGGGTTGCTTCTGGGAAATGGAGTCTTTATTGGAACTATGAGGGTCGTGATTGAATGATCAGGTGAGTGGAGACAGGTCATTGTAGTTAGGGTTGTGATCAGTTCAGTTACTGATAATGGAATGGTGAGAGTAGTCACAGTCAACCCACAGACCAGCTCCAAAGACCTACAACATCATCTTGCTGCAGATATTCAGTATACTTCACACAAGGAGATGCTTTATGGACGAGTCATGCGGAAAAAGCCTTTTCTCTGCACACACCACAAATTGTGTTGCTGTTGGTCTGCTAAAGCAGATTTGGACACACCAGTTTCTTTTTTGGAATAAGGTGCTGACTATAAGTGAAACTAAAATAGAGTTAAACAAGGGGCCTCATGCAGGACGGAAAAACAACACAGCATTCCAAGAAAAAACTCTTGCTACGTACAGTAATTTGGTGGTGGTTCCATCAATATCTGTTGGGTTGTGTGCAGGTACTGGGAATCTTATTAAAGTTGATTTCACTCCAGAA
The DNA here is from genome assembly GCA_007224835.1 of Danionella cerebrum. NCBI lineage: Eukaryota > Metazoa > Chordata > Actinopteri > Cypriniformes > Danionidae > Danionella > Danionella cerebrum. The sequence goes on from SRMA01025703.1 coordinate 6,490, forward strand.
TGAGCAGATTCTGGAGAACAATGTCCTGGAATCAGTGACAAAGGTTAAGTTGTGCCAAGGATGGATCTTTCAACAAGATACAGCTTAAAACCTTCCAAGGTGTTCATGCAGACTAACAATGTACAATTTCGTACAATGTTCTGAAAGGGTCATCTCAGTCCCCAGACCTGAATAATGTTGACTATTGGTAGTGTTTTATTTAAGGCGGACTGTCCTGGCATGGAAATCCTTAAACCTAACCGAACTGATACAAAAAAACCTTTAAAATCCAGACTTTAATTGAAGCTATAGAAACCATTTAGAGGCTATTTGTTCTGCAAATGGAGGAAGCTCAAAATGTTTAGTTATTTTACTTTTGTGGTGCACAAGCCTAAGATAAAAAAAAAATCTTGCACAACTTTATTTCATTCATTCATTCATTCATTAATTCATTCATCATTGTTTCCTTTCGGGGTCTGCTGGTGATCTCCAGCTCACTTCGGGCAAGAGGTTGGGCTACACTCTGGACAGTCATCAATCCATCGCAGTCACTTCTCAAATATCATTGTGTTTATCTCATATGATAAATCTCATGAAAGTTCATCTAGACAACCAAGGAATAATAAAAGAAAATCATGGACTTCTTAGGTAGTGCCCAAACATTTGCAAACCACTGTGCCTAAAATGGACCTTGTAGCCATATCTGAAATAGGGACTTTTAAATCTAACCAAAAAAATATTTTCAAACCTGGCCAGTAGCAGTACTTTGAGAAAGATCTTTCCTGTATTCTCTTCCTCTGTCCAGTCGTGTTGCATCGGATCTTCCCTTCTCGTTCCAGTCGGCCTGTCTTTTTGTGAGCTGTTAAGGACGGTGGTTGCTCGGGACCTGAGGCTCTCTGCGGCTTCCCTTTTGGACAAGGCTTATTTTTTAATTATCAAACTGTTCAGGCTCCTGTGTCGGTGGCTGTGTTTTTGCCTTTGTTTTCCTTTCATTAAAGATTCTAATTTAATCTTGCATCTGGGTCTGCCTGTGCTTCCCCTATTGCACCTAACAGTATGCCTCATTTTATTCTATCCAGCTCCCTGGTTTTGCGGTGAGGTGATTTTAAATAACTACATTTTTAAGTTATTACTTAAAAATAACTTTTTAAGTTATTATGTGGATAGGTGGTTAAATAATACCACATCCATCATATCTTATATTAAACATATTTGTCCCATTAATCAGAATATAGTAGTTTCTAGGGTTTTCATTCATTTATTTACTTTAAAAAATAATTGGGGTGGAGCGGCACGGTGGCGCAGTGCTTCCCCCACAATCCCAAAAACATGCGGTTAGGTTAATTGAATAATCTAAATTCCCCTTAGGTGTGAATGTGTGAGTGAATGTTGCCCTGCGATAGACTGGCGACCTGTCCAGGGTGCACCCCCGCTGGAGATAGGCACCGACAGACCCCCGTGACCCCAATAAAGGGACTAAGCGAGTTGGAAAATGAATGAATAAATGAGGTACTTTTAAAAACTAAAAACATAAATAATGAGGAGATGCTAGAAGATATGTAAAATTAAACTAATCTTTTTGTTTTCAGTGTAAACCGTTTTCTGTGTTAATTGAGATGTTTACTAATCATATTTAATCAAAGAAAATATGGTCACATTTTAATAATCTTGTATTTACTTGTGTTCAGTAGCAAATATAGCAGGAGTAGGCAACCCAAATGTCAAAGCTCTGCATACTTTAGCTTCAGGCTCAATGAAACACTCCAACATAGGAACTATACATTTTAATCAAAATGTAAAATATCTTACATAGAAGAGACTTTCTAGCAAAAAAATCTTTTAATTACCATTAGTTTCCTCATAGAAATTGCAATAAAAAGCATATCATTGTTTTGAAATGTTCATTATTTGGTTTTTGAGGTGTACAAAAACAGGTTGAAACACATGCAAGGTCAAAAACACTTTAATCATTATTTAATATAGATTTATTTCAACCGTATTTTTAAAGGACTTGTTGTAAAAAGTACAAAACTCCTCTTTTATGTGATGCAACCTTGCGATTATTGGTAGTTTAAACTGTCTGCTCTTATTGGAAACTGTGTGTCACATGCATCTCCTAAACAGACGTCTAACAACAAATTACACTACTGTTAATGTCGGTACACAATTCGGGCAGCCCACACAATTCGCCCTTCATTGCATGCATTTCAATGCCCTAGGGTCTAACAGCCCTCCAGTGAACTATTGCCTACCAATAATCTTACCCTAATCTCAGTCCGAACCCTAAACATTAATTTGGAACACAGTATTGCCTTTATTACACAGTATACGATGCCTTAATGACATTGTAATGCATGCAAGTGCCAGATCATGTGGGCTGTCCGGATCGTGTACATATTATTCATATATGTAAAAAGTGCATTAAAAGTAAAAAAAAAAAAACTATGACACTGTCTTATCATATGCCATATGAAGCTGTCACAATGCAGGGAACAAACAGTGGACACGTGAGGGAGAACTAGGAATCACAGTGGACACAAGACCACTGTAAAAGGCGAGGAACGTGGTGGGAGGTCAGCAGTCGGTCCGACGTGCCCTAATACATAAACAAAACTGCGGGAGGAAGTCCTGGAAGGGTATAAAAACTCGAAAAAGAACTTGTTTCAGTGTCTCTTTAGTCTAAATGCATACGTTCAAAATATATGTTCCTTTATGTTACACACTGCATGAAAGGTAATTTTTAAAAAAGTGATACATTATCTCTTTAATACATTATCTTAAAAACCAAACATTATTCAAAGCACAAATCCTCAGTGTTTTTCCGGCTGAGTCAGTCAGCTAGCCACTAGCAGTGTCAAGATCATGGTTCCAAACCCCAGTCACTTTGGAAGAAAGCATCTGCCAAACACATAAAATATGGTTCATTCTGATAGATTTAAATGATCTACTTCAGTAACAGTTTGATTTGTACCTTTTGACTCAAGAACATTTGCACCTCGGTACAATAAAGATCAATATTTGGCTTCAGTAAATTACTATATGAAGGCTTTACACCATCTTTATTTAGGGAACAAATCCTCACAGTGTATCAAATCTTCTGCTGAAGATCCATCATGCCCCCCAGAGTGAAGTAATTACCACATCTCCGCCAGTGCTGCTGACATATGCCCAAAGCACAAGACCGCATTCATCTAAATGCCCATCACAAAAGGAAATGATTGGTCATTCCTAAAAGGAGACCAGACAAATGGCATCATATCTCAACAACCTCAAGGGGATATCCTCCCTCAATATATTGCACGGTATGACAAATCTTTCAGATGAGAGCAGTCATGACCATGTAAAAATAAATAGTTGAAAAGAAGATGCAAATATTATGTAAATATGTAAATTTACCAATTTTTCAATCAATGGAAATCATAGACATTAAGTGTAAAAAAAAACAAATAAATACTTTACTATTCTAGTATAGTTGTGCTAAAACTCTGTACATAAGATAACCACATCATAAAGCTAACCAAAGTGCTGCACATCCAGGGTTCCAGATAACATATAACAAACATACAAATTAAAAATTTGCAAATTAAAGCTTTGTTTCAATTGAAGAGGCATATCTGATAACAGCTGGGGAGTGGCTGTCAACAGTGCTAGTTTGGACCCTGAGATGAGGATCGAGCAGGAAAGTACTCAGGCACAATGGAAATAGGGAGTGGAGCTGACCCAGTGTTATGGGGGGGGGGGATGGTAAAGTGGTCATTTTTATAAGCACATAATAAAAAAAAACATAGCTCCAGTGTTCAGAACAAGTTGCAGCGAGGAGGGGGAGGAGACCAGAAGAGGGCAGAGAGGGAGACCGCACCAGGCGCAGCGGAGCCACCCCCCCAGCCACAACCCGGCCCCGCACCCACCACGACCAGCAGCCTCAGATCCCTCCCCCCCTCCCCCAGTCATCCATCCATTCATCAATCATTCCATCCATACGCCCATTCATACTCGAAGGGCGGTCAGTCACCGTCCAGTGGACCCGCGCCCACCCGGGGATCTCACAAGCCCGCGCTGACGGAGGGCATATACCCACCCCGGACGGAAGACAGAGACGGCCGCCCACCCACTGCCCATCATCTGCCCCCAGTTGGAGTGTAGTGTATGTGTTTGTGCATATGTTGAAGAGATAAGTTGCATTAAAACTGGGGAGTGATGTCCTGGAGCATCACCGTTGGTTGACAGCTGACGTCCAGGCACCACCCCTCATTCCCTGCGTGTCTAATATGTATGTAAAATAAGAGGGCCGTCAACTCCGCCCTGGAATTTTGGGGGGGCCACAAATCTGCAGCCCCACCCATCAGATGTGGACGGAGAGACTAGCCCTCCAATCCTAAATGTAGTGTGTCCTTGCAAGTGATATTTGGGGCACCGGGGGGGAGACCGGCTCCCGAAGCGAGTCAGTGCCAGATGTTTTTGGTCCCCTGATCACTCCAGGAGGCAGGCCCCTCTCCAGTGCCCTGGAGATGTTGAGTGTCTAACTGAATTAAAACTGGGGGTCCCCTGGCCTGGAGTATGCCGGGGGGGGCTGAGCCGTGATAGGCTTCCAACCCCACCCCCACAGAGACTCTCTACTTACTCGATCTCTACTCCCTCACTCATTCTCTATTCACTCACTCACTCTCACTCACTCACTCACTCACTCACTCTCTATTCACTATGCCACTCTCTACTCACTCATTCTCTCTCTACTCATTTACTCAATCACTCTACTCACTTTCCACACATTCACTTTCTACTCACTCACTCACTCACTCACTCACTCAGTCTTTTATAATATTTAACATTACACACAAATTGATGTAATTTTGAATATAGCACAAGATGAATGTAGCCTTTTTTAGTGTGTCAAAATAGAAGTGCAAGTTTTGGACTTTTGCACAAGTATAAATCCCTTTTAGTTGTTATTTAATAGTGTATTTTGTTAGTTTTTTTACAAAAAGAATAATATTTAAATTGATGGAATGAATTTACAGCATTGTGGGGGGAAAATGTCTCATGAATTTATACAATTTTGTGTAAACATTTAAGCTTGTATTTGATTTTTTTTGTACATTATTAGAAAGATTTGTAGATGACCATTGGTTGGGAAAGAAACACTCTTTTACTCAATTTTTTAACTCTTTTGTTATTGCCAGTATTTTGATATATTGATAGTCTAAAAGTTTCTCAGTCTATAATAATGTACCTAGGAAACTTTTTTGTTTAAGCCACAAAAGACCACTGTAGCTGATTGAATTTCATTGCATCTCTAATAAATTGCAAACCTGCAGATACTGGAGATCTCTGGAATCTGACTCTGCTAACTTCTTCATTAGAATTCAGCTCCATGCGTGCCCTTAATCTAACAGAGAAATTAAACAGTGTTTACTTTGACTTAAAAACTAACTTGGTCACTTTTGTTCTCATTCATTAGTGATGGCAATTTCCTTTCTTTAGATGAGAGAAAGAGAGGGGGGGTTGATTAAACTCTGTATTAAAAATGAAAATAGCTTTCAAACAAAGGTCCTTGGATGACTTTATACTCTCTGTAGGGCTTCGCAACACTTCACTGTGTGGAAAATATATTTTGTGCCTGTCCATATAGAAAAGAAAACGAATCATGGTATGTTTGTGACGGTCATGCATGAGTGATTTTCAATGATGTTTGACATACTATTTAGGTTTGTAGGGTAGCAAGATTTTAATTATTCATTACAATACGTATGGCAAGAGGAAATCCCATCTGAATCAAATGTATCTTTATCCGACAGCACCAGATGTTACATGAGCAAAATGTAAATATAGATGAGATGTAATTATCCTGGGGTTTGGGCAAATTAGAGTTTGTTTTCTCCTATTTCAAATGTTTTGCTACTGTAAGTACAATATACGGAAGTAACAGTCATCCCAATATAAATGTCAGGCTATTAACTCACATTACTGTGAAGATAATTCGAATTCAGGCGGAAAGTCTGTTTAAAACATTGTAAAGTTATGTTCTTATTGTAGAAAAGGAGAGTAAAGATAGTACAGCTCAGATCCTTGACAGCCACCCTCCTCCTTCGCTTCTAATGTTAACTTGGTTGACTTTTCTAAAACCTTGATCAAAATGTAGGCTTCATCTTAGACATCTCACTAAAGCTGGACAGGCAGATGAATACCTTAAGTGAGTGGAGAGTAAATGAGTAGAGAGTGAGTAGTCACTGAGTGGAGAGTGAGTGAGTGAGTGAGTGGAGTGAGTGAAAGAGTGAGTGATTGAGTGAGTAGAGTCACTGAGTGGAGAGGGAGTAAAAACTGACCGAGTGAGTAAGTAGAGAGTGAATAGAGAATGAATGGAAAATGAGTGAGGGAGTAGAGAGTTAGTGAGTAGAGTCACTGAGTGGAGAGTGAGTGAGTAGAGATTGAGTGATTGGAGAATGAGTGACTGAGTAGAGAGTCATTAAGTGAGTTGAGAGTGAATAAGTAGAGAGTGAGTGAGTAGAGAATCAGTGAATAAGTGAGT
>SRMA01025703.1:13014-74253 GCA_007224835.1 Danionella cerebrum
TAGAGTCACTGAGTGGAGAGTGAGTAGAGATTGAGTGAGTAAAAACTGATCGAGTGAGTAAGTAGAGAGTGAATAGAGAGTGAGTAGAGTCACTGAGTGGAGATTGAGTGAGTAAGTAGAGAGTGAATAGAGAGTGAACGGAAAATGAGTGAGGGAGTAGAGAGTCATTAAGTGAGTGGAGAGTGAGTGAGTAGAGAGTCACTGAGTGGAGAGTGAGTAGAGATTGAGTGAGTGGAGAATGAGTGACTGAGTAGAGAGTCATTAAGTGAGTGGAGAGTGAGTGAGAAAAAACTGATCGAGTGAGTAAGTAGAGAGTGATTGAGTAAGTGAGTGAGTGATTAGATAAGGGGTGAGGGAGTAGAGAGTGAGTGAGTGAGTGGAGAGTGACTTCGTAAATAAAAGTGAGTGAGTGAATAGAGAATGAGTGAGGGAGTAGAGAGTGAGTGAATGGACAGTGAGTGAGCAGAGAGTGATTGAGAGAGTAGAGAGTGAATGCGTAGAAAGTGAGTAGAGATTGAGTATGTAACTGAGTATAGAGTGATGGAGTGAGTGAATGCGAGAGTGAATGAGTAGAGAGTGAGTGACTGAGTAGAGACACTGAGTGGAAAGTGATTGAGTAAAGAGTGAATAGAGAATGAGTGAGTGGCTGATCGAGTGAGTAGAGAGTCATTGAGTGAGTGGAGAGTGAGTGACTGGGTGGAGAGTGAATAGAGAATGAGTAAGTGAGTGAGTAGAGAGTCAATGAGGGAGTGGTTGAGTGAGTGAGTAAGAGAAAGCAGTGGGTTAGGAAGAATGAAAGCCTATATATAAATTACCAAGATGACGCCTAAAATTTTTTATTAATTAAACCAGAAAATGTCTTTAAATGTCCTCCATGTTAATCCAGAGCAATGAAGCCCAGCCAGTGCTCCAGCATCTGCCACAAAGCTGAAACCCAAAGCATTATGGGTACAAGGCAAGCACTGCCAGCTGAGTGCACCATGGTCTCAGACGTAGACAGGATGTCCTTATGAAATGAGAGAATCGATTGCTCAAATATTTTGGATCGACTTATCTTCATTGCAGCGTGCCACAATATGCTCCCACAAGCACCCAGATGTTCCTCGGCATGGTCGAGGCCATATTAATGGAAACATACCCATATGCTGCACGCATAACTTTTTTCTTTCTTCTCCACTTCTAAACCGTGTGGCTATTTGGTGAATTTCTTGTACATTGTAGAGCTAGCATGTACTGAGTTGATCCATCTTGGTTAATGTGTGGTGCATTGACACCCTGAGCATGAGCAGACGAATCGTGTTTGGTGTGTATTTAAAAGAATGTGCAAACAGAAGATGAGATCAGATAAAGTCGACTAAAAAGAGCATTGAGACCTGCAGTGTGTACCCAAACATCCCGCCTGGGTTTCAGTTGTGTCTGGAAATATTCACAAACAGTGGTCCTACAGCAACTACCTCTTACTGAAACCCCATTACAGCGTAAACAAGGTAATTATAGATACAGTCGAAATAATCCGCAAACAAAAGGTCAACACGGGATTATAGACACAACCATCTCGGTCACCAGAACACAGAGTGCCTTCAAAGGCGAAACGAATGGTGAGTTTGAGGGAGATAGAAATAGTTTTCTACTCCGAACTCCTTCTGTTGATGTCAAAGCATGAGAGCGAGGACAAAGCTGTTTACTCAAAGATACGCTAAGCTAATTTATGTATTCGTCTGTCTCTACGCTTTGTTGCTTTGATGAAAGAATGGTCAAAGCAAAACAAAATCACTTTAACTTCTCCCACACCTCATCTTTAGAAAATGCATGCGGATTATGAAATGCCATCATAAGCAATTTCATTTTTCACTCTAACTTGCTCTGTTCTGTTTATAGAGTAATTTAGGTGCTATTTACTTTAATATAAGCATTGTTTAGCGTCCGATCTCAAAGCCTGGAGGCAAGCAGAATATTCAAGTGACTATTCTATGAGAAAAGAAAGGCAGAATATTCTCCAGCTCCCTCAGCAGATGTGAAGCTCAGCCTTTCAAAAATGAGACGGAGAGAGAAAAAAACATGAAAGCTCATTTCAACTGAAATATAGAACAAAATGAGCATGCTGCTGTGAAGCCACATCTGCCCATCTGTCTCGATGGAGTCGATCTGTCCAGTGTCTACTCAAATAAGCCCCCTGTTCAGGCATGTTATTTTTATAGACAGAAACAAACAAAGTGATTAAACAGTCATCATGAAAGACTCTGAACCTCGTATAGGATTCTGCTAAATGCCACTGTTTATGAAAACATAGTTCTGTGCAAAAGATTTAGGCAGGTGTGAAACTCAAGATTTGGTGCTGCTAAATTTTACCTGGAATACATGCACAAACCCTTCCACGTTTTACGGATTACACTTCAATACGCTCTGTTTTCTACATTTCCGAAAGCTACTGTGTCCAATGTACATAATTTATGCTTAAAATTAAGCCCCCCCCCCTTTAGTAAATTGCTGAAAGGTATAAACCTGTAACCAAAGTTTTTGCAACCCCCATTTAATTCCACCTGTTATTTCCAATTTATCTAGTTAATTACTACATTTCCCATGATGCTTTGCATATAATTCTAATCATCCGATGACTATAAAAGGCTCCCTGTTTGTCCATTTCCTTTTGTGTCTTCAAGTTTGCTGCATGTCCTTTGTTCAGTTGGAATGAGGTAAGTAAGTTTTCTTTAATTGTATTGTGTGTTGATTGTGTGTTTAAGTTTGAAGTATTGAATGTTTGCACATTTATTGTTCTCCTCACTCTGGTTTATCATATTATTTTAGTGACCAGAAATCATTCCGGTTTGTCCATTCCAGCATTATCCACTCTCTGTGCTACAACAAGAAATAAATCCATTTCACTCAAAAGTTCCAGTTAACTTCCAGAGAAGAAAGTGCCCAGGTGTTTTCACCAGACACACCACCAAGCACTACACATCTAAACGAACAAGGGGAATTAACGCCAATTTCCGACAGTAGTTATGGGGCAAAAAATAGTTCGATTCCCATGATCACAGTGCCAGGACTGTTAGCTTAGCATCTAATAGCTAATAAAACACTACTTATTTCCTTGTTTTAACTAGGCACGGATGTGCAATGTTACCTTGTCCTCAGCTACTGCAAATGTAATCCTCACCTTGTGTAAAATCAAATATTCTCGCCTGAGCAGCAAAATTGCAATCCTATACTGTGCTGCAACTTTTCTAACTTCATGAGTGAGATTGTCACTTTTAGTAGAACTCATGTCTAATGCTGATTATTGCTCTTGGCAGTAATCGTGGTACATAACTTGAAAGCACCTGCCATGATTTCAATCTCAGGTATTTAAAAACGGTGTGTGTTGCCCTGTGATGAACTGGCAACCTGTCCAGTGTGTACCCCCGCCTCTCGCACAGTGAAAGCTGGAGATGGGCGCCAGCAGACCCCCGTGACCCTGAAAGGGAAGAAGCGGGCAGGAAAATGAATAAATTCAATATATTGTTAAAAATACACAAAACTAGTTACAAAGCCATTGAAACAGCTCAATAATCCAGAATTTAATAAGCTGATCAGATGTTTTCAGCTGTGAAAATGTAAAGTTCCATTGAATTTCAAAAACATTGCACACGGTGGAACACAAGTTTTTGTGCTCGTCTTCTGCTGTCTCTGAAATGTAAAAACTCTAAGTTTGGGGCACATTTTAAGACTTTAAAATGAGTGAACAGTGATGGACTGGAAATAGGCGATACGTTAAATTTCTAAAAGGAAGTGCAAGTAGTCCATTGTTATAGGTACACTTGCCCAAAGTCAGGATATTGTAGACTTATAAGCCGACGTATAATCCTACAATAGTACCCAACAGGTGCTAATGATCATGAATGTCACATGTAGGTAGAAACTGAAACAGAAACTGCAGTAGGTTCACGATAGCAATTTAGTTGACGAAACAAATTCTTGCCTCGACTTTTAGATTTACGTACAACTTGTTGATTATTCGTTCATTTGACCACAAACGGCACCTTTAGTGAACTTGATTCTAGTTCACATACCGCAGTAATCTTTATCTATCTGTAACGTGAGAATGATGAGGTTTTTAGTCATATTTTAATTCCATTTATAAATAAAACTTTAGGAACTTGCAGAATGTTCCTAAAAACTTTACATGGGCATCAGATGTTCTCTATAAGACCTGATGACTTGAATTTTTTACAGAATCCTTCTAGTTTTTAATGAAGCCGGTCTTTGTAATTATTTTAAGATTTCTTTATCTTTCAAATGGTATTGCACACAAAAAAAATTAATTATCAGATAAATGATCAGAAGTGCTAAATATAATCTCTTGAAAATGTGTTTTTCTACAATTTAAAATGAAAATGACTTTGTAAGTGTAGCATGCAATTATGTTATTACAGTTCGTTTGTAAGAAACACCATCCTTTAATTATTAACTTTATTATACTAGAAAAAAACTTTATTTTCCAGCCTCATGTTTACATAAATTTCTAATAAGTTCATTTTATAGACCTGCAAAAAATAAACACCTCTAAAGGTGCGTCCCAGTGTATGTTGATCTGCATTGTTGACCGCCATTACTGCAGTGACATTTGCAATTAATTAGGCACTGCCGGGTCCGCGCTTGGATTTCTTTGAAGCAAAGGTCAAACTCAGCACAAGTCAAAGAAGTGATAAGCAACAAGGAAAAGTAATTACTTCGATTGTCAACAGCTTCTGCAACTGCGTCCTAGATATGATGCATATTAGAAACAATTACAACTCTTAATTTAAAGTAACAACTGATCGAAGATCACAAAACATGAGCTGATTTCCATGTTTTATCCACGGCTTGAAAAGTAAATACTATCAAAGTTTGTTGCCAGTAAAAAAAATTCTGCCAAATTTGGCATTTGTTTGGCATATTGTTTGCGGGCCAAATATATTTAATAATAAGCAAGCAAACAAAAATAAAAAATACTGATCAAATCAATATTTGGTGCTTCTACCTTTTGCCAACCAGTTATAACAAACAAGTGGAATTAAACATCACATGCTCGTTAAAACCCAGTCTGAAACAACTGAGAAAGAGGCGAAAAACTGGGTGAGCCAAACTCAAATGTGAGAATGTCAGGAATCCAGTTCCCAGAAAGAATTTCCACTGACTTCCCAACTGTCTCCTGCACCTGAAGAAGCTTACCTCAGTCAAGCACCAGCCAACTACACACAACCTAATCCTACTGATCTCTCTTTAACCTTCCCGTCATCCCGATTTACAACTTAAAACACTCATAAATATTGTATTTTACATCTGATTGCCTCAAAGCCTTATGACATCCACCATACTATGTACTTAAACATGTAAAAATCACCTCTTTCACTGAATTTTGAGTGTTTTAATCAACCTTGTTTCACCTGTGGTCAAAAGAGACCGCCATAGGAAATTTACGGGTATCCAGACTATGTTCATCCTTAAGGCAGAAAACATGCCCATACAAACCACCAACAACTCCGCAAACTTATCCTCCCTCACCTTGCTTCTTCTGCCTCAATGAAGCCTAGTGGCATCTGGTTCCTGTCTTTTCCCTCATTTCTAGATCTACAAAGTTTGTTTGTGTTTAGTTGTACGTCTGATTTCTTTAGTTGGTGACAAATTTTTATCATGGGATGACTGAACACAACAACAAGACTTAAGGTAGCAAGGTCTCTCCATGACAAAAAAAAAAGCCTTCAAAACCAGTGGGGGGCCAAGAGACTCCTGTATGCATGAAAAACATAGGACTAGGGGTGCAGAAAAAATACAGAAATATTTGGTTTTAGCAGAAGGCCCATTGTTCATTTACAGGCTGAAGCTGTGCAGTATGGAGTTTCTGTAGGAAAAGTGAAGCATGCTTTAGGCTTTTTGAACATTTGGGGCTGCATTTCTGCAAACCGATCTCTCCATGCACCGGTGCGTGTGCCTGCCCACACCGGATGTTTTGAATTTATTAGGAATGATCCGACACAGTTTTTGCTTAATTTTGATTTCAAATATAATGTGTAGGTTATTAGTTTAATATTTTGGATTTTAAATGAACATTACAAGAGTTATCATTTGCAAGGTAATTCAATTCAATTTTTTCCATCATGCAATGCCATCTAGGAGGTGTGTGATTAACCCAAATGTATTTAGCAGTTAGACAATGGCACCAAACATACAGCCAAAGTCAGTAAAAACAATTGTCAGTGAAGAGAAGAACAAGAACAAGAGCTGGCATGACTCTGAGTGCCATCTGGAAAACAGAATCAGAAATAGGTTTATTGCCAGGTACAGCAAAGATGTCCCCAGAGCACTTTACAGTACTAGGAACTAGTCTTGGTGTCAGGTGCAAACATATATACTAGTGATGAGATTTCTGGCTCTTTGGAGGGAGCCGGATCTTCTGTTCACTTTAAAGAGCCGTTCAAAAAACTGGCTCATTTGGCTCCTTTTTTTGCTTTTAAGAAACCAGACAGGGGTTAATTTTTTTTTATTCTGGAAGTAATCACAAGAATTTTAAGATAGGATTTTTTACCAATACTTGAGTTTCAAATATTCTGAAATATTGATTATTGCTTCATTTGACACACCTGGACAAGATGTTGAGGCCTCATATAGATTCTTTATAAATATTCCACTGCCATATTTCTGAGTTGACAGTGAGATCACTATTTACCCTTTGTATAAAATGTATGTGTGTGAAACTTGTTTAACTTGTTATTTCATGCAAGACCTAAATACTTATAAATACACAAAGAACAAAGCAGGCTTTAATAAAGTTTTTTTACAATACTGAAAAATTCTAAACAATATTTTAAAGCTAAATAAACCCAGTAACAAAATAAGTCTAAACAAAATAAATTACCTACTACTATTTCCAAAATGATAAAACAGTTCCGGTCTTTATGGCCTCTCTTTTTTTTCCGGCAAATTCGAATTGAGAAACACAAGCGCTCTCACTTTAGAATGCTTGAGGCAGTTTCTCGTCTCTGTGAGTATTTGTAAGTTTTGGAGAAAATTATTTCTGAAGGCACTGACGTGGCCACAACACAAAGCTTCTTAGACACTAGTTGGCTAAGCCTTGGATACACAGGTACCCAACTTTCCTACCACTTCAAAGGGTCTTCATTCTTAGGAACAAGTGGCTCCTCCAAGTACGCCCACACCTCTGTGATAGCTCATGAGGTATACATTTATCCCCCTTCCTCCCAGAGAAGAACGGCTCCCGACCAAACGCGACTCGGCTCCCATCGTTCATATTAATGAGCCGTTCAAAAGATTTGATTCGTTCGCGAACGTCACAACACTAATATATACAGGTGCAAACAAAGCCGTGCAAAGATAACGTAGTGCATTAAAAACAGTGTACATACAATAATTACCGAAGTTTGGAAGGTTTTAACTTCACAATTTAATTAAAATATCTGTTTTGTTCTTTCACTTGACTTTTTCATGACAATTTCGTTTAGTGTTTACATAATTTCTTCAAACCTTCCGAAAACTTTCGCATATAATGAACAATTGTGTAGAACATTTGTACAAACATTATTCTTGTCAGAATCACAAAACGTTAAATACCCAATGGTGACATCTATTTTCTATTTCTGTAGGATTCCATCTGTTTTAAGCTACAAAGAAGCTGCTGAGGGGTCTCGCTCACTGTGAGACAACACTAATATCTAACTAATGTCAACCAAACAGCAGGCAGAACATCTCCCACACAAGAAACTTTGAGACACAGCTTTCATTAGTGCCATCCTGCTGCAATCCAATCAAGTAATGCTACATGAAGATGTCGACACACACAGCATTTGTGTAGCATGTGATTAATGAAGTTCGAGTTGAAAGCACAGAGTTTGTCTTTGTGATGGGAATGGAACAGACTGCCGTGATCAACGCCGCTCCATCTGGCCATTAGTTATTCTTACCAGCGCTCTCTGATTCACGAGTGCAACTTGGAGCGTGAATATCATAGAACAGCGAGCTGGCGCTTGTTTTCAGTCTGAATGTCCCTCATTTTCTTTCATTGTGAACTGAGTTGCAAGCGTATGACTAACAAAGCATGGTTGCCATGGAGAAGCTCCTCAGGAGAGACACCAATGCATTGATGAGACCTTCAGCAGGTAAATTATAGCATGGATTAGATGCAATAACCGCCTGAATGCTTTCACATACTACAGAAAACAAACTATTCATGAGATTTGTCTGTTTAGATGGATTTTAAACTGACCTGTCAAGATTGTGTCCAGATGTTCATCAAATTGACCTCTAAAGATCCTGCTCTCTTTGTCTTTTCCCCAGCACAAATAAAATCAGAAAGACTGATTTATATACAGCGGGGAAAATAAGTATTGAACACGTCAACATTTCTCTCAAAAAACATATTTGTAATTGAGCTATTGACATGAAATCTTCACCAGATGTCGGCATCAACCCAAGTAATGCACACATAGAAAGAAATCCAAACATTTATGTCCATAGATGAAGTTATGTATAATTAAGTGAAATGGCACAGGGAATAAGTATTGAGCACATGAAGAACAGGAGGGGTAAAAAGGTCTGACAAGCCAAGAAAGCAGCTGGAGTTTGTCAGTATTCAGAAGGTTAATCTGCCCCCTATTGGTGCAAAGTAATATCAGCTGGTATAGTCCTGATTGATGCCTTTTAAAAAGGGTTCTCTCCAGCAAGGTGTTAGACAAGAAGCATTGCATGATGGGTAAAAGCAAAGAGCTGTCCAAAGACCTACGCAACCTTATTGTTGCAAAACACACTGAAGGCATTGGTTACAGGCGCATTTCCAAACTTCTGAAAGTTCCAGTGAGTACCATTGGGGCCATCATCCGGAAGTGGAAAGAACACGGCATTACCATAAACCAGCCACGGCCAGGTGCTCCTCGCAAGATTTCAGACAGAGGTGTCAGAACAATCATCAGAAGGGTTCTCCAACAGCCTAGGACCACTCGTGGTGAGCTTCAGAAGGACCTGGAATCAGCAGGTACCGTTGTTTCAAAGAAAACAATAAGTAATGCACTCAACCGCCATGGCCTCCATGCACGCACACCACGCAAGACTCCATTTTTGAAGAAGAAGCATGTTGAAGCTCGTTTGGAGTCTGCCAAACACCGACACAACATTTGGATAAACCCATGACATTCTGGGAGAAGGTACTCTGGTCAGATGAGACCAAAATTGAACTCTTCGGATGTCATAAGACACAACATGTTTGGAGGAAAAATGGCACAGCACATCACCCCCAAAACACCATACCAACAGTCAAGTTTGGAGGTGGGAGCATCCTGGCGTGGGGCTCTTTTTCATCATGTGGTACTTGTAGACTTCATATCATTGAAGGAATAATGACTGGAGAAAAGTATCGAGACATTCTCGATCAGAATCTGCTGTCATCTGCCAGGCTGCTGAAGTTGAAAAGAGGGTTGATCTTTCAACAAGACAACGATCCCAAGCACACAGCCAAGGTAACACCAAGGTAACAAGGTAAAGAAAAAGAAAATAAAGCTGCTAGAATGGCCCAGTCAATCACCAGACTTGAATCCAATTGAAAGTCTTTGGAAAGAACTGAAGAACTGTGTTCACAGAAGAGACCCCCGGAACCTTGAAGATTTGAAGGCAGTTTGTGTGGATGAATGGGCCAAAATCACACCTGAGCAATGTATTCGACTGGTCTCTCCATACAGGGGGCGTCTTGAGGCTGTAATCACCAACAAAGGTTTTTGCACTAAGTATTAAATAAATTTCAGTACGCGTGTTCAATACTTATTCCCTGTGCCATTTCACTTAATTACACATAACTTCATCTATGGACATAAATGTTTGGATTTCTTTCTATGTGTGCATTACTTGGGTTGATGCCGACATCTGGTGAAAATTTCATGTCAATAGCTCGATTAGAAATATGTTTTTTGAGAGAAATGTTGACGTGTTCAATACTTATTTTCCCCGCTGTATATAAAGCAGTGTTTCTCAAACTATGTGGCGCAGAGATAACGCAACTGCGGCGCGAGGCCAATGGGATCTCATTTATTTAGCTAATAGTTTATTCGAAATAATTTTTCCCTTTCGTTACGTATTTATGCAAAAAAAAAATATTTTGGAAATTTTTCGGTCAACAAGCCTTGCGCACTGAATATTTTAACTCGTTGCACAAAAATCGCAAAACACACAAACAAATCGCAAACGAAAAAGGCATCTTCATGCTGTGATGAATTTCTGAGAATCTCTCTTTGTAAAAATAAAAAAAAAGAAATAGTAGATTCATCTGATCCCAAGAATGCAGGGAGAGGAAGGAGAATGTATCCTCCTCTTCGAAAAACCCACGTGAACATTTTTAAATTTGTTTCTGGATGCTGGTTCTTCAGTTTTATTCCTTGCTGTCACTTTTAGAAATGCATGATGATAATATTAGCATGATGCTCTGCGCTTTGTTTGTCACAAAGACACATATCAAATCTAAAGCAAATGATGATTACCTACTTACGGAACCCCACAAGGACCAAACCGATTTGAAATCGCCTCCAGGAAACCCATTCCGATTGTTTTTTATTGGACGAATTATTCTGAAGCACTTTGTTTGTGTAGTAGACACAACATAAGCTCAGTTTTATTTTTGAATGTACGATTGTTTAGGACAAAAATTTCAGTATAGTTTGCAAACACCTTAAATTCTACTGTTTCACCGCACAACAAATTACATCAACCAACTCCCCCTTCTCAGAAAATTAAACACACTTAAATAAATTTGCAATTGCAATCCTCTTTGTAAACAGAACCAGGACCTGAAACCGTCCGCTTGTTAATTCAGACGTCACGCTGCGCTTCCAGGTGCTGGCTCTCCACTCTCCCATTGACAGACAGTGTCCTAAAAGAATAACGTTTATAAAGTGGAATGTAATGTTCTGTAAAATAAGTCAGAGGAGTGAAACTGTGCAGACCCTGGAGTGAAACGTTGTCTTTCCCTTAGCTTTCATTTCAGAACAACAGTTTCCTCTTCATTCATTCATTTTCCAACACGCTTATTGCCTTTTTGGGGTCACAGGGGTCTGACTGTGCCTATCTTCAGCACACATTGGGCGAGACTTGAGGATACACCCTGGACAGGTCCCTAGTTCATCGCAGAGGTTCCACTTTGGAAACTGAAAAACTGAAGTAGCCACCTTATCAGTGATTCAATCTACAAAATTGACAAATATCTTTAAAGGTCGGTGAGCATTTCAGAGACAGAAAAGTTACAAGGCACTTAGCTTTGCCACTTTTAGCTTAGCTTTGTACTTGTGATAAAACTACAGCACTTTTAATTTCTCCTTTAAGGTGTAAAACAGCGGGTATAATATTTGAATATTATACTTGAGTATTGCCAGAGATTTAAAAAAAATTCACACATTGATTTTGCGTTTTTTTTTGACACCAGTACATGATCTAACAGAAAGATTTGTATTAATTGGTATGAGCATTTACAATTTTTAGAGCATTCTTCATTCACTCAATGGTGGTGATAAGCTACCTTGGTGGCTGCCATTTCCCACCAGCTGCCCACCATCAAACATGCCCCACCAGTCACACACATCCAGACAGGGCAATGCGGCTGAAGTGGCAAGACCACAAAGGCAGAATGGACTTGGTGGGGATCAAACTGCCAACCTTGCTGTTATAGGACAGTCCACTCCACCACTACACCACCCCATTAAATTAGTATAAGTACTGGGTAATTGTAACAGGCAAACGAGACAGAACATCGAGGCAGCAAAGGTAGGAGTGCCTGAAGATTAATAAAAGATTCACCTTGCGAAATAAAAAAAAATGTTAGTAGATATTAAACATGCTTTGTTCAGCAGTGAAACTAACACTGGTGTCAGTCGGAAACTGCTCACTACTGACACCAACCTCAAGCGGGCAATTGATGAACTGCAGTTTGTCACTTATGTTCTTATGAATCTAAAAGAAGAGTGAGACTAGCTTCTAATATCTAGACTAGTTACATAGACACATTTATTGGCTGGTGCATGGGTGATCAAATTTAGATTTTTATAAGATCAGCTTAAACTTTTACGGGTTTTCTTGGGATTTATGGGTTTATTCTTACTGTTCAAATAAAACTACCATCTCATATATTGACCCATTCTTCCTTTTAATGTGTGCAAATGTTCAAAATCATGAAGGTGTGAAATACTTTTTTTACCTTGCTGACCATATTTGAAAACAAATTTAACAAACTTCAAAGCCTTTATGCACACCAAGAGCAAAAAACAAAATGATTTCGGGAAATAAAACTAACAGTCATAAAAAGCCAAAATGATTTGGTCTGTGAGAAGGAGTTGGAAGGGTAATATGTTTCACACAAAACTAATGGGTATTACTCTGGTGTTTGGGAGTTACCAGATAGTGGGATATCTGTGCCGTGGCCTTCAACTGTACCATTTCAAGAAGTTTTGGTCATTTTTTTATCTAACATTGTGTTTACATACACAATTAACTAATCAGTGCAGCAGCTGTGGGAAGCGACCTTGAGGTGTTGCTTAGCAACCTGTGCACTGTGATCTGTGTGCAGCAGTAAACATCTCTGAATCTGTCTCTCCAGGACTTATGAGCGTTTGGCTTCATAACTGCAGCGCCGCAAACACTTCCACAGCACGCTCTTAAATCCGGTAGCACAGCATACAAGCAGGTATGATAACAGAACAGTAATCGTCACAGCACTCACGTTTTCTGAAGTTTAACTCTTCAAATAACAACTGCTTAACACGTGTCATTTGCTTGACAATGGACTGTTTTTA
This sequence comes from Danionella cerebrum, assembly GCA_007224835.1. Taxonomy (NCBI): domain Eukaryota; kingdom Metazoa; phylum Chordata; class Actinopteri; order Cypriniformes; family Danionidae; genus Danionella; species Danionella cerebrum. The sequence goes on from SRMA01025703.1 coordinate 25,812, forward strand.
CAGTTAGTGACATCTTCAAACTGCTTGCTTTATTTTTTTACATTGAAATTGAAGGTTAACGCAGAGATTACTTTTGAACAAGTGCAATGTTAAAACTATAGTGCATCGGAAAGATCATGCTTTTAAAAAAAAATAAAAACCCCCAAGTCTCAAAAAATAGTGTCTTTCATCTAATAATAAGAAACAAGAGACTCCTCACATTCACAACCACGTCTTCATATTGACTGAGGATTTCAGTAAGCAGCCAATATTACTGTGTTTATGGAGCATTACAATAAAGAGCTATTATTGCATCACTGCAGGCCATAATCACATTTACAAGACTCCACTCTCAGTTGGACTCGCTTACTATGCTATACGTTCAATTTAATGAGCAACCGCAGAACCAAACGATCTGTGGACAGATGAGGTCTCAGCGCTTGGCTAAATAGCTGGTAATAAATAACCCAACCCAACAGGTTAACTGAGAATTACAGGGCTATTTGATTGCATTTGGACATTACGGCTGCCTCTGCAAACAGAGAATGTTTGAGTGATCAACCGTTGACCTTAAAGCTTCTCTGATGTTTGCTTGGATTCAGTTAGGTCAATTCACTTAATTGAATTCTCTGGAAACTAAACGTCTTAAGTTGCAATTTCATTCAGTTCTCCGCAGGACAGCATGACAGAGACATCCAGAATCTCTGTGTGATACCATATTTAATGAGAGTAGAAGAGCCTGTCATTTTCACGACAAGTGGTGGTGTTTAGAAGGATTTATCCCTAGTTATATTGAGATTTCTTGAATTACAATCACTCATATCCAATGCTTTAGACATCAGAGAATTTGTCGTAAGATAGTTATGTTTTATCTTTTAGCATCTTGCAACAAAGAAAACTGACCAAAGAGGTCGCAAACTACAGCAAGCAAATTAGAATTAGAAGGACAGACTGCAATGTAATGATAAAATGTTGTCTTTGTTTACAATAGCAGGCCGCATTGAGACACAGTGGTAAGCCCTGCAGTCTCTCAGCTTGACTCCCCCCATTGAGCGACTGCAGAGTTCATACATCCCCCCCATGTGAGTGTGGGTTGTCTGCGGGGGCTATGGTTTCCTCCCACATGCAGGTTAATCGATTATATTTAATTGCCCACATTTTCGGCCTATAGACCCAAGCCCCCTCAATCTGTGGAGCTACTTTGAAAACCCTGTATGATACACTTCACTCGACATTAACTATGTAACCAACAGAGTACTGCCAAAAGTAGTCAATCACAAGGGTTTGGTGCTGAAACTCTGGCAAACATTAGCAGCAGTCACAGGATGGAAATGTTTGAGTTTAAAAGTGTCCAGTAATTCTTTTAACAGATGGCTCGAAATAGATAAAAAAAAAAAAAATACAGACATGGTGGCATAGTGGGTAGCACTCTGGCCTTCCAGTTACAAGGTTTTAAGTTTGTTGCTCCCCGGTGACCTTCCTGGAAGGAGATTGCATGTTCTCCCAGTACTTGCGTGGGTTTCCTCGGGGTACTCCGTTTTACCCCACAATCCCCAAAACATGCGGTTAGGTTAATTGAATAATCTAAATTCCCCTTAGGAGTGAATGTGTGATTGAATGTTGCCCTGTGATGGAGGCAACCTGTCCAGGGTGTACCCCCGCATCTTGCCCAATGTGTATTGGAGGTCCCCGTGACCCCAAAAGGAAATAAGTGGGTTGGAAAATGAATGATTTGGGGTTAGGGTAATAGGAATGAGTAAACAGCTGGCAACATGAATACAATGTTTTTTTTTTATCTAAAAAAGTAAATAAATGTACAAAATTATATGGATTTACATAAAATAAATGTTCTTTTTCAAAAGATCTTAATCATATAATTTTGTGATGAAGTGTAGCAACAGAGACTGACGACAGTGTTATTTTCAGTGTTTTATGTGGATTTTATCAATTATAGCTTAAATTTGCAAAACAAAAAAAAATTGTATTTAGTACACCCTGCGAAGTAATTATGAGGCAATTTTAGGCTTATTTTTACAAGTAAAGTCCCAGGGGCAGAAATGGCATGGTGGGACAAGCGATTGGCCTGAAAACAGTTTGGAATTTGGATCATGTTTACATTAAATGTGGCATAATTTTATCCAAAATTTTATCCATTATTCCAACTTCATGGAATGAACTCATTTGATCAGTTCTTGCTTTGCTTGAGGGTTGAATCCATTAACTTCTTCAAACCACTCTCACCACTTTATTACAAGTGTGGTCATATCGATAATTGATGTCCAAACATCTTCCAAAATTAGAGTTTACGTCATAGGATCTCTTTAAATTTAATTTAAATTCTCTTTAACTTAAATTCTCTCTTATATTTAATAGGATCTCTTTAAAAGTGTTAATATAGTGCTGCTCATGTATCATTGGATCATTGGATTTGAATTGATCATAACTACCCCTGTAAGCAATTAACTCCAAAGTCTATTAGAAATATAGTCACATTTAAATAATGCTAATTGTGTATTTAACCTAAAAACCCAGATAAGTGTATCCGTGCCATTGAATCACAACACAGAGATTACATGCTTGTTGATCCTCTTCATTACTGCTAATCCCAGCATATGCATTGGTACACATTCTCATGATCTCTACAGGAATCAGAGCTGACTTATCTTTCTCTGGATTTATGCAAAAGACCGGGGCTCTTTTGAGAATTAACCAAAAGATCAATTGTGTGAAAACAATGTTTTGATGGCATACCAATGGCTGTCTGAGTATGAAATGAGCACAGCTCCAGATTTGACATGTGTCATCCAAGTGCACTCTCCTCCTGTGTCCATGGCAACCAAGAGCATAGCAGAATCTACTGTGGTGCTGACAGCTGATGAGAGCGCTCCGATGTTGTTTCGACTCCGCTCATGATTTGAACCTGAGAATTGATTATCATCAGTGAAGTGGAAGGAAAACATCAGCTGTCAGTTTGCACCAAACATGAAAATGATGATTTTTGTATGCAAGGCATCCACAGAGGTTATGGAAATTGATTTACTTTGTTCACTTGAGGTCAAGATGGTTTCCAGAAAGTGCCAAAACTATTTGAAGCAAGATACTGAAAAGTATCTACAAAATTTCATGTATTTTTCATATACTCACTTGGATGTCTGTGAAAGCCTACTGACAATGATGTGTGAGGACTAGTTGGATAAAATATAAGACATGCTTACAAATTCAACTTTAAAGCACAATTGAACTTCAGAAATGGCTCTGGTAGAATGGGTAAGTCAGTAATGCACACAAAACTGTATTGTTATCTTTCTCAAAGCAAATTTTCAGTATATTGAGAAAATTAACTGTAATATTAAAACAAATATCGCTGCATCCAAAACTGTATACTATATATGTTGGTTATTTTCAAAAATATAAAATTATGTGAATCAAGTAGATAAAGTTTAGCCCATTTTTCCCCACTCTGATGGAGCGGTCAAACTATGGGAAAAAATAGGATCACATGCAACGATAGTAAGTGGAAGCTACCGCCTATGTGGTGGAATTCCAGTTCAGCTGGGAGGAGCCACCAGATTGGTGAGGTCAAGTCACTGACTGTACACAGGTCCGTCTAAAAAAATTAGCATGTTGGGATAAAGGTCATTATTTTCTGTAATGTACTGATAAATATAAGACTCATATATTTCAGATTCATTTGGACACAACTAAAGTAGTTCAAGCTTTTTAATGTTTTAATATTGATGATTTTGACATACAGCTCATGAAACCTCAAAATTCCTATCACAAAAAATGTGTATATGTCATCCGACCAATAAAAGAAAAGTGTCAACCTTAATACAAAAAAAAGTCAACCTTCAAATAATACAGTTTTCACAGGTTACAATAGGAGGGTGTCATATAGTCACAGCACAAGAACACTTACATTCTTCACCAAGTCAAATAAAACAAGAAAATGTTCCTGCCTCACCCAAAAAAGTTCACAAATGTGAAGGATGCGAGCCACTTGTACAAAATCTGTTCCGCTCCTGCCTTCTGAGCCATCGTTCCCATACCACTAGATTCACCTACAGTTTTATAGGCTGTCCGGATGCTGAACCCTTCCCTTCCCTGCCTCAGCTCTGTCCACCAAGCTCTCAGGAACCCTCTAGCCCAATGAAAGACCACTCGTGTACTATGCCATTTGCACACATCTGCTAAAAAAAGCAATACTCTTTGAATTACTTAGTTACTATTATTTTTGCTTCTGTACCACTGCCCTTTTCACAAGCTCTTTGTCTTGACGGTTTTTCACTGAAAATACCTAACTGTCTCAGTACCCAACCTTGCTTACGTATTTCCTGTTTATTCAATGTTTACTCCAGTGGTTAGATGTTATTTGTTCCTTGCTCATTAGTAATTGTCTGTTTTGTTGTCCTGTATTGTCTTTGCTCTTGTGATTTCGATAACTTTTATGTCTTGTACAAGACTTGACAATAAACCAACTTTGACTAAAATTGGGCGTTTAAATAATTAACATTTACAGCTGATGATGTGAAGAATTCATGAAAATCAATAAATAAATAAATAAAGGTCAGAATATCTAGAACACCTGCTCCATGGCAGCGTAATCTAAAGGAAAGCACTCATATTTTAGCCAGAAAAGAAAAATTCTATTAATTTCACATAACTTCAAAGGAAAGGCCAAACGGCTAACCCTCCCTCTGAGATTTGACCTGAGTCTGCAGCAGACCACTATTTTTACATCATTTTCAATTATCATGTAAAAGAGGCCAGACCCCCTGAGGAAGGAGCTCAAATTCCACACCAAATCCTTTTTATAGACACTATCATTTCCCATGTTATGCTCTTTTTAAGTGGTTGATATAAAAGAGTTTGAAAATTATTCACAATTATAATCAGCAAGTTAATTCTCAACTTCACGATATTGTACATACCGCATTAAACAACACAGAGGTGGTACCTAGGAACTTAAGTTTCTTTTACTAACAAGACAAAAAAACCAATGAAGGGAAAATGGGAGGATCAGGATGGACCAATGCTAAGCGAGCACATGGCAACCAATGAACCACAGCCATGTGCTCGCAAGGCAGACATAGAACTCAGACCATTTGCAAAAAAGGTGAAAAAAGACCAACAAAACCTAGAATAAAAACTAATTCCACGATTTTGTGACAGTACAGAATAAGCCAGACCGGAAGTAACAGAATTCTAAACTCAACTGCATAAGGAAAGATGAAAACAACACCCAGTGACACAATCGAACCTGTAAAGAAACAAAACAAAACAGAACAGAGCAAAAGGCAAATGTTTCAACAGAGTAAAACATATAGAAAATGGTAACAACCTGATACTGGGTTTGATTCGCTACGTAATAATATGTGTTGAGATTGATTTCTAAGCGTTACCTCTGAGGAAGGTGCGGTGGTGAAGTGGGTAGTGCAGTCACCTTTAGTAAGAAGGCTGCTGGTTCGAAGCCAGCCAGGGGTTTTCTTGAGATGAGTTTTGGATGTTTTCACTAAGTACAGTGGAGGTACACCAGTGCTCGGGTGGGTTTCCTCCAGGTATATCAATTTTTTGAGTTGAGGAAAAAAAATACAAAATTTTTACTCTAAATATAAAGTGGCATTTTCACGTAAGATATAAGTGTAGCATTGATAAAAAAAGCATATTTCCAACACAACAGCTAGTCAAACACACACACACGCACGCACCCACACACGCACACCCACACACACATATATATATATATATATATATATATATTTAAGAGTCAGAACTGCACAAATGAATATTGTGCACAATCAACCACCCACATGCCATGTTGAGCAAAAAATGTGTAAAGTTGTACAAAGTTGTAAAACTACTTATTATCTTGGGGGAACATGGAGAATGTGCCTCAAACGTCTTCGTTTACAGACTACACCCATATGATTCTCCACGAAGAGCACCTTAATATATCACACAAAGGCATATTTAGGCAGATAGAGTTAGGTTTTTTTAATTCCGCCCCAATTGGGGAAATTTCAGATTAACTTTATTATTCCAAATCAGGCACTATTTGGCAAACTGCCAGGATCTAACAGATTCTATTCTGCCAGGATCTAACAGATCCAGGGCATTACTGTACTTAAGCAGCTTTTTCAAGTATTTTAATATGGGGAGACTTTTTACTTTAACTTTACCCTTTAGTCAAATATTCCTTTTTATTTATGGATAAAAACCAATCAGTGTAAAGCCGACCTCTGTTTCGAAATGTTCCCATGGTGGTCTACTGAAACGCAATTTTAGTACAGTATCAGTTCAACAGCAACATTTTTTGAGATGCCGGTATCTTTCACTATATTGTGGTACAATATAGTGAAAGAAAACTTGAGAACCTGTTAATACAAACTTTTTTTAAAAACTTGCAACTATGTTAAAAAAAGGCCTGCTCCGAAATTCTGATATTTCATTTGGTTCGAAAGGAAATTTAGATTCAAGCTTTTGAGCTCATGATCAAATAAATGAAGTGTCAACTTCATAAGTCTTTTCACATATAAGAGTCTTGACAAAAATGAAAATGGCATATTATAGCCATAATAAATCATAATGCTATGGATATTAAGTGCATTTTAAGACAAATATTTCAGTACTTTTACAGAAATTCTGAAGGGAGCACAAAAACTAGATGTTACAAGCTATATAAATACAATGTGAACATCAATGTTTATTGCATCTCACTGTGAATGATGGTGAATGTATGACACAAGAAATCGTAAATCATTGGAAAGATCTTCTGATTATTTTAAAACCAGAGCAAAACTTAACAAGCCGTTGAAATTTTTCTTGCAGTTTCCAAGTGAGGCTGAAAGGTAAATTAAGAGGGAACAGGCCCTCAGATTCCCACGGTCAAATGTTTTTGAATGCATGATTGAATAAAAGAGTGATAAAGTGCCATTGTCCACGATAATTACTTGAGAGATGCGCTCTTGTCATGCACTAAATGCTGCAAAGTTTAGTGTGACACTGCCTTAATGATTCAAGACTCTGGGGGTTCATCAAAGTGGCTTGGGCTCCTGGAATGACTGACAGATAAATTAATGTTGTCAAGCTAGGAGATGAATGATCCAATCCCCTTTGAGCCATGGCTGCAGGGCTGAGGGATGAGACAGCCCTCTTCTCTGAGGTTTTGGCCTTTCATCCTGTCAGCTTCACATCTGTGAATGTCTCTCAAAGACAGAAACAATGCTTAAAAACAAGCGCTGGGGAAAAAGGACTTAAGAGGTTTTAGAAGGTTTTACCAAAAAACCTCTGAAGTGGAACCAGGACATGAGGTAGCAACTTCTGGAAAAGCACATCAATACATAAAAAGAGATCACTAGACATGATCGCATTGGTCTACACACCTTTATTGAAATTCCTTGGCTTTCTCAGGTGGAATATAAAGCAGGCTCACATGGGGAATAGGATTGCAAATACTTCATTTGAAAAGAAAGGCCTTGAAGATAATCCCAGTATAGCTTGTAACTCAGCTGGAAAGTTCATCAACTACGTGCTACAAGCTAGTGGTGTAAATAAAATCCCATAGTATATGGTGCCAATCTACAATCAGGTGTTTAAGAAAGTTTTGAACTTCTGCTTCACCAAATGTTTTTCTGAAGTTGCTAAGCCTCAGATATATACCATCACCATGCCAAAGGACCATCAACGAGTTGTATATTTATTTTAAGTATGTGAGGTAGGGGGTCAATTAAGTCTAAGCAATATATATATATACAGGAACATCTGTGCCGAGTATGGGCTGGAAGTCCCAAGTCAAAGTGGGACAACACCGAAGGTGGTTGAGAATGACCACGCTAAGATCCTGTGGGACTTCCAGATCCAGACGGACAAACAGATAATGGCTAACCAACCGGACATTGTAGTGGTGGACAAACAGAAGAGGACAGCGCTAGTGATAGATGTCGTCAGGAAGAAAGAACATGAGAAACTAGAGAAGTACCAAGGGCTGAGAGAAGAACTAGAGAGGGTGTGGAAGGTGAAGGCAACAGTGGTCCCCGTGGTCATCGGAACACTCTGAGGTGTGACCCCCAAGTTGGAAGTTGGTGTGACCAAGTTGGCAATATATATATATATATATATATATATATATATATATATATATATATATATATATATATATATATATATATATATATATATATATATATATATATTGCTAAGACTTAATTGACTTCCTACCTCACATACTTAAAATAAATGTACAGCTCCTTGATGGTCCTTTTTTGCACATTTATTTCAATAACTTGGTTTTCTTTTTTTTTTTTTTGTATTTCCTTGTGTTTGACATGAAAAGAAATATGGAAAAGAGCAAGGAAGGACTTTATGTCTATTCCTTCCCCCCGGGCTTCCAATTTAATTTTGTAACTCTCTAGGTATCTTGTGTATATATTTACCATCTGACTATACTGAGTTTAGTTTCATTTATTACATTTAGTTTCATTTATTCCTGCTCCTTTGGAGAGGTCTTATGTTATTCAGGTTTTCCCTTTTATGTTTGCTTTTGTGTTTATATTACTTGTTTTTGTGATCAATAAATATGGCTATCAAGCAAACAGTTAATTTGGACGATACTGATTGTTTATTATGTTGGCTTGCAAAGGCAACATATTGTTATTGCTCCTATTTTTTTTTTTACAGCGCTACACCTCCTAGCCCGTTCGAGCTACAGCCATGAAACTTTCCAGAGTCATCCAAACTGTTCTGACTCGAGTTGCTATATCTCATCGGACCAATTGGACCAGCGATTGACTTTCAATGGCCCATTGAAATGAATGGTGCATGAATCCCATGGATCCTGTTGTGAAAGAGCTTCTGTAATTGGTTGACACTGGAAAGTCATACCAGCAATAAGGAAGCAAATCACTTATCCAGCCAATCATGGCATTGTGAATTAACATAAAATCATTAAGCCACATCCACTTTTTGACATAACTTTGGATGTCAAATATCTTCAAAATGGAACACAGTAGAGACATAGGGGTTGCATTATTTTATTCTAAAGGGAAAGTAACATGATGTCACTGACTCCTCCATAGCAACCAAATTGTTTACTATAGCAACTAAATTGCCATATCTCCATCTTAGCTTAGGAAAATGCTAGGGACTTGGGGGTTGGAAAGCTTCACCCATAGTGACAGTTGAAGCATTATATTATGTCAATGACACCTCCATAGCAACCAGACTGGTTACCATAGCAACCAATATAGCATGTCTCTATCTCAGCTTAAGAAAATCATAGAGGTCGCTGTATTTTACTCGTATTCATATACAGAACAATATATTAGGTCAGCGACCCCCATACTAACCAGACTGGTTACCATAGCAACCAATATGGCACATCTCTATCTCAGCTTAGGAAAGTCATAGCGATATGGAGGTTGATGTATTTTACTCGTATTGATATGGGGAAAAATATATTAGGTCAGCAACCCATCCATAGCAACCAGACTGGTTTCCATAGCAACCAATACGGCGCATCTCTATCTCAGCTTAGGAAAGTCATAGCGACATGGTGGTTGATGTATTTTACTCGTATTGACATGGGGAACACTATGTTAGGTCACTAACCCCTCCATAGCAATCAGACTGTTTACCATAGCAACCAATATGTGCATCTCTATCTCAGCTTAGGAAAGTCATAGAGACATGGGAGTGGGATTATGTTATTGTTGCGGAGTTGACAACACAAAAAATAGGTATTAACAGCACCAACGCAAGCCAACATCGAAGTATGCGTGCAAACTTTAAAATCTAGTTTCAGGTATGTTGTTTACATGAGTAAATCTGTGTTACAAGTTAAACGTACCATCTATATATAGCTCTGGTCATGTGATCTTGGCTCTGCCACATTGTTCATGTAAATAATAGTTAACACTATAGTGGTCTGCTAAACTAAATAATTTAACAAAAGAGCACAGATTCTCACAAATTGTTATGATACTTAAGGCAAACATATTCCATGAATTGTCCCCAGTTCTTTTTAGCTCTGACTGTGCCTCAAAACACAGAGACCTAAGTCACCAAAAAATAAAATAACAGACAAAAAAAACACAAAATCTCTAGATGAGCTGAATCCTAACGCCAGGAACTCAGTGTGCAATGAAAACATCTCTTCAGTAGGAGAGTTACCAAGTGTCCTTGTAAAGATGGAGCTGGTGGTGGATTCAGAATGCTGGAAGAATTAATCCAGAATCCCAAATTAATTTAGCTGTCTGGGGCCTTTTTCAGCTTTTTTTTCACACATTTACAATGTGTTCTAATAAATTATCCTTAAAACAGTTTTGTGTGGTAATGATTGATATAATATTTTAAGTACAACCTCAGCTTCTTTTTTTCAAATTTTTTTCATAACATTTCACAACAATCCTTAAATTGTACAAAAAAAAATACAGTTCTGAGTTTAACATTCTGTCAGTTGTGTACTGCAAAAATAACGAATTGTTTTTATGTTTTCTACTAAAAATCAAAAGTGTTGAGACAAAATAAAAAAACAATTCCCCCCAACATGCAAAGACAATTTCAAAACTGTATTAACTGTATTAACTCTAAAAAGAAACAGGCAAACCTCTCCTAACCTACACACACTCTCCAAGCCCTTTGTGCTTTTTTTGTGCCAGAATTTGAAAAACGCAAGCCATATCACAGGTCTTGAACTTTCCAATTGTTATCCCTTCTTTTCAGCATTAGATGGAAGCTATTTGGGGTCTTCAAAATGAAACTGAAAGACGATTGTGTATTTTCTTACATTTAATTTTTAATTACCTTGCAAATAATGTGTCACAACACTTGTAATGTTCATTTAAAATAAAAAAAATATCAAAATTTGGTACATTTTGTTATTATGTTTGAAATATATTGGCAAATTTGTCAGTGCGCATGGACTTCTAAGTGGACTTCTAAAAACCTTTTCTTGAGACACCAGTTCCTCAAACTCAGGGACATTGGTGACATTGTACTTTTGGCCAGAGCCTGAATAATCACAGATGGCCTAATACAACTCTGTTGCCCTCAGTGAGCCTTGTGTGAATTTTTTTTTTTTGCATTGCTACTTTAGGTTTTAACAGAGTTCACCCCAAAAGCCTCTCTTTATGCAGGTACACTGCATAGTAAATCACGGTAATTAAACGTACTCATTATCGTTGATGAGATGAAGATAGAGTCTGAGGAAAAGAAGAAGAAATGGCCACCATTTATTAAAGGGTTGCGTTCTGATTTACAGCGTGTCAAAAGCAATATTGCACGTTGATGATGCTGTGTCAAATGCAATTGAGTCTCCATTACCGCCCCATAAACATAATAAAGGAGCTAACACAAGAAAATGGCTCTTGACACAGAAACACAATAATCAGTCATGGTTAAATGGACTCAAATAGCCATGTTTTCTGTGTGTATTAAATTAGGGCATATTTATCTGCCAGTACACAGTGAGATTTCATCAGGATTAGTGTTCAGGGGCTCTCAGAGGCCGTTCAGCTCTCTACATCTCTCCTCTAGTCAGTCCCACTGGCTCGTGGTGGGCTTGAGAGTGCTTGTGGCTAAATCCCTTCCCGGGCGACCACTGTGCCCTCAGTCTGACACAGGCTCAATGCTCATAATACTCCTCATACGATTTCAACAAAGTGAAATTATTCCTCATTGGGCTAAGAGAGTGTAGTTCATTCAGATTTAGTCCAGGCTATACAGGCTAGAGTCACTTTTCCCATTTTTGTGTTTCATTCTTTATAAAATAATTAATAATTTTTCTAGAACACAAAAACTTTGAGGAGTTTTTGTTCACCCTGAACTTATCTAAATATAATTTAATAAATTAAAAAAAAAAGCACAATTGCACAAAAAGTGCTTGGAGCTGTGTACAAGGTTTACATTTTCTATGCAATTTAAATTTTTTTTTGACCTTGTCTTTACTTTTTGGGTACATTTTTTGTAATAAAATTTTGTTCTTTATTTAAAGTTTGTACTTTAGATTTTTTATATAAACATAAAAATAGCTTGGACACATTTTGGGGGATTTTTGCTGTATAAAATGGCAAAGTTTTCTATTTTGGAATTGTATTCTTTGTACAATTTCAGCATTGCTGAAGAATTATTGTGCAGTTTAATGAAAAAAAAAACTGGGATTGTACTAAAAATGATATAAGGTATTGACACAAACAACGGTTTTGTATGTAATTTATTAGAGCAAATTGTAAAGCAGCACAAACGCTCATAAAAGGCCCCAGAAGTCTGCCATTTTTGGACCTTTTCTGCGGAATGACGGTAAAATCCTGCAGCTATTTGAGGAATGGTATGCTGTCACTTTTGGTAGGGTTGGCCTTTTTTTAGATTTTATATGAATTTTTTAAAAGTCAAAAAGTTCCCATTGAAATCAATATGACAGATTATTTAAATCCAACAAACCCATCAAAAGAAGTCACTCTCTCTTGCAGCCGCAGCACAAACGTGAGAGACTTTTAATACAAACACCCTTTCCTTAGTTTTCTAAGAGCTCAACTTCCACAACTTTTTCATCTGTTTTCATCAAAATTGAGTCAAACATACAGAGCATGCTTGTTTCAAGCCCACTAGCAATGGCAGTGCTGTAAAAAGCATTTTAAAAGCAAAAGAGTTGACTTGAAAAGCAGGTTTTGATATTTGGAAACCTAGCTATGACAAAGTTTAAGCAAAATTCTAGACTTGTGCCCTGCTCCTATCAGCATGATCATATTTAAAAATATTAATCCTGAATAAACTGCACATTGCAATGATTGTTATTACAACCACTGGTTCTGATTGGCAGAATCTTCTCTCAGCCTTCGGCGGTGGTGCACGCTCTTTCTCTTACTCCCTTTCTCTTACTCCTTACTCCGGGACGGCGGCACCTATTGTGTCAAAGATAGAACTCACTTCCTACCCGAGAATAGCGGTCTCGCATGCCCGACGGTCTGGGGTTCCTCTTCCTCGGCCTCCGACGAAGATCCCGACATGGGCCCGAGCCCCGCTGGCCATGGCAGAGAGCGCGGGGGCACACCACCCCTGCCCTCATCTGACCATCTCCCAGGGTCCTTCCCTGGTGATTCCGCCCACAAGTCCGCCTCCGGGCGGCCCCGCCATGGGGACCATCGGCACGTCCCGACCACGACCCCTGTCAGCTTACCTGGGAGCCTGGCGGAAGCTTCCCGGGGTCTCACAGTGGGAGGTCTGGACAATCCGGCAGGGCTACACGATTCAGTTCGTGTCCGTCCCCAGGTTTCGAGGTGTGCTTCACACTCCTGTTCCCCGAACAGGCGCCTCATTCCTGCGAGAGGAGATCGACGCCCTTTTAACAAAAGGTGCGGTCGAGCCGGTACCCCCAGCCGATATGGAACGAGGGTTTTACAGCCCATACTTCCTGGTCCCCAAGAAAGCAGGCGGGCTGCGACCAATCTTGGATTTGAGGCGTCTAAACCGGCACCTGGCCAAGTACTGGTTCAAGATGCTGACGGCCCGCTGCATTCTACCATGCATCCGTCCTGGAGATTGGTTCGCAACAATCGACCTGAAGGACGCGTACTTCCAGGTAGAAGTGGTTCCAAGGCACAGACCCTTTCTAAGGTTCTGTTTCCAGGGCCATGCTTACCAGTACAAGGTCCTACCCTTCGGTCTTGCCCTATCCCCTCGCACCTTTACGAAGGTTGTCAGGGTCGCGCTAGCCCCGCTCCGCCGGGCAGGCATTCGGATCCTGGATTACCTCGACGACTGGCTTCTCATAGCCTCGTCCAGAGACCAGTTGATCCGACACCAGGGCAAGGTGCTTTCGCACTTAAACCGTTTGGGTCTGAAGGTCAACTGGGAAAAGAGCCACCTCACCCCCGTGAGAGTCATCTCTTTTCTCGGGATGGAGCTGAACTCCGAGAGCATGCTGGCGCGATTATCGGTAGAACGCACCAGGGCCTTGCTGACCGCACTCTTCGCAGTGTCCTCTCGACCAGTGGTCAGACTGAAGTTAATTCAGAGGCTCCTGGGGCATATGTCAGCCGCAGCCCCAGTCATTCGACTCGGGCTCCTGCGTATGCGACCACTGCAGCAATGGCTTCTCGCGCGAGTTCCGAGTTGGGCATGGCGTCAGGGAGCGCTACGTCTGCCCACGGCAGACATGCTCCCTTACCTGAAGGTCTGGAAGACGGAGTGCTTCTGAGGTCTGGGGTGCCTCTTTCGAGCCACCCCAACCGTGTGGTGGTCACCACCGATGCCTCCAAGACTGGTTGGGGCGCCGTGTGCGGTTCCCACCGAGAGTCCGGTGCCTGGACGGGAAGACGCTCTCGCTGGCACATAAACTGTCTCGAGCTAGTTGCAGTCATTCTAGCGCTACGGCGCTTCTGCTCGCTCCTCCGGGGGCGGCACGTGCTGGTCAGGACCGACAGCACTGCGGTAGTAGCGTACATCAACCACCAGGGCGGTGTACCCTCCCGCTTCCTGCACTACCTCGCCCAACAGCTGCTCCTCTGGAGTTAGAGCGACTTCCGTCGCTCGAGCCTTCATATCTCTGCGGAGTGTAACAGGATCGCGGTTCCGCCGTCCAGATTCCACCCCTCGACAGGAGATTGGCGACTCCATCCTCGGGCTGTTTAGCAGATTTGGGACATCTTCGGCGAGGCCCAGGTACCTGCTGCCTCCCGTGTGAATACCCATTGCCAGCTCCTATTCCTGTCCCTGGCTCCTCTCGGGACAGATGCGCCGGCTCACTGTTGGCCCAGGAACAAACGCTTATGTGCGTTTTCCCCAGTGAAGCCTCCTAGCACAACCTCTGTGCATGGTCAGGGGGGACGAGCGCGGGCTACTCTTTCGCCCTCTTCTGGCCGAACAGAGTATGGTCTCCAGACCTCTCTGCGCTCGTGACAGCCCCCCCTTGGCCGATTCCCCCTGAGTCCAGATCTGACTCAAGGGGGGGGGATACAGGCACCCGCGGCCAGACCTCTGGGCCCTACTTGTATGGCATATCTGTCCGCGGTGGACCCCGAGCCTCTACCACCCCTCGCGGTGACTACCTATACTATGCGTTAGCCCCCTCCACTGAGTGTGCTACGCTGGCAAGTGGGGTCGGTTCGTCGAATGGTGCTCTTCCCGCCAGGAAGACCCCGGGACATGCCCCATCTGAGTCGTGTTGACCTTCTCCAGGAGAGGTTCGATCGGGGGCTGTCCCCATCGTCCCTCTAGGTCTACGCTGCCGCTATTTCTGCCTTCCAACTCCGGGTTGAAGGGAAATCAGTGGGCAGCCACGCACTGACGGTGAGATTTCTCAAGGGGGCTAGGCGCCTCCGGCCTCCTAGACCACCCTCCATTCCTCTTAGGACCTCTCCGTCGCCCTTCGGGGCTGCGGAAGTCACCTTTTGAGCCCTGGCATTTGGCAGAGCAGCGTGTCCTCTCACGGAAGACCGCACTCCTGCTTGCTTTGGCCTCAATTAAGAGGTTGGGAGATCTCCAGGCACTGTCCGCCGACGAATCCTGCCTGGAATTCGGCCCTGGTGATTCTCTGGTTACCATCAGACCCAGGCCCAGATTCATCCCCAAGGTCCCATCCGTCCCCTTCCGGGACCAGGTGGTGACCCTGCAAGCTCTGCCCCGGGAGGAGACAGAACCAGCCCAGGGTTCGTTATGTCCTGTGCGAGCTCTCCGGATCTACTTGGACAGAACCCGGGAGCTTCGTCGCTCCCAGCAGCTCTTCATATGTTTCGGAGGCCAGCGTAAGGGTTCCGCTGTCTCCAAGCAAAGGCTTGCCCACTGGCTAGTGCGGCTATCCACCTAGCTTATGAGGCGTGTGAGGTTCCCTGCCCTCTCCATCTGAGGGCCCACTCCACTCGCGCCATCGCTGCCTCGTGGGCGTTGGCTAGAGGGGCCTCACTCGCCGACATTTGTAGAGCTGCGGGCTGGTCTACACCTAACACAATCATCAGGTTCTACAACCTTGATGTAGGCTCTGTTCCCTCTGCGGTCCTGAGTGGTGGCAGTCACCCTTAGGGGACGGAGCAGGTGTAAGCTTGCAGTACTCTCCTCGTCATCAGGAGAAGTACACCTTTCTAAGAGCTCCCCCTTCGGGCGGCTCTCCCATCCTCCCCCCTTCGGCATCTGACTGAGCAGAGCAGTCAGCGCTGCCAGGTTCCGTGTGGTGGCTTTGCTCCGGCCTGGTCCCCGCAGAACTAGGGTACAGATCTGGGAGTCCCTCTCTGGCGCTCCCTTTCTATGTTCTTATACAGCTCCCCCTTCAGGTGGCTAGTATGAACCCGTTCCGTTACTCCCCTTGCTTTTGGCGCGTAACGATGACTTCCGTCTCTGCCTCCTCTCTCTTGCAGAACGATGACCCGCTGGTAGCCCTTCGGGCCTCGACGCGATCTCCGCCACTCCTCCCTGCGGGTCGAGGGGTGCCTCCTTCTGGTCGTCAGCATCAACCAAGTACAGCAGAAGCTCTCAGTGTTGGACGACTTCCCCGTCAATGAGTATTCCGGGCAGGGGCAGAAGGAGTTCCCATTCAGGTACTAACGGCCTCTTACTAACCCCTCTCTTGGGTTTAGTGCCGACCTGTCTGGATGGACTTCGGGCATGGCCCTTTAAAGAGGCTCCCATTCAGTCGGTCTAATCCCGACTAACGTCTCCGGGACCGACTGAAAGGGAACGTCTAGGTTACTTGCGTAACCCCACGTTCCCTGAATAGGGAACGGAGACGTTACCCTTCGCCATGCCCTGGAAGTCATGGATCTGAGGTAAGCTGGGAGGTAAGTGGGTCCAGCTCCTCGGAAAATTCCATACTGGAGGCTTAGGCACGCCCGGCTTTATACCCGGCTGATTGCTAATCAATCACCTACGCCTGCAAATTAATTTGCCCGTTGATATGTTCGTCAGCCGCTCTCACGGTGATTCGCTCCCATTCAGTCGGTCTAATCCCGACTAACGTCTCCGTTCCCTATTCAGGGAACATGGGGTTACGCAAGTAACCTAGACGTTTTTGCATTAGCAAAAGGCCTTTTTTGTAGATATTAATTTACTTGCATCCTAGAACACGTAGCACGTAGAAACCCGATATACATATATTGCTTTTGGAAGAGGGAAACTGGTCTTGGGGAGCGCAGACACTCAAGACAGTTCTAGGATGTGATCATCCTGAACCACTTTACAGCCAGATTTTGGTTAAGGAATTCTAGAATAACCAAAACAACATTGGGATTCATTTGGTAAATGCGCTTCAGTCTAAATTTGTTTTTTCTTATCAGATAAAAATCATACTCAGTTGTGCAAATAAATTTTTACTTATGTGCACGTTTGTGTTTCCATCCACTAATCACACAAAAGTTATTTGTAGTATGCAAAATAAAAATTTAATCTAGTTCCATAAATAAAGTCTATGTTGGTACTTTGTTGGTTTGGTTGGGTAAGGATGCTGCATTCAAACTCGAGAGCACATCTAGGTTGACCAAAAAAACATAGTAAGACAAGTGAACTCTGGAGTTTGTTGTACAAACATGGTCAGAAATGAACTAAATCAGACCTAGATAAGCAAAAGTTTGAGCATTATACATAAATACATTTGTCTTAATGAAGTACTTTGATCTAAGCCAGTTTCCACAATAAACTGGAAGGCAACGTGAGTTTTTGAAATGTATTGTTTATCTTCAGTGATTCATTCAAACTATGTAATAAACAATGACAAGGGGTGGAATCTGCCAGAGACAGTGCCATCTCTTTATTCTGAAAGAAGTGCCAGTCAATAACTTGTCCTCCTTTTATTTACTTCCATTAGTGTCTGTGGTTTAAACGTCTTAGCTCTGATCTAACGTGAAGCATTTTTATTTTTAGGTTTTCTTAACTGTTGTCAAAGAAAGCTGCCATTACTCAATGATGGTCACTCCTGAAACACATTCACTTCACTCTAGCAGTGTCTCTTAACTGAAGGCTAGAGGAGTGAGCTTCATCCGAAGTTTTTAATGAACTAAATCTCACTGTCTTCTCTGAAGACGGCCAGCGTGAAAGCACCTATATAATAGCAAAAGTAAAAAGAAAAGATAGAGAAATGTGCTATAAACTGGTGCAAGAGAATTATGCCATGGATGTCCTTCAGTCTCCCCAGCGTTATGGCTGATAAATTCTCTTAAAGTGTGTGCTTGTTAAAAGGGAGGAAACATTTACAGCATGCATGTCCAGTTATAAAAAGTAATTATAATTTGACATGCCATTTAATACAATTTGACTGTAATTATAGTACGTTTGAATGCTTAATAGGAAGTGACAGTCTTTCACACCGTCCCATACTTTCTCTCCTCTTCTCTCATTTAAAATTCAATTATTATTCTTTCTTTCAAAAATGGTTTGCCATTGATGAGCTCGTAAAGGAACACTACACTTTTTTGGCCCATTCTATAAATCCCCCTGAGATAGTAAGCATAGTAATGGTTTTCCCATTTTAGAAACCAATCCGCAGACTGCAACTCCGGTGATAGCACTTTTAGCATCACTTAGCATAACTCATCCATTTAAACCAGTAGTATTTGACTATAAGTTGATTACGAGTTTTTGAATACCGACAAGATTATCAATCAATCTACTATCACAACTGTAGGGAATTCTCCAAGGCCTAAGAAATGAATGCAATTCTCTCATCAAACATTAAAGCTATGTCCACCAATCCACCAATACAATTTTTTCCACACCGCATACAAAAAAATCTGCAACAACATGGGTCCGTTTAAAAAAAAAAAACTCATTCATCCAAACGGACACTGAAAAAACCCTGAAAGGCTGTGATGACTTTTCCAGTCCAATGCAAGAAAACTCCAGCAGTTCCAAAAAGGTCCAATTCAACCCTGTCACACCCAAGCAGTCACTACACCTGCAATTGATTCAATAAATTTCAGTACTAGCAAAAGAAATCAGAACGTCAGAAACTCAAGAAGGTCCTGTATTGTTTGCAAAGAATTCCCTTCACTGTGGTCTAACAACAATTCACACTGTGCGAATCCCAACTCCAAAGGTGGCATTTGATTTATAGCATTTGTAAAATGATTATTTAGCACTGCGTGTGCATAAACACAAGCTCCTGTTCGGTGATCAAATAGTAAACATGCGTATACAATCTAGTGCATGCTTTAAGCTACAATAGTGGAATAAACAGTAACATAATCTTCGCTTCGGCAGCCATTAGGCTTCCTGTTTGCAAACTCAGTAGTGACAGAGCATGACAACAACCGTAAACTCCACCCACTGAACACAAAACAACCCCGGTTTCACTGGACACCTGTTGGAAAGCAATTAAAATACCATTCACCTTGGCCGACGTTTTCAAACGGTTGCATGACAATGGTGCTGGGGTTACATGTGGACAGGCCCATTTTCAAAAAAACCAGGTACATGTGGTCAGGGCCTAAATTCACATTATCTACAGACGTCATGGGACTTCCACCTCAGGATTTCTTTCTGTAGTGCCATTAGACCTTTCAACCCACCCTAAATCAAGAAAAAGCTTTCCTGCTCTTTTCGTGACTATTATTTGCTCTAAAGAGCCTGGTACAAACCTCTCCACGAGGTCAACTCATCAAAACCTAACTCTAAATCAATTCCAGGATAAGCAATCTTCAATTAGCTTGGCATGAGAAAATCAAGAGAGTTACCCTTAGATATCAGTGAGTACTCCAGGAATGCCCCCCCAGACCCTTTTGTTCACATAAGTAACAGTCACATCTGATAAGGACTCAGAGCTTCGTTGAAAACATGATTATTTTTATGAACAATGAATTAAACCACAAACAGAGACCCAACAATGAAGTTCCTTTATGTAAACGAACATAAACATTGAACCTTTTATAATATCTCAACAGTTTTATCAGATGAATCATGTACAACCTCTTAAATGCAATCTCTCTACTTTAAGAAATATGAATGCTCATATAAACATACAAATACGTGTGTGAATGAAGGTTTTCTCACTTTGTTCTAAGTTTTGCTTTTAATTAGTTACTTAATGTGATTTAAGTATTATAAAATGAGTTAAAGCCAGTGCTTCATTTGTTATCTGCTGCTAGCAAGAACTTTGATTACGATCGATTGCCCTCTGTGAGATAATCTGTAGTTTGATTGGACCGACCGCCCTCAAGGAGGTGGACTCAGAGACTCTAAATGCTGCACAATAATACCAAAAACTCTTTTTAAAGATGTAAACTTTGTTACAAGTCTTTCTCTAAGTTCTAAAGATGTTCTCGCAAAGTTTTATAAAGTTCTGAACAAAATGCTGTCATAAGAATCAGAGCGCAAGTAATCAGAAGCAGTGAACTGTACTGGTACAATGTCAAGGTCTTAAAAGCTTTATTGATAACTCAATGCAAAGGTGAAAATAATGTTTGATTGATGGTTCCTCGGGTCAGTCCTACGGTAAATGCCGAATCTCAGAATTACTCTTTCTCTCTCAGAATGAATGCTAGCTGCTTGTTTTAATAGTATTTGTCCTTTTAGGTATTTTCCAATATTATAAAAATGACGTAACTCATAATGTTTTGCAAGTTGTTGTGGTATTCTGTAGATCTACTGCTACGGTGCTCTTAGTTGGTAGAAATAATGAACATTTTAACACTATAAATTAAATATACTCTAAAATCTATTTTAAATCTTCTAAATAATTCCCTTTGAGTGAAATTGATTTGATTCCCTTAATATATAGTAGATTTTTTATGTTTTTTGGTCAACAATCAATCATGAGTCTTGAAATGATTCGGAATCAATGTCCGGGACATTGAGTCGACTCATTTGAATCACTTAATAATTATACCTCTAGGTAAAATTGAATAACTATTCCTCGCTACACAACCTCCTAACACTCAACACTTGACATTATATTCACTCACCTTACATTCATTCAGTGTCTGGTCAACAGTTTGACTCCTTCCTGTGATTCACTTCACGGAAGCAACTTACCCATGCAATCTCCTTACCGGCTATTGGAGCATAAAAAAAAAATGCTAATCCTCAAGTTTTGGGAGCTTGTTTGCCAGCATCATAGGAATAATTTAATTTATTTTCATGTCGTCAGTACCATTTTAAATCATAACCCAGTGTAAATACAGAGGGTTTAAAACATTCTTATTAAGTGCATTCAATGGCACAAAATTACTAATCCAAACTGATTAGTTTAGTGTACGGAGGAGTCATCTCCTGAAACTATTGAGAGCCATATCACAGCCAGATTGTGTGACCCATTGAAGCATCATTATGATCCTCCCGATTATCATTTGGCCTCGGAAATTATAATTCATGCCATCTCCAGATGGCATCATGCCCTCGGTACAGCACACAAAAGAGCCCGGAAACCAAAAGCCTCCATCTCAACCCATTCAGATCTATCCAAGGTATTGTTCCTCCTTACAAATATTCAAAGATTGAAACAAAGATCAGAAATATTGATTCAGCATCCCTCATAAATGTGCAAAATGGTTGATATGGTGAAAATAAAAATCACATTCTATCTTTCATCACCATCTGCCTTTTCAGGCTTCATTAAAAACTCATTCTGTCCTTCCATGAAAGTACAAAATGCAACTTTTTGCCTGCTTTCAATGATGAGGATATCATATCAATTTAAAAGGCTTAATTAACATGCTTCAGGCGTGAACAATTAAACATAATTTCAGACTCAACCTTAGTCAACTTAAGCAAAATCTTGCTGCAAAAAGCTCAAGCGTAGCCGGCTGTGTTTGTAGCCATGTGTTTCAACACTCAGAGCCAGAGATGGTGTGACACGCTGCTCTATTATCCCAGAATAGCACACTTGAAGCTAATTATCGCTGTGTGAGCACAGTGGGCCCTAAGGGCCGGTTCCTCTACTTTAGATATGTGAGTAATGTAGAAGAAGAACTGAGTCTTCCTTACAGAGACACATTTTTCACACGCCGACAGAGCAATGAAATCAGAAGTGTAAATGTTTGTTTCCGTGCACTTACTGTACTAATCGGAATGCAGGAAGCAGGTGTTAAATGCATAGAAATCAATAAAGCATAAGAGCAAACAATTGACATGAAATCAAAAATCATGAAATCATGAAATCAAAAACAGCTGGGTCGGAAGCTTGAAACTGAGTATGGAACAGTAAAGCTACCAAAGGTTTGAGAAAGAAAGTGTTTTGTTATGGCCAGACTGAGCTCAGCAACAAGACTAAAGTTAGCCATACTGAATCAACAAGGTCTTTCCCAGACCTCTGATGCACTGAATTTATTCTGCATCAGCTTGAATGTTGAATTACCATTCGAAAACGAAAGATGTCCAGCAGTATCAAAACTGGCAGAAATCAGTGGGACCCAGGTACACCCATCTAAGCTCAGAAGAAGTTAAACCTCTGATATGGGAACCAAACCAAGTGATTCAAGTATTCACAGATAAGTGCTTG
Organism: Danionella cerebrum; assembly: GCA_007224835.1. NCBI lineage: Eukaryota > Metazoa > Chordata > Actinopteri > Cypriniformes > Danionidae > Danionella > Danionella cerebrum. Next base: position 48,202 of record SRMA01025703.1, read on the forward strand.
ATTTCTCCCAATTGTAAAGGGATACGCCCCGCCATGACAAAAGTGCGAGAAGTGAGATGCGATGACATTAGATCAGGTGGGTTACATATTCTTTGATTTCTTCTCTGTCGACATCTTCTTCTTTCCTGCCTCCTTTTGTGAATTAGAGTGCATCTGTTGTACCGCAAAGGCAGGGAGACTCATTGCATCAATTTTTCCTCAACCCAGATGAAGAGCACCCTGCTGAGAAGCCATCGAAGATTTGTGCAAATCTCAAAACGGGTCAGTGTGTAGCAGCCTTTACACTTCATTGTCCATTTACCTTCACTTCAAGCCACATTGTGCCAACATTCATAAAAAAAACACAATATATGGCCAGTAAAAATAAAGAGGTATTTGCCTCCCTGTGGCACAAAACAAAACCAGATGCACTTGATCACATTTCGACCAACCAACCACTCTCCATGTTCTTTCTGTCTTCCCTCATTGATCTCATTTTCTCCTGCTCCTGAATTGCTGTGGACACTTTAAATACACCTTGTTTGCACTCCCCTCGTCTCACTGTCTCAGCTTGTCTGCAGAAACCCTGTCACAATATGGAGAAATTCTCCAACTTTCAGGATTTAAAACATTTAGGCCATACTAAAATGTAACCGAGATGGAGAGAAAATCTGCCCCTCTCTGGCCCCAGACAAACAACCTCTGACCGATAAAATACTTTCAAGAGCTCTTTGTCCATAACAGGCCTTTCTAGCAGCTTCCATTAAAGAGCAACGCTGATGTGCTTTTAGGCCTCATTACATCCAGGGTGAAGAGCGTTTGGTGAGTAGTGTCACGCTGACCCTCAACTCCACTTTCATTAGCATAATTGTATTTCAAACGATCGGGAAGAGAAGAAACTATCAAAATGCTCATATGCGCTGGAAAATGTTCAGCTCACCTTCAGATATGACAATTGAGGAGAAGAGCGAAGAGAAAATTCATCCGTGAGTCAAAGTGACCCTGATTCCTTCACCTGACAATGTCTTTTGTGTGTTCGCTCTACATGAGCATACGGAAGCACAGCATTTCAAAATTCACAAAATGATCTGCTAATATATCAAATATATTAAAGTAAACATTCCTTGAAATTAACATTACAATGTTTTTTTTCTCTGTAGTTACACTTCTTTTGCTTTTGAATAAAATGAGAGAAAATGAAGAGATGCAAACTGAACCTCTTTAAAAGTGTAGATTACATGAAGAATTGAAGAAGGAGTCTATATCTCTTTCAACCTTTATCTTCTTCAACTTATTAACCAGTCAGAATATCAAGTGATTATCAAGTAAGGACTTTGATTCCCTGATATAAAAGAATCAGGAAGAAAAAGACTTAATGTTGTGATTCACAGAAAGATGGCGCAGAGTCAACCGATACAGAAAAAAAGAATCATTATTGAATCATTATTGATTCAAGTGAATAATTTACTTGCAGTTATTTAGTGACTCAAATATTCCAGTCCTGTGATATAATGGCAACCTGTCCAAGGTGTACCCCTGCCTCTGGCCCATGTGCGCTGGACAACCCCGAAACCCTGAAAGGGAATAAGAGAGAGGGAAAATGAATGAATATTCCAGTCAGACTAGACACAAGGTACTGATTCAAATGTATTTATTTCAGGTGAATTTTTCGAGAACCATCTTCTAGGTAATGATTCACAGATTAAAATATAAAAGAATCAGTTTGAAGATTCTCTGGATTCAATATACAGGCTGCAGGCAAATATTCAATTATTCAGAAGATTCCAAAACAAGCCTCAAGGGGATTATTCACCCATTCGATATATTCAAGAGCCAGGCTAAATATAATTATTCAATCCTTAATCAAAAGAACCAGCTTCCAGTTGATGATTCACTGATTCGAAAACCCGGTTTCAGGTATAGGTTCACTGATTTCAAAGATTCATTAAATCTAGTATGACTAGAGACTAAGAACTCCCTCAAAAGATGCAGTAAGTACCAGCTTGAAAGCAATTATTGTACATTCAGACAAGTGTTCACTCGTTGAAATATGAAACACCAAGTCTCCAGAATTTTTTTTACTGAGAAAGGTCAAAACAATGTGAAAATTGTATCAATAAACCATTCGAGTCTCCCCAAGTATTCATTTGTGCCATTGCACTTTCTTGTGCCAGAATTTTGAAAAATACAAGCACATATCACAGGTATTGTATTTCCAAGAGCCATCCCTTCTAGACGGCACTGATTTTGGATCTGTAAAATAAAACTGAAAGATCATTGTGCATTTTCTCACATTTATATTTGAATTAACTTGCAAATTATGTATCATAACTCTTTTGTGTTTAAAACACAAATTATCAAAACAATTAAAAAAAATTTAAACTCATTGTATTTTCCGGGTACAATAGTTGCTTCCACTTAATTCAAAACAGACACTGTGACTGTCTTCTAAGGGTTAAATAAACAGACTGCCAGTAATTATTCATTGATTCAAAAACAGCCTCCGAGAATTCATAAAATTCAAGAACCAACCCCTAAGAATCCCTAATTATTCAAGTGAGCAAGAAAACAAAAAAACTACACATTATTCCAGTAAAATAGAACTGTGTGAACTGCATAAAAGTCCCTTTATCCCCCGCTGCAATGCCAACGCTCTTCTGACACTCTTCATCTGCTGCTTTTCCTTTCCATCCATCTGTCCATCCATGTTCACTGTCAAAACTGTCTCTTCAATGGATTCCTCCCTCTACCAACTGTCCAATTATAATCTCCAAGCCTCCCTCTGTGATGCTCACCCGCATTCCTGCACACTAGTGTCCGCAAAGCAGCCTTTCTCTGTCTTTCTGTTTAGACACTGCCTCCATCTTACCTTCTTCTCTGTGATTGTGATAAATGGCTCCACAGGCGTCTCTATGGGATGGGCAGTTTTTCCCAGGAGCTCTCAACCATCAATCAAGTTTGTCTCTAGAGTCCAGGTGTCCATAAACATGCACATAAAATAATCTTATATTTTTCCAGCAGTTGGGAGTCTGTCCTTGGCAGACGAGGAATGTCAAATTGGTTCCGAGTATATTAGAAATATGTCCCACAGGAAGCAATGTTTGCAGTAGTTTAAAGACCAGGGGAGCATATCATTTGTCTTGAAATTGCTTTGAAGGCAGGGGAGGCGTTTACAACATGGCACTTATGCAACACACGCTCGCTTAGTGGAGAAAACCCATGGATGACACTTGGAAAAAGTAATAAATAAATGCTACGAAACAATGTCGCAGCACAGTAATGCAGTGTTGACTTTGACATTTCAGTATCTCTGATCAAAACTGAATCGCTAAACTTTACAGCTTTGTTCCAGTGAAAGGGCAAAATGTTTCCGAGCTGCTCATAAACAGCATATGCTGCAAACAATCCTTGGATGCCCTGGAGGCAAAGCTAACCTTGAGGCTCTGGAGCAGATGCTGGAAGAGAAAATGTTGCTGAAAACCTGATCAGAGTTTTTAAAATTGTAATGCTGTGTGTGTGACTTTTTAAGTGAGAGTAATTTGTACATTTGGGTTTGTAGCTTTCAGCACAATTAAACCAGTCTGAAACCAGTTTTAGGCAGTGACATGCAGTCAGGAGAGGCATGGCAGGAAATTAAATCAAAGGAAAACAAATTAATTGCATTATTATATTTCATCAGAAATGTGTACTTTATCATTATTTTTCATTGAAATTCAGCATTTTGGATGTTTCCCTCACATTATTGGCCTCCATTGGGTTGTATGCAATAGACTGTTTTACTGTCTCTCTGTATGTTGGTATTAAATGTTCAAAGTATTTGATGTAGAGTGTTTTTAATTGAAAACTTTTATTGAAACTTTCTTGTACTAAACAATCATAAAATGCTTGCGGAGAAAAACCATGGACGAGTTAAGAGATTACGACACAGCAGCTACAGAATAATAGAATTTGTCATTGTGGAGCAGCTTTCTTCCCTGGTAGACTTTTAAAACTAAAGAAAGAAAAGCAACACTTCTACAAACAAATTATTGATTCCTATCTTCAGGAGGAGTATGGACTTCATTTATAAGTAAAGGTGAGTTCATTCATCAACATTTTTTGAGCTACTGCTTGTATATGTTGAAATGTAATTTTAAACAAAACATGTTAACGGTTGCTTGTCATAATGCTACTCTGCAGTTTTTTTTTTCCAACACCAAGAAACATTCAAAATCCTGGCTAATGCAATCAACATTTCACAGGAGTGAAAAGTAAGAAAAAAAGAGAAAATATATACAATAACAGATTGAATTTTTCATATAAAACTTAAAGCAACATAATAAACTATTTCAAACTGGTAACAATGTAACAATGGAGACTTTACATTGTTGTACATTAAAAGACTACAGAAAAAGCCATATAAATTAAATAAAGAAGGGGGAAGACGTTGGTAGCTTCTCTGCAGGGTTCATGAATCTGATGTCATCTGATTGATGATGCTTGAAATTTCTGCACGTCATTGATTTTGTGTACAAATAAAACCTATAAATCAGCGTTTTTCACATTTATTTTTAAAAAGTCTAAAGATTGTATTGGATTTGTAAAAGGTACCGAAAAAAGATGTTAAGTAACTAAAATTTAATGGAATAACTAATCCCTTAAAGGATAAACCAATTCCTAAGACCTTTCAAAGACTGAAATTTAGTTTTAAAAAAATGGCATTCACACTCACTTATTTAAAACATTCTTAAAGAAAATGAAACCCACATAAAAAAAGCTTATTTTTACCAAAGGTCACCAATTGCCATTTCAAAGTTAAACTTTTACATAACAATATTAAACAAATGATATGTTGTCAATAATTACTTTCATTGTATTTCTAAAAGAATATATAAACCCCTGGTCCATGCTGAGATTACCGTACCCCAGATAGCAGAAGCACAGTCTAGGTTTTTCTTGAATAGATGTGATCTACGAATATCAATGTGTTTATGAACTGCTGAATCAGTTGTAGAGATACATAAAAAAATAGAATAAAGCCATTTGATTAAAAATATGGTGAATTTGTGAGATCCCCAGACTCCAAGGGTGGCTGTATGGAGTAAAAATGTTTGTGCCCATTTCACAAATAAATTAGCTGCAGCTATCAATTTAATTGATAATCGATCTAATCTACAATTGAATAATCAGATGAGGTCAGAAAAACAGTATGTATTGCATTCAAATCAATTTACAAATGACTATACTTTTTGGCTGACTAACAATTATTATATCATTTACCAGAAATAATTATATGATGACAGAAGAAGAAACAACTGGCCACATCTGTTTCAGTTGAGTGGGTGGATTTACGCTCACAAATCCTTCAATTCAATGTTGATTCCTAAATGATGGAGAAAAGGAAGTTAATGAAACACACAGTACATTTTTATTGAATGTGTATTAATAAACACAATGGGAAAATTCAGTGGGGGAAACTGTATTTGCATAAGGTCACCAGAGAACATGATTTCTTCTCTGCACACAGTATATTTATGAATCTTTATCTCCACCTCTCACATTTAACTTAAACCAGCCCTGTTCAAACATGCCTTAATTATGCTTTAATATTTTCTCCCACTCTGACGCACTACTTCTGGATCATTTGTTCCATGATTTCCAGCCATGTCTAGTGAAAGAACACCTGAAGTCATTAACAAATATTTGTTTGGTCATAAACAAAGTAGAATCACCATGTTGTTTTTTATTATTTAATTCTCCAGTACATGAATGCAACAGACATATGTTATTTGGGTGTATACATTAATTAATTTCCTTTCCCGCTTGTTTCCTTTTGGGGTCACGGGAGTCCGCTTATAGTCCAGTGCCGGGGTCCCTAGTTAATGGGAGTGTCAACACCCACAATCACTCTTTTTTTTTTAAAAGATTTTATTTTTGGCTGTTTTAGCCTTACATTTTTTAAAAGATAGGACAGTAGCAAGACAGGAAGAGAGTTGTTATAGAGAGAGGGGGAAGGATGGGAACAGGTTCATGATGACAGGTTCAGGATTTAAACCAGCGCTACCCTCTGCAACTGCTCATATTTGTCTATTGCACCCTCCGCTACATCACGGGGCCGGGCACACAGATTCACTCTTTAAGGGGAATTTGTCAAACCGACAACCTTCTCGCTGAAAGGAGATTTGATCATATTTTTTTATACTCAAAACCTGATTACGGTAAACTTTATAGATGTAGCTTGGTTTCGTAGCTTGAGTGCTACAGTTTTTCTCAATTGCTAAAACACTATAACCAGTGTTTTGAACTAAAATTTCAAAACTATAACGCCTTTTTTGAAAAAGCACACTCATTTCCCTAAACTATAAACACTATTCCCTGCTTTGACACATGAGTTATATTTGGTGAACTGTTACTGCAAAACTCTACACACAAATCCCTACATTTCTCAGTGCTTACACCATGTGGTCATTTAGAAAGCACTAGCATTCAATAATGTTAACTTAACACAGCACAGCTTGAACTCAATAAGCACACAATTAACCAAGTGGAAACACTAGGAGTCAAAATTTATCACACACCAATCAGAACCTTCGATGGATAGATAATAGGGGCAAAAGTCAACTTATTCAGGTTAGAAACAATGGATCCAAAGGAGGAGGAGGAGGACGAGGACGAGGAGGTCGAGGAGGAGGAGGAGGACGATGACAACAAGGAAGGGGAAGAGCAAGAGCAAGGAGACAAGCAATCTCGGATGAAATTCGAGTCACTATAGTTGACCATGTTCTTGTCCATGGTATGACTATGAGGGAGGCTGGGCCACGAGTACAGCCAAATGTGAGTCGCTTCACTGTTGCCTCCATCATCAGAACCTTACAGGTAGATGTTCTTGCAGTAAGACTGCTCTGTACAGTAACTTTTGAGTGCTGAACTCATGCTGTGACAACACATACACTGTTGTACTATGCTACTGTAATCGAGAAATGCTCTATTTCACAAATTATCTTTGTGGATGAGGCAGGTTTTACGTAACCTGACCAAAAGGAGGAGAAGAGGGAGGAACAGAATTGGTCATCGGGCCATTGTAAATGTCCCTGGTCAGCGTGGAGGGAATGTCACTATGTGCGCAGCCATCAGCCAACGAGGGGTACTCCACCGCCATGCCATTCTAGGACCTTATAATACTATGCTCCTTCTTGCTTTCCTTGATGGTCTAAGAGAGCATATGTTCCAGCTGGACTACAGGGAACCAGCACAGCCAGAGCAGCCTCACTACGTTTTTGTTTGGGATAACGTCAGCTTCCATCATGCTGTTCTGGTTCGTGACTGGTTTACCAACAACCCAAGGTTTTCTAACATCTTTCTGCCTGCATACTCTCCCTTTTTAAACCCGATAGAGGAGTTTTTTTCGGCATGGCGGTGGAAAGTGTATGACAGAGAGCCTTATGTCCCTGTTCACCTCCTCCAGGCCATGGAAGAAGCCTGCCTAGATATTACAGTAGATGCATGCCAGGGGTGGATCAGGCATGCAAGAGGATTTTACCCCCGCTGCCTGGCTAGGGCCAATATAGCCTGTGACGTGGATGAGATTCTCTGACCTGACCCAGACCAAAGACAGGATGCTGAGGTGGAATAATTTTTGTGTATGTGTTGTACTGTATAGTACATGAATAAAAATTTGCCAGTGTACATTGGTTTCGTCTTTTTTGTTCATCATGTGAAATTGTTTTTGAGGGGAAGAACCACAAGCAACATAACTTGCCCGTTTTGGAAATATTGTTTTTAATTTATTTCACCAGCGTGTAAGATATGTTGTAGTGTGAGTGTTTTTGAGGCCTTGTGTGTGATGTCTGAACGCAAATTTTGATTTTTCAGCAAGAGTGAATGGTTTTGAGTGTAGAGCTTCATTTTGACCTGAAAATAGGATGTTTGGGAAATTGGGTGAGACGTTATGGATTTGTGTTTACTGTTTTGAGAATACGAGGCATGGTTTCAAAAAATGTGTTTAAGCAATCGAGAAAAACTGTAATAAGAGCATATATACATAATTATGAGTAGGGAAATTATTAAAACGTTATTTATGGATACTTTTAGACAGAAACTCAATTCAGATGTGGACCGAGGACACATTTCTCCAGCAATGTCATGTAAATAAACCAGTAGCTTTCACAATCTGCTGTCTTGAACCCAACCTGATTAGTGAGAAAATCATACTGGATACCAAACACATTTGCTGGGTAACACTAGGTAATAATACAATACTGGTTCAATGCTCAAACCGAGGTAATTTGTTAAAAATGCTGGATTTGTTTTAAAAAGCTTGCTCAAACAAACTTATGTTTTTGCCAATTTTCTGAATTATACTCAATGCAGTTTGTCCAAACGGAGCTGCTTCCAGACTGTTAAACTGCCAGAGATTAAATCTGGTTAAATCACTTATAAATGTTGAAAGTGTGGAAGACTACAAAACAATTGTTTAAACTAAAATGTTCTTAAATTTTTCAAATAAATGTTATGATGATTCATTTATTAAACCATCCATTTAAACAAACATGCATTAAGGCTGATTGCACAAACTGCAAAACTAAAACTTATAAATGGAAAAAATTATGGAAAAAAATGTATTGTGTATCTGCCCACCAGCACATTTCTTTTGTAGAGATGAGGGACGTGCTGTGAAATATTAATATCCTTTTCCAGAGGCTTTTTTTTCATTGTTGGATTTTAAAATTTCATATCATGATATTACATCTTTTAACTGACAACGTCAGCTGAAATCAATGCATTTTTACAGGAACTCTCGCTGTGAAAGGAAGCAACTGGGGTGAAAACAACCTTGTGCTAAGAGTAGAAATGATGATGTGCATAATGCAATATGTATTAGCTGCTAATTCTATTTACGTGTATGTTGATCAACCCAAACCAGAAGGTCAGTGCCTACTTTAGATCTAGGGTCTAGTTCATATCGTTTGTGTATCATAGCAAACACACTGTAAATAGGCTGCTTGTGTAGGCTCTGATAAGAGTAATGCAACCCTTGCATGCCTATCTTTGATCAAATAGAGTAAATGTATTATAGTTTTTACTAATATGATTTTGCACATCTGTTTGAATGACTATTTAGGTAAGTTAACTGCCAACTGCTCAGTGGTCAATGCTGATGAGTAATGCTGTTGGTGGTATATTTGTATTGTTGTGAAACTACATCTGATTGTTCAAAATAGCTTCCGGTTGTGTCTTTTTAAGACCGTCAGCAATTACAAGTCATGGACATTGACATTTTTTTTATGTTAATTAACATATTGTTTTTATTATTCAACAGAACCAGGAAATTCTGCACATTTACCAAACATGTGCATTTTTACACTAAACTACTAAAGTATTATAAGTAATTTTTAAAATGATGTGAGATATCATCACAAAATGATCAAATATGTAAATAAAAAAATTTAAAGGAACTACCTTTGCTCTTCCCATAGCCTTCTAAAGATCCAAATGATGCAACTTCCTGCTAAAAAACTGACTTATGGAAATTCCCCAGTTTCTCAGGAGGGGGATGGGTAACAGGAATGAGTAAAAAGCTGTATAACTTGTATTTGTATAAATAAATGTGTTTGATACCAAAAAAATGTACGCAGATTTATATATCATTGCAAAAGAAAGATCTTAATCATGATATTTTATGGAGAAGTGCAGCATCAGATACTGGGGCAAGCAATAAATGCTATTTTTCAGTATTTTATGTGGATTTTATCAATGATTTACATGTTATAGCTTAAATTTGCAATAGAAATAGTATATAGTACACTTTTGCTTAGTAATAAAATAATGCTTATTTATAAATGCATTCAGAGTATCATTGGGTGGAATGGTTCTCATGTTTTTTTTTTTTCCGCAACACAGTGGCCAATACATTTAAAACCTCACACATAAACTTCTTTCATTCATCCTCTTCCCCACACATTCACTTTCTGAGAGGCGGGGTCGCCAGGTCGTCCGTCCATCACACACATTCACTCACATATTCACACCTAGGGGGATTCAATTAATTATATCATTAACCTGCTGCATGTTTTTGGGATTGTGGTAGAAAACTGGAGGAAACCCGCGCAAACACAGGGAAAACACACAAACTCCTTCCAGGAAGGTAACCGGCAAGCCTCGAACCGACAACCTTCTAACTGGAAAGCCATTGAGCCACCCACAAACACCGTTACCTCAGACTCTGAGTTGTATTAATTACTGCCAAGCAATCTTGTTCAGGAAATGGCAATCAAAGCTGACATTCAGTAATCATTAACACTATTCTGGCTTGTGACAATGTGACTGTTATCGTAGATCTTTACATTTGACAATGAAAAATGACATTTTCCTTGTTTCAATCAGAGACACTGTGAAACATTTCTGAGAATGTCATTGTGTCTCATACTCATGAACATTCTCTAAATGGCACATTGTCATCTTCGGTCATTTGTGCAATTAGGCTGCTTTCACTCTGAGACTCATATAAAAAGTCAGGAGAAAGAAAAAGCGCATCTTCCATCATCTGCTGGCACTCTGTATGCAAATGTAATCTTCTAAACCAGTGTGTTTACACCTCTTGCTAGAGCTTCTGTTCATCTCAGCAGGTGTTCAGAAGAGAAAAGTACTAAAACATCAAAAGACATTCAATGCACCATTACAGAGCCTGGTTTTACTTTGCACATCAAACTCCTATTTCTGCATTCAATTTCAATCCTTTGTTTGTTTCATGTTCTCAATGCCGGGATCAAAAATGGTTTGTTTGCTGAGTGAGCAAAGAGTGCTAGCAGTATTAATCAGTGTTGCCAGTTTAACCATGGTCAGTGCTTAGTTTACAACATAGCAGGCTAAAGGACGAAGGGGTGTCCCAAATTATTTTTGGAGGAAGGCAAAGGGCTAAGATCAAGGGGCGTAGGACCCTCTACCAGGCAAATCTTTCAGGAAGGATGCATTTGTTGATTCTTCAGATCCATTTGGCTGACTAAATGTCTTCTGACCTTCCTCTAGGTCTAAGGGGTAGGGCTATGAGGTAGGACAAGGAAAAAGACAGACCAGCAACCGTTTGGAGTAGATTTCTGGCTTATTTGGAGTAGGTAACATAGAGGAAGACACAAGGTTGTGTTTGGATGAAAAACGGTGAAGTAATTTACCAAAACTGGTCGCAACAAAAGAATCAATGTAAATTGTTTTCAAGGAAACAATGCAAAAAAATCAATGCAATCACCAAGTATGCGTAAACATACTGTTTTAATTTTGATGAATCTCACGGCAACCTTTGACGCTGTCAATCACGGTACTGTCCTGCATCGCTTGGAGTGTATGGGGTAGCTGGGAGATCCTGAGCTAAGGTGGTTTTCTTCTTATTTTAGAAACTGGTCTTACACTGTACAGTGGGAGGGCTGTTCCTCTACCTCTATTGGTGTTGACTGTGGGGTCCCGCAAGGCTCAATTTTGGGCCACATTTTATTTGCTGACTATTGCAAACATTCTTAACAAATATAAAATCTTTTATCATCTGTATCCAAATTATATTCGGTTGCATGTGCCCCTTGACAGCTCCAATAGGAACTGTATAGACTGTATATAGACTCAAAGGATGCTTAGCACAAAATGCCCCGCACTTGAACCATACTAAGTGCAAACTTATTGTCTTTGCAAATAATGAGTTACTTTTTCCTTTGAAGTAATCGTTTCATTCCTTTTCATAACCACTTGTTCACTTTCAGGGTCATGGGGATCTTCTGGTGACAGCTGACTTCGGGTGCCACACACACATTAACACCTAAGAGGAATTTAGATTATTCAATTTACTCAACTGCATGGGAGTGTGCTGGAAACCGGAGTACCGGAAGGAAACCCAAGTAAGCACAGGGAGAACATGCAAACTCCTTCCAGGGCCACCCACTGTGTGGCAAGATGTCACTATTTATAATTTGGAGGTTCTTCTGGATAGTGGATTAAAGCTTGAGTCCCAGAAAAATAGTTTGGTTAGAGCCTCTTTCTTCCAGTTAAACCTTTCCTTGACAAAAGTGCCCTGGAGTGTGTCAATCATGCTCTGATCAGCTCTCGCTTGGATTGTTGTAACTCCTCATATTTTGGCATCAGTAAGTCCCTGTGAGACAGACTTCAAGCTGTGCTCGATTTTTAACAGGTTAGAGGAAGAACTGCTATATTACTCCAGTGCTAAGCAGGCTTCACTGGCTCCCAGTTGAGTACAGGACTAATCTCAAAGTTCTCACTTACGTTTTCAGATCAATGCATGGCACAGGACCTTTTAACATTGCAGAACTTTTAACTGCATACTCCCCAGAGTGTACTCTCCATTCTGTGTCTAAACATCTGCTAATGATGCCTCTGGGCATCTCTGATGCCTCTGAGCATCTCTGCTCCTCACCAGTGGAATGCTCAATAGTTTGCTTCTTTTAAGGCGGGACTAAAATCCCTATTTTTAAACTGGTTATGGGTAGGTGGGTGAGCAGCACTTATGTAGTTGTTCATGAACCAGGTTTTAACTCATCTTTTGTCTTTCAGTAGTTGCCTCTGTATTTGTTTATATGTGATGTCCTTTCAGTACACTGCCCTGTACATTTACATAAATGTAAATAAACTTTGATTTGAAGCTGAAATGCTGCTTGATGAAGATGACAACACTGAAAAAACTGCCTCGAGATGAAAGTGACATTGAAAACGACAACATAAGTGAGACTGAGGGTCCTAGGGCTGTTCATGGGTGCAGTGTCCCTGAGGAAGATGATGAGAGTGATCAATGACATTTCCGGTGGATGTAACTGCTGTTTTTTCTCCATTACAACCATGATATGTGCACAATTAAAAAAACAAAATAAAACAAATAGTAATGCTTTATTATTAAGAACACAGATTAGGACACGAATGCAGTTTAAATTCCAAGTATAGACAAAAACAAAAAAAAAAAACACTGCCACAGTCTAGGTTGGAGCTAGGGGAGGAGCAAAAACCAAAAGATGCGGGACAATACACCAAAAATAGCTTGAAGAGGGTTGAGGCTGAGTACTGTCCAGAGCAAGAGAGAGAGCGAGAGAGATCATGGCCACCAGTTTCAGCAGCTTGGAGGAATTGTCAAGTGTCAGGAATTGTGGCTGTCAGAACTCAATCACACAAGCTTGAGATGCAGATGTGTCCATTAAGCATAAACATTACAAAAATACAGAGGAAAAAAACAGAAAAATAATAATGACAAGGTATAATGAAAATATAATGAAATGGAACACCTCTGGGAGACAATGGGGGAAACAAAGGACCGGAAGAGGAGAAAGGGAGAGACTAGGAAGTAAACACAGGAGTGGAGAGGAGTGCACGTGCACAGGAAAACAAAACAGAAAAACATAATAACAGCACATGTGCGGAAAAGAAAAGAGCATTGCAAGAGAGAAAGGGGACGCAAGGTGAAACGCAGGGAAAGAGACTAGAAAATGTGAAATAAAGATCACAAACAAAGGGGAATGTAACAGGACAAGAACATAAGGACCCAGATGATAAGCAGCATTGAGTAATATCTCAATCTTATGCTGAACAATATTCTTAGAAAAATAGCAAGGCTTACAAGAAATATCATTGTGCTCTAATGAGAATAGAATGAACTACGGCTGAAGCTAAATACCTGATGAGGAGAAACATTGAGTAGATAGCGACACAATACACAAGACCCATACGTGAACAGTGATTACCATCATTTGGAATGTGGGACCTCCGGTGGAGTAAAACAACACACTGGGCCTTTAGGCAGTGTTTAATTAGGACACTTCTGTGAATTTGGCTGCATTAAACTTTCTTGGGTATGCTTATCAAAGTAAAGCTAATTAGCATCTGGTCCGGTCATCTAATAACTTGAAGGCATTTGATAACAGTGAGACGAACCAGTCGCTGAGGACTGTTTGCTTCTCTTCAGACATTCTCAGTTATCTGCAGTGTGATTTATGGGATTCTAGGCTGAAACATGATTTGCTGCGTTGCAGGACTCAGACATGTAGCCGAGGAATAACATCCTCCATCTCGCGCTGTCTGAACAGCAGTCTCTTTGGCCTGCGGGCGATGTATTAAATGCTATATTGATAATTGAAATCTTTTCAGCTGACTCTGTTTTGCTGACAGAGCAGTTTAGAAGCAGATGGCCCCTATTAGTTTAGGTTGTGGATCTTGCCTCTTCCTCAACTCGAGAAGAGTAAACTAAGAAAACGCAAAGTCATGAGAACTGATAAGGGTTTAAATTGTGGGATCTTCAGTTAGATCAGATTGAAAGAATGACTCAATTATATTTCCTGGCGGCATTTCTGTATACATTGTTTCATATTTAAACTTGATTGAGTTTAACAGTGTTTTCCAAAATGTTATAAATATTTTATTTTAGGGGAAGCATACAGAAAGCTGTCTCTGAGATTTAAGCTCTTCGTTTCAACTGCGAGGAACATTGTGAGGAATTGGAAGACCAGAGGTACAGTTCTAATTAAAACCTGAAGCGGCAGACCAAGAAAAATGTGAGATAAACAGAGGCGATGATGGATGGTGACAACAGTCAAAGTCAACCCACAGACCAGCTCAAAAAACAAATATCAACATCTTGTTCAACTGTGTTTTATTCAACATTTCAGGGCACTTTACACACAGAGATGCTGTATGGACGAGTATTGAGGAAAAAGCCTTTTCTCTGCACGTCACAAAGGGTATTGCTTGAGGTCTTCTAATGTACACTAGTTGAAGCCAGCTACATTTTGCAATAAGGTGCTGAGGATCGTGGAACTAAAATAGAGTTATTTGGGCAAAAAAGGGACATTGTGCATGATGGAAAAACAACACAGCATTCCAAGAAAAACACTTGCTACCTACAGTAAAATTTGATGGTGGTTGCTTCATGCAATAGGGCTTTTCAGCCAGGTGCAGGGATTGGGAATCTTGTTAAAGTTAAGGGTCGCATGGATTCCAACTCAAAAATAGTGCATATAATGAGTGACCTTTAGCTAAGTTCTGAGTATTGTTTGAATTTTTATATGAATTAATGTAAGCTAGACAAGCTAAGCATCCACTGTATGAGTTTTATAGTTTCAGCGTATTGTTTATCGTGTAATATACAAAGGGTAACGAGAACACGTGAAGACAACACTGGACAAAATAAGTTCTAGAACGGTCTAGTTTTGTAGTTTGTTGCTAGATCTACAAAAAAGATATTGTAATAGAAGCAGGGTCTGAAGGGTTTAATCCCTGCGATACGCTCATACAATTTAAGCACAAGATGAATCAAAGAACTTGAAATAAAATTGTACTGTTGCTATATTCAGCTTAACAGTAAAAAAATTATCTGGATAAGGGTGGTTGAAGTATAAGCCAGATATTTTTTTTGTCTTTAAATATCTTGTCTTCAAATATCATGCCTTTTTACTTCCAAATATATGTATGTGCTATTAGATCTTGTTTTGAAAGTATGCATTTTTCTATGAATGTGCTGCACCAATATCTTAATAACGTCTAGGTTACTTGCGTAACCCCACGTTCCCTGAATAGGGAACGGAGACGTTTAGTCGATGACCGACTGAATGGGAGCTGATCTCCATGGGAGATTGGACCGAATTGTTTAACGGGCAAATTGATTTGCAGGCGTGAGTGATTGATTAGCAATCAGCCGGGTATAAGACCGGGCGTAACGCACGCTTCAGTATGGGATTTTCCTGAGGAGCCGACCTACTTACCTCCGGCGCCTCAGTCTCCCGACTTCAAAGGCATGGCAGAAAGGAAACGTCTCCGTTCCCTATTCAGGGAACGTGGGGTTACGCAAGTAACCTAGACGTTCCCTTTCAGTCGGTACCGGAGACGTTTAGTCGATGACCGACTGAATGGGAGCCTCTACAAAGCGCCATGCCCCAAGTCCATCCAAACAGGCCAGCACTAAACTTGGAGAAGGTTAGTGAATTAAGCTGTAATACCTGAATGGGAACTCCTTCTGCCCCTGCCCGGAATTTTCATTGACGGGGAAGTCGTCCAACACTGAGAGCGTAAGCTGTACTCGGTTGTTGCGAAGACGACCAGAAGGAGGGCACCCCTCATCGCGGAGAGGGGTGCGCGGAGATCGCGTCGAGACCCGCAGGGCTACCAGCGAAGACGTTCTGCAGACAAGAGAGTGGCAGAGACGTAAGTCATCGTTACTCACCAAGGCAGGGGGTAACGGGACGGGTTCCTACTAGCCGCCTGGAGGGGGAGCTGTAGAAAAATACACAGAAAGGGAGCACCAATAAAAAGGGGGACTCCCAGATCCGGACCCTAGTTCTGCTGGGGCCAGGCCGAAGCGAGCTCCAGAGCAGAACCTAGCAGAGCTGACTGCTCCGCACAGTCAGATGCCGAAGGGGGGAGGAAGAAGAGCCACCCCAAAGGGGGGGGGGCACGAAGAAGATGTACTGCTCACTTAAGAGAGTACTGCAAGCTTACTACACCTGCTCCGTTCCCTGAGGGAGCCTGCCACCACACAGGACCGCGGAGGGAACGGAGCTCGTGAAGGTTGAAAAACCTGCTGAATGTGTCTGGTGTAGACCAACCCGCAGCTCGACATATGCCGGCGAGTGAGACCCCCCTAGCCAACATCCACGAAGCAGCGACGCCGCGAGTGGAGTGGGCCCTCAGATGGAGAGGGCAGGGGACATATCACACGCCTCATAAGCAAGGCGAATGGCCTCCACGATCAGTGTGCCAGCCTAGCTTGAAGACAGCGGAACCCTTACGCTGGCCTCTGAAACAAATGAAGAGCTGCTTGGAGCTGAGTAGCTCCCGGGTTCTGTCCAGGTAGACCCGAAGGGCTCAGTGGACACAACAAACCCTAGGTTGGATCTGCCTCCTCCCGGGGCAGAGCTTGCAGGTCACCACTTGGTCCCGGAGGGGGACGGATGGGACCTTGGGGATGAATCCGGGCCTGGGCCTGGTGGAGACCAGGGAACGCCAGGGCCGAATTCCAGGCAGGATTCGTCGGCGGACAGTGCCTGGAGATCTCCCAACCTCTTAATTGAGGCCAAAGCAAGCAAGAGTGCGGTCTTCCGTGAGAGGACACGCTGCTCTGCCAAATGCCAGGGCTCAAAGGTGACTTCCGCAGCCCCGAAGGGCGACAGAGAGGTCCCAAGAGGAATGGAGGGTGGTCTAGGAGGCCGGAGGCGCCTAGCCCCCTTGAGAAATCTCACCGTCAGTGCGTGGCTGCCCACTGATTTCCCTTCAACCCGGAGGTGGAAGGCAGAAATAGTGGCGGCGTAGACCTTGAGGGACGATGGGGACAGCCCCCGATCGAACCTCTCCTGGAAGAAGGTCAACACGACTCAGATGGGGCATGTCCCGGGGTCTTCCTGGCGGGAAGAGCACCATTCGACGAACCGACCCCACTTGCCAGCGTAGCACACTCAATGGAGGGGGCTAACGCATGGTATAGGTAGTCACCGCGAGGGGTGGTAGAGGCTCGGGGTCCACCGCGGACAGATATGCCATACAAGTAGGGCCCAGAGGTCTGGCCGCGGGTGCCTGTATCCCCCCCCTTGAGTCAGATCTGGACTCAGGGGGATCGGCCAAGGGGGGGCTGTCACGAGCGCAGAGAGGTCTGGAGACCATACTCTGTTCGGCCAGGCTCCCAGGTAAGCTGACAGGGGTACTGGTCGGGACGTGCCGATGGTCGCCAAGGCGGGGCTGCCAAGAGGCAGACTTGAAGGCGGAATCACCAGGGACGAACCCTGGGAAATGGTCAGATGAGGGAAGGGGAACTGAGCCCCCGCGCTCTCTGCCATGACCAGTGGAACACGCGCCCAAGTCTGGGTCTTCGTCGGAGACCGAGGAAGATGAACCCCAGACCGCAGGGCATACGGTTCCACTATTCTCGGGAAGTACATGAGAACTGTCTTTGACACAATAGGTACCGCCGTCCCGAAGGACGGCAGCGAGGAGTGTGTGGTGGACTCCCCCCCTCCCAGGGGAGTTGGGTCGGTGACTTGACCCGAAAGACAGCTCATGACCTTCCGAGTCGCCAACCTCAGGGGCGCTTCTTACTAGAAGCTTTCGTCTGCCTTCGAGAACCCTCCGAGGTTGACTGTGTCTTCCGTCGTGCAGGGGTCTTCCTCGGACCAGAGGTCGAAGGCACAGACCGTGACGGAGGACGCTCTCTTTGGCGGCGAACAGGCGGAGAGGGGTCCGGCGCAGAAGCAACGGAACGCCGTCGCTTCCGGCGCGGGACCTTGAGCTCACCCAGACCCTCTGCCTGTTTCCTGATCGTGGAGACCTTTGACGCGAAATCATCCACGGTGATGCCAAAGAGGCCATCTGGTGAGACAGGTGCATCCAGAAACCTGTTACGGTCTTCGGGAAGCATAGTCGCCTGCTCCAACCAAAGATGGCGTTCCTGGACCTTGAGAGTGGACATCGTGCGACCAATATTCAGCGCAGCTGATTTAGTAGCACGAAGCGCTAAATCAGTGGCCGAGCGCAAGTCTCTGAGAGACTGCTGGTCACCACCCCCTTGGTGCATGTCACGGAGGACCTGTAAGGTCGCCATAGCATGCAGCGATGCAGCAGCTTGACCCGCGGCTGAGTAAGCCTTCGTCATCAGGGCTGACGAAAACTTACCAGCTTTGGAGGGAACAGTCAGACGAGACCGCCAAGCGGCAGCACTGCCGGGGCACAAGTGCACCGCGACAGCCTGCTCCACCCGGGGAATCGCAGAATACCCCCTAGCTGCTGCATCATCCAAGGTGGTGAAGGGGGAGGAGCTGGAAGCCCTGGCAGACAGGGGAGCCCGCCAGAATTTAGTGAGCTCCTCGTGCACCTCCGGGCAGAAAGGAACTTCAGGAGCGCGGGGGGCGGAGCCCCGGCGCTTACCTAAGAACCAGTCATCCAACCACGACGGCCCTGAGCTGGAAGGTGCTTGCACCTCGAGCCCAATAGCGGCCGCGGCCTTGGAGAGCACCGCGAATGCATCGGGCTCCGGCTCTGCCGCGACCCCAGAGGGTGGCAGCGGTGAGCTGAAGGACTCCGAAGAAAGCGCCCCTTCCGATGCTGCGAGGGAGAGCAGATCGCCAGCAAGGTCACACGAGGGCAAAGGCAACGCCGAAGCGCTATCCGAGTCCCCCGCGGACCAGACGGGGAGCACACCCGGGCTTTGGGGGCGGTGCGAGGGATCACCTGACACCGGTCGCCCAAAGCCGCAGGTGAGGTTTTTTTGGGACAGACCCCTCGGAGTCGAAGGCTCACCGAGAGCCGAAGCTCGGGTGTCCTCCCCCTCGAAGAAGGACCGCCTACCTCAGTGTGCGCGCAGGGAGAGCGTTGCAATGCACGCACTCTCGCCCCACAAGAGCAGCGCGGGCGTGTTGGAAGCCCAAACACTCCACGCATTTCTCGTGACCGTCCTTCGACGAGATAAACCCAACGCAGCCAGGATTACAGCACGCTTTGCTCATCGTGTCGTGAAAAATGGACAGGATGTGAACAAACGGCTAACAATAACACTGGACAGGCTAATGCCGGAAAAGACTGAGGCGCAGCGAACAGCGGCGTGCTATACTGGGCTAGCAGAGGACCACGCTGTATTTGCTAGGTAAGCAACCTCGATCTCATCTGGCGGTTTAGCGTCAAAGTTTAGAGAGGAGAGTCACACTCAGTCCGCTCCGAAGGAAAATCGCATACTGAAGCGTGCGTTACGCCCGGTCTTATACCTGGCTGATTGCTAATCAATCACTCACGCCTGCAAATCAATTTGCCCGTTAAACAATTCGGTCCAATCTCCCATGGAGATCAGCTCCCATTCAGTCGGTCATCGACTAAACGTCTCCGGTACCGACTGAAAGGGAACAATTAATACTAAAATAGTAAAAACTGTTGAAGAAAGTGACAAATTTTGTCTATATTTTACAGTATTTCAATGGTCTTGGCAGCAAATTCCTAGACATGTTTTAGTTTTTCATAGAAATGTTTGCTCCAATGTCTGTATTTGATTTTTACTATGCTCCGTCTATCTCCCATCATCTGTCTCCGTGGGGACCCGGGGTAGAATAGGTCCCTAGCACCCCCTTGCTGTTCGTAAGAGGCGACAAATGGGGCCAATTAACTGCCGTGAGTTGCGGCTTGTTTTTTTTTGTCTTTTCTGTTTTAGGGACTCCATTATACACAAAAAGTTATCGGTGGATTGTAATAACCGACATATATTACTAAGGTTGCCATCCTATGTAAGAGGGATAAAAAGAGAATTGTAAACAAACGAAAAGGAAGATACTGACAAATAAAAGACTGGACGAGAGTCAAACTATTTGAAGCAAAAATCCTTCTACACAGGTATTTATGGGCAAACTTACCAGTAATCAAAGGTACGTGACTGTTTTTGTCTTTAAAAGATGTTGGGACTCTAATATGAATTGGAATTTGTTGACAGACCAATTACCAAAATTAGCATTGTGTAAAAAACATGACAATTGTGGTGGTGGTGGAGGAGGAGGAGGGGAAAATTACCAATTAATACTAAAAAAGTAAAAACTGTTGAAGAAAATGACACGTTTAAGGCAATTTTGTCCGAATTTTACAGTATTTCAATGGTCTTGGCAGCAAATTCCTAGACATGTTTTAGTCTTTCATAGAAATGTTTAATCCAATGTCTGTATTTGATTCTTACTATGCTCCGTATATCTCCCATCATCTGTCCCCGTGGGGACCCGGGGTAGAATAGGTCCCTAGCACCCCCTTGCTGTGCGTAAGAGGCGACAAATGGGGCCAATTAACTGCCGTGAGTTGCGGCCTGTTTTTTTTTTGTCTTTTTGTGTTTTAGGGACTCCATTATACACAAAAAGTTGTCAGTGGATTGTAATAACCGACATATATTACCAAGGTTGCCATCCTATGTAAGAGGGATAAAAAGAGAAATGTAAACAAACGAAAAGGAAGATACTGACAAATGAAAGACTGGACGAGAGTCAAACTATTTGAAGCAAAAATCCTTCTACACAGGTATTTATGGGCAAACTTACCAGTAATCAAAGGTACGTGACTGTTTTTGTCTTTAAAAAAAGTTGGGACTCTAATATAAATTGGAATTTGTTGACAGACCAATTACCAAAATTAGCATTGTGTAAAAAAACATGACAATTGTGGTGGAGGCTGAGGAGGAGGAGGAGGGGAAAACTTTCCAATTAATACTAAAAAAGTAAAAACTGTTGAAGAAAGTGACACGTTTAAGGCAATTTTGCCCGAATTTTACAGTATTTCAATGGTCTTGGCAGCAAATTCCTAGACATGTTTTAGTCTTTCATAGAAATGTTTAATCCAATGTCTGTATTTGATTTTTACTATGCTCCGTCTATCTCCCTTCATCTGTCCCCGTGGGGACCCGGGGTAGAATAGGTCCCTAGCACCCCCTTGCTGTTCGTAAGAGGCGACAAATGGGGCCAATTAACTGCCGTGAGTTGCCGCCTGTTTTTTTTTTTGTCTTTTTCTGTTTTAGGGACTTCATTATACACAAAAAGTTGTCATTGGATTGTAATAACCGACATATATTACCAAGGTTGCCATCCTATGTAAGAGGGATAAAAAGAGAAATGTAAACAAACGAAAAGGAAGATACTGACAAATAAAGACTGGACGAGAGTCAAACTATTTGAAGCAAAAATCCTTCTACACAGGTATTTATAGGCAAACTTACCAGTAATCAAAGGTACGTGACTGTTTTTGTCTTTAAAAGATGTTGGGACGCTAATATGAATTGGAATTTGTTGACAGACCAATTACCAAAATTAGCATTGTGTAAAAAAACATGACAGTTGTGGTGGTGGTGGAGGAGGAGGAGGGGAAAACTTACCAATTAATACTCAAAAAGTAAAAACTGTTGAAGAAAGTGACACGTTTAAGGCAATTTTGTCTGAATTTTACAGTATTTCAATGGTCTTGGCAGCAAATTCCTAGACATGTTTTAGTCTTTCATAAAAATGTTTAATCCAATGTCTGTATTTGATTGTTACTATGCTCCGTCTATTTCCCATCATCTGTCCCCGTGGGGACCCGGGGTAGAATAGGTCCCTAGCACCCCCTTGCTGTGCGTAAGAGGCGACAAATGGGGCCAATTAACTGCCGTGAGTTGCTGCTTGTTTTTTTTTTTGTCTTTTTCTGTTTTAGGGACTCCATTATACACAAAAAGTTGTCAGTGGATTGTAATAACCGACAAATATTACCAAGGTTGCCATCCTATGTAAGAGGGATAAAAAGAGAAATGTAAACAAACGAAAAGGAAGATACTGACAAATGAAAGACTGGACGAGAGTCAAACTATTTGAAACAAAAACCTTCTACACAGGTATTTATGGGCAAACTTACCAGTAATCAAAGGTACGTGACTGTTTTTGTCTTTAAAAGATGTTGGGACTCTAATATGAATTGGAATTTGTTGACAGACTAATTACCAACATTAGCATTGTGTAAAAAAACATGACAATTGTGGTGGTGGTGGAGGAGGAGGAGGGGAAAACTTACCAATTAATACTAAAAAAGTAAAAACTGTTGAAGAAAGTGACACGTTTAAGGCAATTTTGCCCGAATTTTATAGTATTTCAATGGTCTTGGCAGCAAATTCCTAGACATGTTTTAGTCTTTCATAGAAATGTTTAATCCAATGTCTGTATTTGATTTTTACTATGCTCCGTCTATCTCCCATCATCTGTCCACGTGGGGACCCGGGGTAGAATAGGTCCCTAGCACCCCCTTGCTGTGCGTAAGAGGCGACAAATGGGGCCAATTAACTGCCGTGAGTTGCGGCCTGTTTTTTTTTTGTCTTTTTCTGTTTTAGGGACTCCATTATACACAAAAAGTTGTCAGTGGATTGTAATAACCGACATATATTACCAAGGTTGCCATCCTATGTAAGAGGGATAAAAAGAGAAATGTAAACAAACGAAAAGGAAGATACTGACAAATGAAACACTGGACGAGAGTCAAACTATTTGAAGCAAAAATCCTTCTACACAGGTATTTATGGGCAAACTTACCAGTAATCAAAGGTACGTGACTGTTTTTGTCTTTAAAAGATGTTGGGACTCTAATATGAATTGGAATTTGTTGACAGACCAATTACCAAAATTAGCATTGTGTAAAAAACATGACAATTGTGGTGGTGGTGGAGGAGGAGGAGGAGGGGAAAACTTACCAATTAATACTAAAAAAGTAAAAACTGTTGAAGAAAGTGACACGTTTAAGGCAATTTTGTCTGAACTTGGAGAAGGTTAGTGAATTAAGCTGTAATACCTGAATGGGAACTCCTTCTGCCCCTGCCCGGAATTTTCATTGACGGGGAAGTCGTCCAACACTGAGAGCGTCAGCTGTACTCGGTTGTTGCGAAGACGACCAGAAGGAGGGCACCCCTCATCGTGGAGAGGGGTGCGCGGAGATCGCGTCGAGACCCGCAGGGCTACCAGCGAAGACGTTCTGCAGACAATAGAGTGGCAGAGACGTAAGTCATCGTTACTCACCAAGGCAGGGGGGTAACGGGACGGGTTCCTACTAGCCGCCTGGAGGGGGAGCTGTAGAAAAATACACAGAAAGGGAGCACCAATAAAAAGGGGGACTCCCAGATCCGGACCCTAGTTCTGCTGGGGCCAAGCCGAAGCGAGCTCCAGAGCAGAACCTAGCAGAGCTGACTGCTCCGCACAGTCAGATGCCGAAGGGGGGAGGAAGAAGAGCCACCCCAAAGGGGGGGGGCACAAGATGTGTACTGCTCATTTAAGAGAGTACTGCAAGCTACTACACCTGCTCCGTTCCCTGAGGGAGCCTGCCACCACACAGGACCGCGGAGGGAACGGAGCTTGTGAAGGTTGAAAAACCTGCTGAATGTGTGTGGTGTAGACCAACCCGCAGCTCGACATATGCCGGCGAGTGAGACCCCCCTAGCCAACATCCACGAAGCAGCGACGCCGCGAGTGGAGTGGGCCCTCAGATGGAGAGGGCAGGGGACATATCACACGCCTCATAAGCAAGGCAAATGGCCTCCACAATCAGTGTGCCAGCCTTGCTTGAAGACAGCGGAACCCTACGCAGAAAGGGTCTGTGTCTCGGAACCACTTCTACCTGAAAGTACGCGTCCTTCAGGTCGATTGTCGCGAACCAATCTCCAGGACGGATGCACGGTAGAATGCAGCGGACCGTCACATCCGAAACCGAAGCTTGGCCAGGCTTCGGTTCAGACGCCTCGGGTCCAAGATTGGTCGCAGCCCGCCTGATTTCTAGGGGACCAGGAAGTATGGGCTGTAAAACCCGCGTTCCATATCGGCTGGAGGGACCGGCTCGACAGCTCCTTTTGTCAAAAGGGCGTCGATCTCCTCTCGCAGGAATGAGGCGCCTGTCCGGGGACAGGGGAGTGCACTACGCCTCGAAACCTGGGGGCTTTCACGAACTGAATCGTGTAGCCCTGCCGGATTGTCCGGACCACCCACTGTGAGACCCCGGGAAGCTTCCGCCAGGCTCCCAGGCAAGCTGACAGGGGTACTGGTCGGGACGTGCCGATGGTCGCCAAGGCGGGGCCGCCAAGAGGCGGACTTGAAGGCGGAATCACCAGGGACGAACCCTGGGAAATGGTCAGATGAGGGAAGGGGAACTGAGCCCCCGCGCTCTCTGCCATGGCCAGTGGAACACGCGCCCAAGTCTGGGTCTTCGTCGGAGACCGAGGAAGATGAACCCCAGACCGCAGGGCATGCGGTTCCACTATTCTCGGGAAGTACATGAGAACTGTCTTTGACACAATAGGTGCCGCCGCCCCGAAGGACGGCAGCGAGGAGTGTGTGGTGGACTCCCCCCCTCCAAGGGGAGTTGGGTCGGTGACTTGACCCGAAAGACAGCTCATGACCTCCAGAGTCGCCAACCTCAGGGGCGCTTCTTACTAGAAGCTCTCGTCTGCCTTCGAGAACCCTCCGAGGTTGACTGTGTCTTCCGTCGTGCAGGGGTCGAAGGCACAGACCGTGACGAAGGACGCTCTCTTTGGCGGCGAACAGGCGGAGAGGGGTCCGGCGCAGAAGCAACGGAACGCCGTCGCTTCCGGCACGGGACCTTGAGCTCACCCAGACCCTCTGCCTGTTTCCTGATCGTGGAGACCTTTGACGCGAACTCATCCACGGTGACGCCAAAGAGGCCATCTGGTGAGACAGGTGCATCCAGAAACCTGTTACGGTCTTCGGGAAGCATAGTTGCCTGCTCGAACCAGAGATGGCGCTCCTGGACCACGAGTGTGGACATCGTGCGACCAATGTTCAGCGCAGCTGATTTAGTAGCACGAAGCGCTAAATCAGTGGCCGAGCGCAAGTCTCTGAGAGACTGCTGGTCACCACCCCCTTGGTGCATGTCACGGAGGACCTGTAAGGAGCCCCGGCGCTTACCTAAGAAGCAGTCATCCAACCGCGACGGCCCTGAGCTGGAAGGTGCTTGCACCTCGAGCCCAATAGCGGCCGCGGCCGTGGCGAGCACCGCGAATGCATCGGGCTCCGGCTCTGCCGCGACCCCGGAGGGTGGCATCGGTGAGCTGAAGGACTCCGAAGAAAGCGCCCCTTCCGATGCTGCGAGGGAGAGCAGATCGTCAGCAAGGTCACACGAGGGCCAAGGCAACGCCGAAGCGCTATCCGAGTCCCCCGCTGACCAGACGGGGAGCACACTCGGGCTTTGGGGGCGGTGCGAGGGATCACCTGACACCGGTCGCCCAAAGCCGCAGGTGAGGTTTTTTTTGGGACAGACCCCTCGGAGTCGAAGGCTCACCGAGAGCCGAAGCTCGGGTGTCCCCCTCCTCGAAGAAGGACCGCCTACACCTCAGTGTGCGCGCAGGGAGAGCGTTGCAATGCACGCACTCTCGCCTCACAAGAGCAGCGCGGGCGTGTTGGAAGCCCAAACACTCCACGCATTTCTCGTGACGTCCTTCGACGAGATAAACCCAACGCAGCCAGGATTATAGCACGTTTTGCTCATCGTGTCGTGAAAAATGGACAGGATGTGAACAAACGGCTAACAATAACACTGGACAGGCTAATGCCGGAAAAGACTGAGGCGCAGCGAACAGCGGCCTGCTATACTGGGCTA